>CAUYUJ010019281.1:565234-627734 GCA_963575745.1 Prorocentrum cordatum
TGTGTGTGCGTGTGCGTGTGCGTGTGCGTGTGCGTGTGCGTGTGCGTGTGCGTGTGCGTGTGCGTGTGCGTGTGCGTGTGCGTGTGCGTGACCACTCGGGGATTCCGGAAGACGCTACGAGTGGGCAACTTTCGAGCTGCTGCTTGCCAGGACGCGCCCCTCGACAGGTGCAGGGGTCGACGTCAGGGTCTGGTTGGGATGCGGGGGTGGCTGCTCCCCTCTCTTCCTCCATCCCATCTGCCCCCTCCTTTCCCCTGAGAAGCCTCTCCCATAACTGGCGCGTGCTAAACGGTGCTGGGCGTTAGCCTCGCCATGTGCCATTCCTGCCGAAGTGCGCTTACTTTGTACGCATGTTTTTTTGCATGAAGGTGGTGATTCTGCCCTCTTAACCCCTCCGCGCAGACTCGAGAGGCGGGAAACTACGGGCAGTTTGGGGAGCCAAGGTGGGCGGGCAGACGGGAATTGGCAGGGCGAGCAGGCAGGCTGGAAGGTTGGAGATGTCGAAGGGCTTCTTGAGCGTTCTCTTCCAGATCTGCAGCTCGTCGTGGGCCGTCTGGAGCGCGTCCTCCTGGAACTTCAGCCTCTCGCAGTGTTCGTGAAGTGCGTTCTCTTTGGTCGATAGCTGATCGTAGCTCGCCTGTTTGTGCGCCCCTATAGAACAACTGTTGTTCCGTCGTTAAGCTTAACATGTGTTCTTTGCATGGCGTTGTGGAATTCATGTTGGAGCTCATGAGTTTGGCGCTGGTTCCTCCCCCTGGTACTCACCATTGGATTGTAGAATTGGCGAAACCAAACCCGCATAGGCACTATATCAGAGTGAGGGGGCTGAACCGAACGGTCATTCACTGTCTTTGGGTGCGTGGCTGAAGTGGAATTCCGCGATGCGGATTATTGTTGTTTTTTGCTGTTTGTTGTTGTCGCCGTCCCACCCGCGACCAGCCCCGCGACCCACCCGCGACCCACCCCGCGACCCACCCGCGACCCACCCGCGACCCACCCCGCGACCCACCCGCGACCTACCCCGCGACCCACCCGCGACCCACCCCGAGACCCACCCGCGACCCACCCCGCGACCCGCCCGCGACCCACCCCGAGACCCCCCTGGCGACCCACCGCGACCACCGGCGACCCACCCGCGACCACGCGACCCACCCGCGACCCACCCGCGACCCACCCGCCCCCGCGACCACCCGCGACCCACCCGCGACCCACCCCGCGACCCACCCAAAATTTTCGGCGCCTGCGGCGGGTTTCTTTTGCATTCGTTCCAAATGGAGAAGCTGCGACACACCCGCGACCCAAACCGCGCCCGCGACCCACCCGCGACCCACCGCGACCCACCCGCGACCCACCCGCGACCCACCCCGCGACCCACCCAAAATTTTCGGCGCCTGCGGCGGGTTTTTTTTGCATTCGTTCCAGGTGGAGAAGCTGCGACCCACCCGCGACCCAAACCGCGTTGAGTGTACAAACTAAAGTTTTCGGCGCCTGCGGCGGGCTATTTTCGATTTCCTTCCAGGTGGAGGTTGAGAGCCCGCGACCCACCCGCGACCCAAACTACGTTCACTGAACAAGCCAAAACTTCGGCGCCTGCGGCTGGTGTCTTTTGCATTCGTTCCAGGTGGAGAACCTGCGACCCATACCGCGTTCAGTGTACAAATTAAAATTTTCGGCGCCTGCGGAGGGCTGTTTTTGAATCCTTCCAGGTGGAGATTGGGAGCCCGCGACCCACCCGCGACCCAAACTACGTTCACTGAACAAGCCAAAAATTCGGCGCCTGCGGCGGCCTGTTTTTGCTTTCGTTCCGAGTGGCCCACTAGCGACCCCCCCGCATTGAACTTGTCAGAGCACGCAAATCGGCGCCTGCGGCGGGCTTGGAAGAGGAGGAGGGGGAGGAGGAGGAGGAAGGAGGAGGAGGAGGAGGAAAAGGAGGAAGAGGAGGAGGAGGTGGAGGAGGAGGCGGACGACGACGACGACGACGATGAGGACGAGGACGCGGACGAGGAAGAGGAGAAGGAGCAGGAGGAGGAGGAGGAGGAGGAGGAGGAGGGCGCCATCGACAAGGAAGGTGAGGGCCACGAGGTCCGCCGGCTCGACGCCCGCGTCGCCCGCGCCCGCCCCCTCACACTTATCCG
This sequence comes from Prorocentrum cordatum, assembly GCA_963575745.1. Classification (NCBI taxonomy): domain Eukaryota; class Dinophyceae; order Prorocentrales; family Prorocentraceae; genus Prorocentrum; species Prorocentrum cordatum. Next base: position 567,370 of record CAUYUJ010019281.1, read on the forward strand.
CAATTGCGGGGTGCTACGTATGCTGTGAGTGCTTGTATCGTTGATGCCTCTCGCGTCTCGACCCCAGACTGCGTTTAGGTCGCTTGCCTCCGCGTAGCAGAAGTATTAAACGTGTTGTTTTTTCGCTGTTTAACTGCCGATTCATCATCATTCGTGTCGTCGCTTATGTTGTCGTTCGTGTCGTCTCTCCTGCTGTCGCTCATGTCGTCGATGTTGCCGTCGCTGACGTGACAGTGTGACTTGTCCTCCTCCCCGTCAGAGCTCCGTCTCGGATCTCTCTTGTTGGGTACTCGCTTATATGCGTTCTCTGGCGTAGACGTAGGCGGACGTGCTACATCGTGCTTATAAATCTGACTGCTTGCCCCAATGCCACAAAGCTGAGAGGACGGCCGCACAGCTGTACTGACCTGCGTTTGCCCTGTGCCCCAGTTGTCTGATTACCATGCTCTCTGCAAAAGCAGCGCGGCACCAGCGGAATACACCCAAGCTTGGGATCACCCCAGGGGGTCACGCGGCGAAAGAATGCATCAATGAGCCGCGCAGTAACGAACGTGCCCGCGTTTCTCCTCCGCCTTCCCCTGCCCCTTCCTCCATCCCTCCCTCCTCGTTCGCCTCACAGTCCTCTGTTCACCCTCTCCTCGGCCTCAGAGGGGGAGGAAGAGGACCAGGATTCGCCGTTGTCAACGTCGCCGTCGTCATCTTTGTCGCCCGAGCTGGCCGCGGCGCCCGAGCTGGCCGTCGCCCCGGGCGTCCCGGAGCGTCCCGCAGGTCCCATATGTTCACGTTACCAAATCATATGGTTACGCTCGAAACTGTTGCGCGTAACCAAAACGCGAAGAATTTGGTTACGATCGACCCCTCACACACTTGAGCCATCAAAATGCATTCAACACCTCCGTAACCTAAATCTTCCCGGGAAGATGTTCGCATAATCAAATCGTAGCCATATTTTCAGTTTTCGTAACCAAATCATAACTAACTTTTATAAATCGTAACCAAATCATAACCAACTCGTAACCAAACCATAACCAAATCATAAATGCCTCAACCTGGAATTGGTTTCCGCTTCCACAGAGAAGTGCTAGAAGCCATGTGGCCAAATCTTCGAAGGAACTGAGCAGGCGGTGATGTCTCGATCCAGCGAACGGCAGCAGCACAGCTCTCACGCAAAACGGGCGTTGCATTGCGACTTGAAGGAGCAAGGGCCGTAACGGAAGTTGTTTCCCAAACTTATTATGTCTTGAATTATCGTTCTCTGTCCGCCCCGCCGCGCGTCTCACTCATTCAGTATCTCGCATGTTTCCTCCTCCTCCTCCTCCACCTCCTCCTCCTCTTCCTCCTCCTCCTCCTCCTCCTCCCCCTCCTCCTCTTCCTCATCCTCCCTCATTTTCCCCGTTCCTCCTCCGCCTCATCGCCGTCCTCCTCCCCCTCCTCCTCCTTTTCATTGTGCTTCCTCATTATCCTCAGTTCCTCCTCCTCCTCATCTTTTTTCTTCCTCCTCGCACGTGTCACGCCGCCCAGTGCTGCGCATCCCTCATGAGGATCGTGCAAGGTAGTGAGCTGGACCCATGTCCCCAGTGGGTGCGTCCGCATGGCGCCGTCGTCACTCGAGATACCTGTTACGAGAATCACGCCCCATAGGGGGCTCCACTCATGGCCCAAGCAGGTGCATCCACAAGGCGCCGCCGTCCCCGTGCTGGCACATGATTGGCAAGAGTCGCGCCCCATAAGAAGCTCCTCCTGTGGCCCTGTTGGGTGCTTCCGCATGGTGCCGTCGTCCCCATTTCAGCTTACACCTCACAAAGACCACGGACAGTTTGGAGCTCGACCTATGCCCCCAACGGGTGCGTCCGCATGGAGCCGTCCCCGTGTCGGCACTCCCCTCTCGAGGATCGCGCCTCATAGGGAACTCTACCCGTGGCACCAACAGGTGCGTCCGTTCCCTATTTCAGCATACTCTTCATAGGATAGTGCCTCATAGGGAACTCCAGCTATGGCCTCAGCGGGTGTGTCCGGATGGCGCCGCCGTCCCCGTGTCGGCACATTTTCCATGAGGCTCGTGCTCCTCGTGGGTCTCCACCTATAGCCTATGGCCCTAACCAGTGCGTCCGCATGGCGCCGCCTCTACCAAATCTGCCCCGTAGGGCTTGGGCGTTCCACTGGGATTTATTCCGCGCGTACGCTTTCCCCGCCAATTGCGGCACAACCCTCACGCGAGGCGTGCCGCATGGGAACCCTCACCTATCCCACTGGTTGTGCTGGCATGGCGTCCCTGCCCATGTCGGCACACCCTTCACGCGGAGCGTGCCCCTCAGGGAATTCCACCAATGGCTTGAATGGAGGTGCTCGCACGGCGCTGCCGCCCCTATTTCAGCACACCCCTTACGTGGATCGTTTCCTCAGGAAGCTCCACTTCTTGCCTAATCGGGCGTGATCAAATGTGCCCCCCGTCGATTTCAGCATTTTCCTCACAAGTACTTTGCCCCACAAGGAGTTCGGCGCCCTCCTGCCCACCTCGTCGGCAGCTCCCGATCCTGACTGCCCTGCGGCTCGCATCGTAAAAAAACATGCCATGCTCCACGTCACATGCAGCTGCATCAGGCTTGGCTCTTCGTAACACTAACTATCCAGCTGCCTGCGGCAAGTCCCGCCACCGTGCCTGGGTTGTAGGTTATAGGCCTCTTGGATGTTCGCTGGGATATCGTGAGGGGCCTCTCGGGGCCCTGTTGGATGCAGTTTGCAGGCCTCTTGGGGGCCGTCTGGGGGCCTCTTCACGGGCTTCATTTTGGCCTCTTGGGTGGGGCCTCTTGGGGGTCTTTTGGGGCTTCCTGGATGCCTTTTGGGGCCTCCTGGGGTATTGCAGGGTCTTTGCAGGGGGCTTTGCAGGGTACTGCAGGGTCTTTGCAAGGCTTTTTATTTAACAGCGAAGACTGATAGGTTTCTAGTGGGGTCAAAAGAGAGAGCATCATGACTCCTCAGGGGGGTCGGGGCGGGACCCGGGGCGGGACCCGGCGCGGCTGCCGTCGAAGCCCAAATCGCTTGGGACATCCTCGCAAAATCGCTCTTGGCGCTGCTAGAACTCCATTCCCGGCGTACATTTTGGATGCCCGGAGCCAACTGTAGGCCACTTCGTGCTCTTCGAGTTCCCAGAACTCCATTCCCGGCGTACATTTTGGATGCCCGGAGCCAACTGTAGGCCACTTCGTGGTCTTCGAGTTCCCAGAACTCCATTCCCGGGCCACATTTTGGATGCCCGGAGCCAACTGTAGGCCACTTCGTGCTCTTCGAGTTCCCAGAACTCCATTCCCGGGCCACATTTTGAATGCCCGGAGCCAACTGTAGGCCACTTCGTGCTCTTCAAGTTCCCAGAACTCCATTCCTGGGCATGATTTTGAATGCCCGGAGCCAACTGTAGGCCACTCGTGTTCTTCTAGTTCCCAGAACTCCATTCCTGGGCCACATTTTGAATGCTGAGGCAGGCTGATGCTGCGGCCGAGGCAGGCTGAGGCTGAGGCAGGCTGAGGCTGAGGCCGAGGCTGAAGGCAGACTGAGGCTGAGGCTGAAGCAGACTGAGGCTGAGGCTGAGGCAGGCTGAGGCTGAGGCTGAAGGCAGGCTGATGCTGAGGCAGGCTGAGGCTGAGGCTGAGGCTGATGCAGGCTGAGGCTGAGGCAGGCTGAGGCTGAGGCCGAGGCTGAAGGCAGACTGAGGCTGAGGCTGAAGCAGGCTGAGGCTGAGGCTGAGGCAGGCTGAGGCTGAGGCAGGCTGAGGCTGAGGCAGGCTGAGGCTGAGGCTGACTGGCACTGCCGTTGCCACTGCGACTGTCATCGCGAATGCGACTACGACTGCGAGAACAGCAGAATTCTACAACTGGATTCTCATCTGAGTCTGAAGGGGAATGCTTCCAGATATGCTCCTACACATCGCTTTTAGGTTGCTTTGCCGGGATAATTTAGGGTTTTTGCATGGTCTTTGCATGGGGGGCTTTGCGTGGTCTTTGCAAGGTCCTTGCAGGGGGGTGGTGCAGTCGCCTGTCCGCGTCCCGCGGAGGGGGTCCTTTAGAAGACGACAGAGTCCCTCCCAGTCAGGGCTTGGGCACATCATCCGTTTCCACGACGGACCCCGTTTAGCCAAATCGTAACCAAATCGTAACCAAACCACACTTCGTAATCAAATTGCGCGCAAACAGATCAAAACAATGCACCCCTCTCATACGAACTTGGCTCAACAAGAAGCCGATTTGGTTACGCACGTGCACGCAACAAACCATTGTAAATTACAATACTTTGGGCGCGTGATTTGGTTACGAGGCAAGTGCCGGACGTCCCGGGGGCCTGTCCAGTGCTGCAGCACGGGACAGGCCCCCCATGGAGGGCGTCCTAGGCGTCCAGGGGGCCATGTGCCGGGTTTGGGCCGACGAGCAGGTTTCCCGTGCACGTGTCGCTCGCCGGGCAGCCGCCGGGTCGCTCGCTCGGCAGCGCTCCAGGGGCGTCCGGGGCCGCCGTCGGGATGCTCCTGCTGCTCCTCCCTCTGGGGCGAATCCACGCTGAACGTTCGTGCTACGAGGCTGGTCTCGCGGACTGGGGTGCCGCATTCACGCGCGTGGTTAGGCCCCCGAGCGTGCATCGCAGATCGCACCACGAAGATTGCACAACGCAGATCGCACCGCAAAGATTGCATACTGCAGATCGCACCGCAAGTTCTGCACAATGCACCGCAAGTAATGCAGATTGCACTGCGTAGATTCGCGGCGGGCTTCGCGGCCCTGGCCTGGGACACGCCCGGGACAGGGGGCCCCGGGACGCCCGGGGGGGCCCGGGGGACGCACGGGACAGGGGGCATTGTCGGGGCGCTTGGTATACGATTCCGATTCGATTCCGATCCGACTTGAAAGAATCGGGGGCGGCCAAGTTCAAGAGGGGGGTGATGACTAGCGGGGGTTGGACATCATGGCGTGAGCCATGATATCCCCTCGAAATGCATAACGCTCTTCTTGCTTCCTTACGTCCCCAGCCCCCCCTGGGCCGCGCACATGCCGCTGGCCATGATTTGCGCACCCCCCCTCTTGGACGCCCCCCTCTTGGCCGCCCCCGAAAAATGTTCCGATTCGACTCCGATTCGGCGTGCAGTTCCCGATTTCCGAGCCGATTCGGCGGTCGCCGATTTGAGCACCGATTCCAAGAGATTCGACGCGATTCCGACGCCGATCCAGCTTCGCGATTCGACACGCCTCTTCTGGCTATCTCTCCTCCTCGTGCCTTCTTTTTCACTCCAACGCTTCCTCCTCCTCCTCCTACTCCTCCCCGTCCTCCGTCTTCTCCCCCTTCTCCTTTCCCCAGCCTGCTCTTCCGCATTCTCTCCGTGCCGTTTCCGTCACCATTATTTCTCGTTCATGTGTCGTTCATTCGCCCTCCGAGCTCATGATTCATCTTTCCATTCCCCTTGCTTGCCCTGATTGCCTCCAAAGGGCGAGAGAGTTAGTAGACCCCGACGGCTGCCACCCGCACCCAGATGTAACTCTCATCTACTCGAAGTCCGACGACAACGTAGCCAGTCAGTGACGCACGCCGTTAGATCGCTTCACCGCCGTTCCCTTTCTTCAGGTCATTGCTGCTGAGGTGGTATCCCCGTCTCTGCAAGTATGTGCTTTTCCAAGAAAAGCCTCCTCGCGTCTCGCTGAGCCTCCTCATGCTTGCCCACGGACGCATAGAGGCTAAAGGGTGAGTTGTAGCATGCAGAGACATGTGTCAGGACGATACACACGATCAGGAAGAGGATGTGCACTCGCGGCCAATAATTGTGGAGTTGCCAGGGGCGCCGTTGAGGCACTTCGGATCCACAGTCGGTGTCTGGCCAAAGCGTTGATAGTGAGAAGGGCAAGGATGATGAGGGCGAACGGGCAGGAGGAGGCTTATTATGGAGGCAGGAGGGGAAGGATGAAGAGCAGGACGAGAATGAATGTATAGCGATGGCGATCACTGACGTCGGCCCCGTTTCTGTTGGGACTCAGTAAGCATCGAAGGGCGCGCAAAGGTGGACGAGGAGGAAGGGCATGGAATAGGTATGGCGAGGAGTATGCGGAGGAAGAGAGAATTCGTCGTCGCACGCAGGCATGACCCGACATGTGACCACGAGGAAGGGGGGAGAGGAGACAGGAATGTGGATGATGATAAGCAGGAGGATGCGGAAGAGGGGGGGAGGAGCAGGAAAAGGATGATGATGATGATGAGGAGGAGGAGGAGGAGGAGGAGGAGGAGGAGGGGGATCGAAGGAAGCAGGAGGGACGACCACTAGAGTGAAGGAGCAGGACTGAAGAGGAGCAGGATGAGCAGTAGACCGATGATGGCTGGTGATGATGAGGATGTGGACGAGGGGGAATGGGCAGCGGGAGAAGGAACTGAATGTTCCAACCACCCTTCCTCAAATACGCCGAAGAACTCGTGCACCGCGTAACTCAAAGGCTCTCCTCCTCCACCTCCTCCTCCTCCTCCTCCTCCTCCTCCTCCTTCTCCGTTCCTCTCGCATTATTCGCTTCTCGTTGCCCTGCCGCGCAAACTGGCGGCGCTCAGCAGATGCATAGGGCCCGCCTGGGCCCCAGCTGTGCCCGTGCAAAGGCGGATAGTACATTCGCTGGGCGGTAAGAGCATGCGAAGTGAGATCGAAGAGAAGCGGAGTCCCCCAACTTGGCCATCGATTTCGGTTTTGGTTCGAGTTCGGGTCGTGCGTGGCACGCGTGCGGGCGAGAAGGAGCTAGGACCAGTTCACGCCAAACCGAGTCGCTTTCCCGCCCGGTAGTGCGCGTGCTGTTTTTCCGTGGTTGTCCCGTAGTTGTCTTGGGTTTTTTCCGTAGTTGTTCTGTACTTGTTCTGTGATTTCTCCGTGGTTGTTTTGTGGTTTTCGTGTGGTTGTCTCGTTGTCCCGTGGTTCATGGTTGTCTCGCATCAAGGGAGGAAAACCACCCGGACCTCACACTTGGCGTTTACTAAATGGCCTTGGGCGTTTATTAGACAACACTGCCAACTTTGATTCCTTCTTTGGACGCGTTTGCTAGACGGCTTCGCGTGTCGGGGTGGTTATTATCGGGGTGGATTTTCTGCCCTCTATCGTAGTCGTCGCCCGGTTGTCCAGCGGTTGATCCATGGTTGTCCCGTGGTTGTCTTGTGGTTCTTCCATAGTTGCCTTTTGGGTGTTCCGTGATTGTGTTGTTGTTGTCCGGCGGTTCTTACGTTTTTCCCAACCATTTTGTGGTGTTGTGTCCTCGTTTTGAAAACGCGGTCCCCGCGTTACTCCTTCCTTAAAGGCGGTCCCCGCGTTCTTCCTTCCTTCCTTCCTTCTTCCTCCCCTCCTCCTCCATCCTCCATCACCACCATCATCATCAGCATCATCATCATCATCATCATCATCGTCATCATCATCATCATCATCAACAACATCATCATCATCATCAATAATCATCATCATCATCATCATCATCATCATCATCATCATCATCATCATCATCATCATCATCATCATCATCATCATCATCATCATCATCATCATCATCATCATCATCATCATCATCAGCATCACCCGTTTCAGCACACCCCTCACACGTTTCGTGGCCCCATAGGGAGTTCCTTCGACGGTCCCAGTGCGACCGCCCGCATGCGTCCTCCCCTCCCAGTACAGCGCTTCGTGGCCCCATATTGAGCTCCACCGAAGGTCCCAGTGCTACCGCCCGCATGCGTCCCCCCACCCAGTACAGCACTTCGTGGCCCCATAGGGAGCTCCGTCGAAGGCCCAAGTGCTACCGCCCGCATGCGTCCCCACCACCCAGCACAGCGCTTCGTGGCCCCATAGGGAGCTCCGCCGAAGGCCCAAGTGCTACCGTCCGCGTGAGCCCCCCCCACCACCCAGCACAGCGCTTGGTGGCACCATAGGGAGCTCCACCGATGGCCCCAGTGCTACCACCCGCACGCGTCCCCCCCAACCAGCGCAGCGCTTCGTGGCCTCATAGGGAGCTCCACCGACGGCCTCAGTGCTACCGCCCGCATGCGCCCCCCCCACCGAAGGCTCCAGTGGCGGTGTCCTCATGCATCTCCCCCCCAAGTACAACGCTGCGTGGCACCATGGGAAGCTCCACCGAAGGCCCCGGCGGCGGTGTTCGCATGCGTTCCCCCCCCAAGCACAACGCTTCGTGGCCCCAGAAGGAGCTCCACCGAAGGTCCCAGTGCTACCGCCCACATGCGTCCCCCCACCCAGTACAGCACTTCGTGGCCCAATAGGGAGCTCCTCCGACGGCCTCAGTACTACCGCCCGCATGCGCCCCCCCCCACCAGTACAGCGCTTCGTGGCCCCATAGGGAACTCCACCGACGGCCCAAGTGCTACCGCCCGCATGCGTCCCCCCCACCCAGTACAGCGCTTCGTGGCCCCATATGGAGTTCCACCGAAGGTCCCAGTTCTACCGCCCGCATGCGTCCCCCCACCCAGCACAGGGCTTCGTGGCCCAATAGGGAGCTCTTCTGACGGCCCCAGTGCTACCGCCCGCATGCGCCCCCCCCCACCCAGCACATGGCTTCGTGGCACCATAGGGAGCTCAACCGACGGCCCAAGTGCTACCGCCCGCATGCGCCCCCCCCACCCAGTACAGCGTTTCGTGTCCCCAATAGGGAGCTCCACCGATGGCCCCAGTGCTACCGCCCGCACGCGTCCCCCCCACCCAGTACAGCGCTTCCCCGTACGGAGCTCCACCGATGGCCCCAGTGCTACCGCCCGCATGCGTTCCCCCCCACCCAGCACAGGGCTTCGTGGCCCCATAGGGAGCTCCACCGAAGAAGATATTCACAACTGCCGTGCCCACAACTGCATATGGTTGGGTCCTTCGCCAGGAGAAGTTCCAAACCATCCTGTGGTGTTGGGACCTCGTTTTGAAGAGACGGTCCCCGCGTCCTCCTCCTCCTCCTCCTCCTCCTCCTCCTCCTCCTCCGCCTCCTCCTCCTCCTCCTCCTTGTCCTCCTCCTCCTCCTCCTCCTCCTCCTCCTCCTCCTCCTCCTCCTCCCCTCCTCTCCTCCTCGTTCCTCCTCCCGTCAACCCCCCTTCACTTTGGCACACCACTCACACGTTTCGTGGCCCCTTAGGGAGCTCCACCCCAGGCCCCAGTGGCTGCGTTCACATGCCGCCTCCTGAGAATTTCGGCACACCCCTCACACGTTTCGTGGCCCCTTAGGGAGCTCCACCCAAGGCCCCAGCGGCTGCGTTCACATGCCGCCACCTGAACATTTTGACACACCCCTCACACGTTTCGTGGCCCCTTATGGAGCTCCACCCAAGGCTCCAGTGGCTGCGTTCACATCTCGCCACCGGAGCAATTTGACACACTCGTCACATGTTTCGTGGCCCACTAGGAAGCCCCACCCAAGGCTCCCGTGGCTGCGTTCGCGTGCCGCCACGTAAGCACTTTGGCACACCCCTCGCACGTTTCGTTGCCCCACGGGGGGGCGGGCTCCACCCAAGGCCCCAGTGGCTGCGATCACACGCCTGCACCCGAGCACGTTGACCAACCCCTCACACGCATCGTTGCCCCAGAGGGAGCTGCACCGAAGGCCTCAGCGGCTGCGTTCACATGCCGCCACCTGAACATGTTGACACACCCCTCACACGTTTCGTGGCCCCTGAGGGAGCTCCACCCAAGGCTCCAGCGGCTGCGTTCGCATGCGTTCCCCCCGCGCAGTGCAGCGATTCGTGGCCCCATCGGGGGCTACACCGAAGGCTCTATTGCCGTTGTTCGACGTTCCCCCCACCCAGTACAGCGCTTCGTTTCCCTATGTGGGGCTCCACCGAAGGCCCTAGTGGCGGTGTCCGCATGCGCTTCCTCCCTATATTTCAACGTTTCGTGGCCCCTTAGGGAGCTCCACCGAAGGTTCCAGTTGCAGTGCCCGCATGCGTCTTCCGCACTCAGCGCAGCGTTCCGTGGCCACCTGCGGAGCTTCAGCGAAGGCTCCAGTGGCGGTGTCCTCATGCCTCTCCCCCCCAAGTACAACGCTGCGTGGCACCATGGGGAGCTCCACCGAAGGCCCCGGCGGCGGCGTTCGCATGCGTTCCCCCCCCAAAGCACAACGCTTCGTGGCCCCATACGGAGCTCCACCGAAGGCGCCCGCACGGGTCTTCCGCACCCAGCGCAGCGCTTCGTGGCCCCTTAGGGAGCTCCATCGAAGGCTCCGCTGGCGGAGTTTGCATGCGTCTCCTCCACCGAGTACAACGCTGCGTGGGACCATAGGAGGCTCCACCGAAGGCCCCAGCGGCGGTGTTCGCATGCATCCCCCCCGCTCAGTACAGCGCTTCGTGGCCCTATAGGGAGCTCCACCGAGGGCCCCAGCGGCGACGTTCGCATGGCGGCCCCGCTCCGTTTCGGCACACCCCTCACACGTTTAGTGGCCCATTTGGACCGCCACCGAAGGCCCCAATGGCTGTGCCCGCATGCGTCCCCGCCCCATGTCGGCACACCCTTTACACGCTTCGTGGCCCCATAGAGAGAACCACCGAAGACGATACCAACAACGGCGATACTCACAGCACAGCTGCACATGGTTGGGCCTTTCGCCAGGATAATTGATCGTTGTTGCCTCCTGATTGTCCCGCAGCCGTCTTTTGGTTGTCTCGTTGTTGTCCCGTGGTCGCCCCGTCTTTAGATAGATAGAAGGTGGTGCAGATAGATCGGTACAAAGAGCGGTACCTATCTTGATATGGAAACCGATGGGTAGTGGAACGGGGAAACCGTGAGTTTGGTAGATCGATTGAGGGTGAGATCGGTCGATACAAGGTGAAGTAGATAGATGTTCAGTGGTTGTCCCGTGGTTGCCCCGTATAGTTATCCTGTGGTGTTGTCCAGTGCTTGTCCCGGGGTTACCCCGCGGTCGGCGCGTGGTTGTGCGTCACTGTCTGGCGGTTGTCCCAATGGTTCTTCCATGATTGGCCCGGGTTTGCCCGATGTATACATCTGTATATATATATATATATATAAATGTGTATGTAGACGTATATACTCGTGAGGTTGGCAGATCGTGAGATAGTGGGAGTCGTCGATCGTGACAGCGATCGAGTTTTTGGTTGAGGGATCGCCTGACCGATGGTGGTTCACACGCACCTGCACACACACACACACACATCTATATATATATACACACACGTAGCACCCCGCAATTGCTGATAAGAGTGAGTGGGCGGGCGCGGGCGACGCGGGCGTCGAGCCGGCGGACCTCGTGGCCCTCACCTTCCCTGTCGATGGCGCCCTCCTCCTCCTCCTGCTCCTCCTCCTCTTCCTCGTCCGCGTCCTCGTCCTCATCGTCGTCGTCGTCGTCGTCCGCCTCCTCCTCCTCCACCTCCTCCTCCTCTTCATCCTTTTCCTCCTCCTCCTCCTCCTCTTCCATGCCCGCCGCAGGCGCCGATTTGCGTGCTCTGACAAGTTCAGCGCGGGGGGGTCGCTGGTGGGCCACCCGGAACGAATGCCGCAGGCGCCGAATTTTTGGCTTGTTCAGTGAACGTAGTTTGGGTCGCGGGTGGGTCGCGGGCTCTCCACCTCCACCTGGAAGGAACTCAAAAACAGCTCGCCGCAGGCGCCGAACATTTTGATTTGTACACTGAACGCGGTTTGGGTCGCAGGTTCTCCACATGGAACTAATGCAAAGAAACCCGCCGCAGGCGCCGAAGTTCTGGGTTGTTCAGTGAACGTAGTTTGGGTTACGGGTGGGTCGCGGGCTCTCTTCCTCTCCCTGGAAGGAATTCAGAAACAGCCCGCCGCAGGCGCGGAGCATTTTTATGTGTACATTGAACGCGGTTTCGGTCGCGGGTGGGTCGCGACCACCTGGGACGAATGCAAAAGAAGCCCGCCGCAGGCGCCGAAAATTTTGGGTGGGTCGCGGGGTGGGTCGCGGGGGGTCGCGGGTGGGTCGCGGTGGGTCGCGGGTGGGTCGCGGGCGCGGTTTGGGTCGCGGGTGGGTCGCGAATGCAGAAGAAACCCGCCGCAGGCGCCGAAAATTTTGGGTGGGTCGCGGGGTGGGTCGCGGGTGAGTCGCGGGTGGGTCGCGGTGGGTCGCGGGTGGGTCCCAGGTGAGTCGCGGGTGGGTCGCGGGGTGGGTCGCGGGTAAGTCGCGGGTGGGTCGCGGGGTGGGTCGCGGGTGGGTCGCGGGTGGGTCGAGGGTGGGTCGCGGGGTGGGTCGGGGGTGGGTCGCGGGGCGGGTCGCGGGTGGGACGACGACAACAACAAACAACAAACAACAATAACAAACAACAACAAGAACCCGCATCGCGGAATTCCACTTCAGCCACGCACCCAAATACAGTGAATGACCGTTCGGTTCAGCCCCCTCACTCCTGATATGTATATATATATATATATAGCATTCGCATCATCATTATCACCAGCATCATCATAATCATCATCAGCAGCAGCAAACCCGATCCGACCCCAATCGTAAAACGAAAGCTGAATCCATGCCCCAACGGCCTCTTCCTGAAGGCTGGTCCTACAGGTAGCCATGGGGAGCAGAAGCGGGGGGAGGGCGAGGCGGAGGAGAAGGACGGAGGATGGGACAGGAGCAGGGGCAGGACCAAGGAGAAGCATGGAGAGCGAGGATGTACGAGAAGAGGTTCGTTGATTTAGTTTGGCGTCGCTCTTCGCCAGCTCTCACTTCCAGTCTCCTCCTTCCTTTTCCCCCTGTCTCCCCTCCCTTCTCCTCTCTCCTCCCCCTCCTCTTCCCTCCGTCTCCACTCTCGCCTCTGTCTCGTTCTCTCCGCCCTTCCCCCTCCTCCTCTCATCCCTCTCCCCCCATCGTGGTGCCTTCCATGTCACTCCTCCCGTTATTCTGCTCCTGCTGTTCCCATTTCCCCTTCCCCCCCATATCTGCCCCTTGCTTCATAGTCTCTCCTTCACGTCCCTCATCCAGCTGACTGTCTGCGGCAAGTCTCGCCACCGTTCCAGTCCAGCATTTCTGGCGGCGGCTGGTGGAGGGGGCACGGGAGGTTGTCGCTTGCGTCTTCTCGTGTCTCCAGGCTTGGGAGAGCCGTGATGAGGATGGTAAGAATTATGAAGATGGTTTATTTGGGTGATGTTGTTGATGATGATGCGGGTGAGGGTAATGATGAAGTTGGTGATGTTGATGATGATGATGATGATGACGATGCTGCTGATGTGGATGATGATACTGACGATGACGAGGGGGATGATGCTGAGGATGATGAATATGATGATGATGCTTTTGATGATGCTGATGTTGACGATGATGATGATGATGATGATGATGATGATGATGATGATGATGATGATGATGATGATGATGATGATGATGGTGGTGATGGTGGTGATGGTGGTGATGGTGATGGTGATGATGGTGATGATGATGATGAGGGGGAGGAGGAGGAGGAGGAGGAGGAGGAGGAGGAGGAGGAGGAGGAGGGGGAGGAGGGGGAGGAGAGCGAGGATGAGGATGATGATGAGGAGGAGGAGGAGAAGGAGGAGGAGGAGGTGGAAGAGGAGGAGAATGAGGAACACCGTCACATACGTCACCTTTCGTCTTCACTATTTGAGGAGCTATCGTGGAACTTGTTTGGGCTGCCCTGGGGCTATCGTCGGGGTTCCTTGGGGCCCTCTTGGGCCGTCTTGAGGCTCTCTTGGGCCGTCTTGGGGCCCTCTTGACCGTTTGGTGGCCGTCGTGGGGTCGTGTTGGCGTTGTGCTGGGCCGTTGGGCGGCCCTCTGAGGCCGTCTTTGGGTCCCGCGGGAGGCCCGCTCTGGCCGCGTGGGGGCCGCCTTGGATGCCTCTTGGGTCATCGCGGGGTCTGCTGCGGCCATCTCGTGGCCCTCTCGGGGGCCTCCAGGGTCGTCGTGGGATCATCGTGGAGGCGTCTTGGGCCGCCTGGAGCTGACGGAATTCCGCAACTGCGCGAATTCGAAAACCATTTGGCAATTACATTGAAGTCCACGCTTTTTGGCCTCCTTGGACCTTGCTGGAGGTTCTCTTGTAGCCCTGTTGGGGCCCGCACTGAGGCCATCTTGGGTCGTCTTCGAGGCATCATTGGACATCTCGGCATCATGGGCTGCATGAGTGCGCAGTCCTGGACATTCTGTTCGGGATCTTGAGTGATTCGGGCGCCATCAATTCGTAGCATACCCGCGGGCCCTTTGTTCGAGCTGCGTTGGAGGAAAAAGAGCCCCAATATACGCTTTCCCCACGCATCCGCGTAACTTCCGCCATGGTAGCGGTGAGCATGTTTCTGCGGTGGACTACGCGGATCAGATCCACGGGAAGAGTGAGGACGCGCGCTGCCCATGGCAGCGGCGCCCAGAGAGCAGCTGGTTGATTGCAGAGGCGACATCACGCTGCCAGAGTTCAGTGGAAGAGACGAGGACAGGCCTAGCTGGTCCATCGCTCTTCGCGCTGATGGGCTGGGACGACCTCATCGATAACGTTGAGGCCCAGCCAGCGCTCGCGGTGGACAGCGCCAGCATGGGCGAGCGCACGGCAGCGACGAGCAAGCTGCTGCGCGCCATGCTGATCACCAAGACCCAACGCAAGGCGCTGGCGATGGTTACGCTCGCAGGCAGGCACGAGGGTTTCGTTGTCTGGCGGGCGGTCAGGAACGAGTACGAGCCTGGGGTGGGCAACAGGTTCGCGGCCATGCTCAGCGGCCTGCTTAATTAAGCCCGGGCGGGGCGACCAGAAGCCGTTCGCTGGCAACGGCGCAGCCCTCTCATTGGCCACGTCTGAGCGTCTGCCAGGAGGGAGGCAGGGAGGAGGAGGATCAGGGAGGGAGGCGAGGAGGGGGAGGGAGGATGGGGAGGAGGGGAAGAGGGAAGGACACAGGGAGGGAGGCGGGGGACAAACAGAGAACCAGCACTCCTGCTTGCTACCTTTTGGGGTTGAGGATACGCTCGATTGTTTTTGTCAATGTGTTTTCGGTCCTGCGCAGTCTCTATCGATCGATTGATTGGCTGGGTTCGGATCTCTTCTTGTTCCCCGTCATTCTCCTCCGCCCCTCCTTCGGGACTTCCTTTAGATCATCGCTGACCTCTTCGGTGTGCTCTCGCCTTCTCTGTGTTCTGGTTGTTCCCCGCATCCAAAATTGGGTTTTTGTTTTCTCGGGACACCCCGCGCAGGAACAGGAACCCACCATCACCATCATCACTCATTCCTCATTCACTCACTCATTCATCATCCCTCACTCACTAGCTCACTCACTCACTCACTCACTCACTCACGCACTCACTCACTGATTCATCAGCACTCACTCATTCACACGCTCATGAACTCACATATGATGATGATGGGTGTGCGCGTGAGAGAGTGTGATGATCATCATCATCACCAGTCAGTCAGTCAGTCACTCACTCACTCACTCACTCGCCTTGGGCCTCGTCTGTGAGTGAAGTGCGAGGAAGTCTCAAGCGGGAACCCCCTCACTATGGGGCCCGCGGATCATGTTACTAATCCGAGCGGGTCATCCAATTCGTGTAACTGCCGCCACTTTTGGGTTTTCGCGCTGCCAGAACGCCATTCCCAAACCACATCTGTGAGTGAATTGCGAGGAAGTCTTAAGCGGGAGCCCCCTCCCTATGGGGCCCGCGGATCATGTTACTAATCCGAGCGGGTCATCCAATTCCTGTAGCCGTCGCCACTTTTGGGCTCTCGCGCTGCCAGAACGCCACTCCCAAGCCACATTTGTGAGTGAATTGCGAGGAAGTATGAAGCGGGAGCCCCCTCCCCATGGGGCCTGCGGATCACGTTACTAATCCAAGCGGGTCATCCAATTCTTGTAACTGTCGTCACTTTTGGGCTCTCGCGCTGTCAGAACGCCATTCCCAGGCCACATTTTGAATGCCCGGAGCCAACTGTAGGCCACTTCGTGTCCTTCGTGCTCCCAAAACACACTCCCGGGCCACATTTTGAATGCCCGGAGCCAAGTGTAGGCCACTTTGTGTTCTTCGTGTTCCCAGAAAACAATTCCCGGGCCACTTTCTGAATGTCCGGAGCCAAAACAGGAGGGCGAGGTCGGGGGCAACGTAGGGAGCGGGGGGATGGCCCGCGCCAGGGCGAGAAGAAATATACGCAGAAGACACAGCCAGGACGCCTCACCAACCACGAGGACGACGGTGAGGTTTTTTTTTTCCAGATTCGCCCAGAGGATTCTCATGTGGGGTCCTTCCGTCGGAGTAATTCCCCACATCCTGAGTGGGTTTTTTGTTTTCCCAAAACATCCTCTCCTCCTCCTCCTCCTCCTCCTCCTCCTCCTCCTCCTCCTCCTCCTCCTCCCGCTTCCTCCACCATCCCATACTGTATCATACCATACCAATACCATGCCACTCCATACCATACCTTACCATACCATACCATGCATCCACCATCCCATACCATACCATGCCTTTCCTCACACCATGTTATTTATCAGGTTTCGTGCCCCTCCCACCCCTCCAGGGAGGCCCCGCCTGAGCGAGCAGGGTATTCGCACACCATGTTATTTATCAGGTTTCGCGCCCCTCCCACCCCTCCAGGGAGGCCCCGCCTGAGCGAGCAGGGTATTCGCACACCATGTTATTTATCAGGTTTCGTGCCCCTCCCACCCCTCCAGGGAGGCCCCGCCTGAGCGAGCAGGGCATTCGCACACCATGTTATTTATCAGGTTTCGTGCCCCTCCCACCCCTCCAGGGAGGCCCCGCCTGAGCGAGCAGGGTATTCGCACACCATGTATTTATCAGGTTTCGTGCCCCTCCCACCCCTCCAGGGAGGCCCCGCCTGAGCGAGCAGGGTATTCGCACACCATGTATTTATCCGTGCCCCTCCCACCCCTCCAGGGAGGACCCGCCTGAGCGGGCAGGGTATTCGCACACCATGTTATTTATCAGGTTTCGTGCCCCTCCCACCCCTCCAGGGGGCCCCGCCTGAGCGAGCAGGGTATTCGCACACCATGTTATTTATCAGGTTTCGTGCCCCTCCCACCCCTCCAGGGAGGCCCCGCCTGAGCGAGCAGGGTATTCGCACACCATGTTATTTATCAGGTTTCGTGCCCCTCCCACCCCTCCAGGGAGGCCCCGCCTGAGCGAGCAGGGTATTCGCACACCATGTTATTTATCAGGTTTCGTGCCCCTCCCACCCCTCCAGGGAGGCCCCGCCTGAGCGAGCAGGGTATTCGCACACCATGATATTTATCAGGTTTCGTGCCCCTCCCACCCCTCCAGGGAGGCCCCGCCTGAGCGAGCAGGGTATTCGCACACCATGCTATTTATCAGGTTTCGTGCCCCTCCCACCCCTCCAGGGAGGCCCCGCCTGAGCGAGCAGGGTATTCGCACACCATGTTATTTATCAGGTATTCCTGCCCATCCCACCCCTCCAGGGAGGCCCCGCCTGAGCGAGCAGGGTATGTTATTTATAAGGTTTCGTGCCTCTCCCACCCCTCCAGGGAGGCCCAGCCTGAGCAGCAGGGTATTCGCACACCATGTTATTTATCAGGTTTCGTGCCCCTCCCACCCCTCCAGGGAGGCCCCGCCTGAGCGAGCAGGGTATTCGCACACCATGTTATTTATATGGTTTCGTGCCCCTCCCACCCCTCCAGGGAGGCCCCACCAGAGCGGGCAGGGTATTCGCACACCATATTATTTATCAGGTTTCGTGCCCCTCCACCCCTCCAGGGAGGCCCCGCCAGAGCGGGCAGGGTATCCGCACACCATGTTATTTATAAGGTTTCGTGCCCCTCCCACCCCATCCAGGGAGGCCCCGCCTGAGCGAGCAGGGCATTCGCACACCATGATATTTATCAGGTTTCCTGCCCCACCCATCCCTCCAGGGAGGCCCCGCCTGAGCGAGCAGGGTATTCGCACACCATGCTATTTATCAGGTTTCGTGCCCCTCCCACCCCTCCAGGGAGGCCCCACCAGAGCGGGAAGGGTGTTCGCACACCATGATCAGGTATCGGCCCATATTCCGTGGGGAGCCCCTGATTTGTTATTTATCAGCGTGCCCCTCCCACCCCTCCAGGGAGGCCCCACCAGAGCGGGCAGGGTATTCGCACACCATGTTATTTATCAGGTTTCGTGCCCCTCCCACCCCTCCAGGGAGGCCCCACCAGAGCGGGCAGGGTATTCGCACACCATGTTATTTATCAGGTTTCGTGCCCCTCCCACCCCTCCAGGGAGGCCCCACCAGAGCGGGCAGGGTATTCGCACACCATGTTATTTATCAGGTTTCGTGCCCCTCCCACCCCTCCAGGGAGGCCCCGCCAGAGCGGGCAGGGTATTCGCACACCATATGATTTATCAGGTTTCGTGCCCCTCCCACCCCTCCAGGGAGGCCCCACCAGAGCGGGCAGGGCATTCGCACACCATATTATTTATCAGGTTTCGTGCCCCTCCCGCCACTCCAGGGAGGCCCCACCAGAGCGGGCAGGGTATCCGCACACCATATTTTATTATCAGGTTTCGTGCCCCTCCCACCCCTCCAGGGAGGCCCCACCAGAGCGGGCAGGGTATTCGCACACCTTATTATTCATCAGGTTTCGTGCCCCTCCCACCCCTCCAGGGAGGCCCCACCAGAGCGCAGACAAGAAGCAATGGAACCCCGTAACATCTTTATGTGGGGAACTCCGTTAGCATAATTTGTTCTGTCACGTTGCCAGCGACCCAGTGACTAGATCCTGCGCCCCGCCCAGTGCAGCTGGTTGCATGACGGTCAAATTTCCCCCTGCGGTGGCGGTCTGCGGGGGCGCAGTGTAGCTGGCAGCCCGCAGAGAAGTCCCAGTGCGGAGCGCTCGCCAGCTGGGGGGCATCAGCTGCGGCCGGGAACTGTTGGATAGCGTGTCGCTCCGGCGGTTCTGGCCCACCCCGCTTCGGCGCGACATGCTATCCACTTCCGGGGCCCCAGGCGCCCACGTGCCGAGCTGTTCCCAGCCTCCCGCCCCGCGGAGCGGAGCGACACGCTGTCCGCTTGCAAGGCACAGCGTGTCGCCGGAGCCGCTGTGGCGACACGCTGAGCACAAGTTCCCGACCGTATACCCCGACACCAGCTCTGACCATGCCCACCCTGGGCCAGCGACGGGCCTGTCCAGGATGGGCGTCGGCGTACAAGCGGCGCCCTCCCAGCGACACCAACGACCGATGGGGCACCTGAGCTCGTAAAGATGGAGCGGAAAGGCGCTGGAGAGGCGGCGCCCGACTCCTCAACACACATCGCGCTTGGACCTTTTCATCTGCGCGAGTGGACTGCACGCCATCAATACCCTACTCATCGTCGTTGTCCTCCTCCTCCTCCTCCCTTATCCATCCATCCTCCTTGACGCGTGCCCTCGTCACCGAGTGTTCTACCCACGGATCCTGCGGCTCTCTGCCAGTGTACAAGGGCAAGGGAAGTTGGCGCATCTTGAGGGTGAGGGAGGCCGAGTACGCCTTTCCGAAGCGTGCAGGGCGCCCCTTTCCAACATCTGGTCAGCATATGTCTCTCTCTAGAGACTCGCTCTATGTCTCCATGTCTTTCTTGTTTTGTTCTTTCCTTTTCTCTTTCTCTCCGTCGTTTTATCTTTCCCTCTCTCTGTCTCCATCCCGCTCTCCGCACCCTACTCGCTCGCATCATTCATTCCCCCTCGCCAAATTGCGCTAGCTCTTCTCCTCCCCCTTGGATGCCTCTAGGTAGCGCCCAGCGGTTCAGTGCCCTCTGGGAATGTCTGTTGGAGCTGCTGATGATGAGACCATGCAGGGGTGAGCAGTGCCAGCGAGACGCGAGTGCTGCTCACGATCGATCACTTGCCGTTGACTTGAAACCATGGCTGGGGCCATGATGTACCTCCCAGGTATCCTGCCCCCCCCCCGATTTTTGAACGACGTGGACCCCAGAGCTCTGGACCACTTCCACGGGACCATATCTTCATCCCGAGCCGTTTTTGTTGACGGCCTTGGGGCTCACCGAGGGCCCCCCGAGGGCAGGAACTGCGAAACACACATTCCCGTCGTGATCTCAACACGGCAAGCTCTAGGCTGGTCGACTCTCGGGTCATAGCTCGGCCCTCCGGCGGCCGTTCGACACGACCCAGACACCCCTTGTTCGCTCTCGGCGAGGCGGGGCTGCTGGAGCGCATCCCGAGGTGCGAGGCGGAGTTTGATCCACCTTCACCGCCTGGGAACAGACGTCCTCGTCACAGCATTCCTGCCAATCGGGCTTACTGCTGGGCGTCATCCGGGCTGCTCTGGCTAAATGGGCTTCCCCGATCGGCCTCAGCATTACCACTTTGGATTCTACCCCTATCCCTATGTTTGGCATCACCTCACCTCGACGCCGACCTTGAGGATCCTGAGGGCCCATCCCCAAGATTGCCAATCGCGCTTGGCTTGCCCATCCTGGGGGCAGGGATAAGTTCCGGTCTGGTTACAGTAGCCTCCAATCGGCGGCACCGCAACGGGTACTCGCTAACGGGTACTTTGGAGATGTGCCGAAAGTTGCCGCTTTAGGGCCTCTTTCTGGCATTGCAGCGCTGCCCGCATCGGGGAGGGTTGGGTTCGCCGGGCCACTGGCCAAAGTACCCGTTAGTGGAGCCCCCATGAGAGGGGCGCTGATCCAACCGCTCCCACGAGCCCCCCCCCTCCCAGGCCCGTCCGCCGCCGCGCCCGCGCGCGCGTCTGAGGCGTGCTGATGCCGCCGCCCGCCTGCTCCGCCGCGGGCGGCGCCGCCTCCCCGGGGCCGCCGCCGGCGGCGACGGCCGTCGAGGCCGGGGCGCCTCGCCGGTGGTCGGCCGCCGTCCTCGGATCGGGGGCTTTGAGACGGGGGTCAATGCAGACGGGGGTCAGCCAGGGCGCCGGATCCTGCAGGATCATGCGAAGGCCCCCTCTGGCTGACCCGGGTCAGGGAGCCGCTCGTGGCCGCGAGGCGGCCACACATATTGGCTGACCCAGGTTTGCGAAGACCTGCGTTGCAGTTTTTGTGTTCCTGCACTGCAGTTTTTGGTTTCCTGCCGACCCGGGTTTGGATCGACCCGGGTCAGGAGATCCCCGGTCGGGAGGCTCTCGGCAGCGGCCGAGTTGTGAGAGACGGGGGGTCCACAAGCCAGACAAGCCAGAGCGCCGGAGCTTGCAGGATCCCGCAGGCCCAGACAGGACCTCGTCGAACAAAAAAAAATACCAGGGCGGGAGGTTTCTTGGGCTAGCTTCGGGCCCGGGGGACCCTCGCTGGGCCGCGGGGCCGTCAGAGGACGAATCTGGACGAAGAAACGGTCCCGGGGTTCCCTCCCTCCCTCCCTCCCTCCCTCCCTCCCTCCCTCCTCCTCCTCCTCCTCCTCCTCCTCCTCCTCCTCCTCCTCCTCCTCCTCTTCGTCCTCCTCCTCCTCCTCCTCGTCCTCCTCCTCCTCCTCCTCCTCCTCCTCCTCCTCCTCCTCATCCGTAAGGGTCGGGGCTTCCAGGGGCGCCGTGCTGAAAAAGTCAGAGCGCCGCATGTTTGGGGAGCCAGGTGTGCATTCGCCCGGGCTTGCGCGCAGGATCCTGCAGGATCCCGCGAAGCCTGGCTGGCCCCGGTCTGCATCGGCCCGGGTCAGGGCGTCCCCGAAGAGGGGGAAGGGGTAGAAGTATACCCAGATCTCCGTGGGGGTGGCTTTGTTCGGTGCGGTTTTTTTCTTGTCTGCGATGCGGCCTCGGAGGCCAGGGCGCCAAATGACCCCAGGGGAAGCGGTCGGGACTTCTGGGGCCGGGGATTGAGAGAATCGCATCGGTGGGTGTCAGGATAGCCCGCTGCCAGCGTGCTCGTCCCTCGTCGCCACGGCTGTTTTCGCCTCGTCAGAGCGCACCCTGGGAGAGGAGTGGTATCAGTCTATTCTGCCCCCCCCTCTATTCAGGACAAGTCTCGCCTCGTTCTGGAATCCGCATCGCCGCGTTTCCCCTTGCTGTCCTCCTCGTTCCCTCCCTCCCCCCCTCGCTCTCCTCCTCCCCAACCTGCCAGCTTCACCTAGGACCCCAGGTGGGTGCGTCCACATGGCGCCACCAGCGTCACCGCACCCAATCCGCCCTACCACTCACACGGCCCCAGCGGGTGGGTCCGCACGGCGGCAAAGCGCTGAATTCGTCGTACCGCTCCCATGTCTCGTGCCCGGAAGGGAGCTCAATCTACGGTCCTAGTGATTGCGTCTGCTTGGCGGCACCATGCCCATCTCAGCTAACCTCTCACACGTTGCGTACCACATGGGGAGCTCCACCTACTACGGCCTCAGCGCTTACGTCCGCAAAGCAGAACCGCGCCCATCTCGGCACACCCCTTAGACGTCTCGTGCCCCACAGGGAGTTCCACCTACCCAGCGAGGGCGTTCCCATGGCGTCGCCCTGCCCACTTCGGCACACCCCGTCACGCTGATCGTGCCCCTGGCCCTACTAGGGAGCTCCATACACGGCCTCAGCCAGGGCGTTCACACTAGCTCGCCCCGCCCTGGTCGGCCACCTACGGCCAGTGAGGGCGTTTGCGTTGCGTCGCCTCCCCTTTTCTGGCACACCTCTCACGCGCGTCGTGCCCCACGAGAATCTAGGCCGCCTAGATGGGGTCGGAGTAGATGGGGTCGGCGGATCGCGCCGCATCGCCGACGCATCGACGATGCGGCTTGATGCGGAGACCGTGTTTACCCACGCCGACGTCGCCGATGCGTCGCCGACGTCGCCGATGCATCGCCGATGCATCGGCGATACATCTGCGATGCATTGGCGATGCGAGGCGATCCTTCGATCCCATCTATTCGGACCCCATCTAGGAGCCTCTCGAGAAGCTCCGCATACAGCCCCTGTGAGGGCGTTCGCGTGGCGCCTCCACTTCCCAGTTCGGCACACCACCTCACGCGGATCGCCTTTGCGCGCCCTTGCCCGAACCCGCACTGCCCCGCGGCGCACCGCGTGTACGAAGAGGGGGCCTTTCCCCTGCGCTACGCACAGCTGCGTAGCCTTGGGCCCTTTGCCACGGTTGTATGTTTCTCCCTGCCCGGGCCTCCAGGGGACCCTGCCGTGGCCACGACTGGATCCCCTCAAGATTCTGGCCAGGACGCTCCCCCAGCAGAGCTCCAAGGGTCGCTGCTACGATCGCCGTCGTCCTCCTGCTCCCGCCACTCCACCCGCCCGCGCGCCCGGTGCCCCCCCCCTCCTCTGACGGGTGAGGCCCTCGAGGAGCTGCAGCGGATGTCGATCGGGTCGGCTGGCCACCCCACGATGTGCCCGCCCGTGGGGGAGCGGGGGAGGGGGGAGGGGTCTTCTTCCTCTTTCTCGAGGGGTCCTCTTCGTCTTCCTCCTCCCTCTCCCTTGGCATCGCTCGGACGTGTGCATTTTGCCTTCGGCGAGGACCATCGAGGAGCATCCTTGATCATTTGGCGAAAAAAACCACGCACGAAACCGAAAAAGCACAGGGAATGGACGTCCGAGCGATGGCGAGCTCCTCATTCGCCTTCTCGTCGCCATCGCTCCGTGCAAGGAGAGTCCAGGCAATGATCTGCACGCCTGAGCCGTGACTCTGAGAGACCCTGCGGTGACGCTGAGAGTCTGCCGCATCCTCGTAATGAGCGAGCGAGCGAGCGGGAAATGCATTGCAAACAGTAGAATCCACACGCACGAAAACTCACAATCCATGCCCATGAGCAATGACCGTGGCGCTCCTGGTTGCAGCCGCCCAAGCGGAATTCGAAGGGATGGGAACCAGACAGCACAGGGAGAGGACACGCAGAGGCAGCAGCAAGAGAAGATAGAGAAGAGAGAGAGAGAGAGAGAGAGAGACAACAAGCAACATTACAAAGAGAAAGGGCGAGGGAGAGAGACAGAGAGAGAGAGAGAAACAACAAGGGGAAGACATGAACAAGGACAGGCAGCAGCAGCGGAGAGCGCCGAGAAGCGGGGAACCAGGGGACAACGAGAGCCGGCACTGCCAGATTTGTCCTGGCCTTGCCCAGGGATTCGGACTTCGAGCTGATCTAAGAGCTCCCCCCGCACGCGCCGCTCCAAGCTCTCTTCGGGGGTCTAGCCGGTCAGGTGCGGATGCATCAGAACCTTAATGGTCGCCATGATTATCTGTCCTACCTCGCGATGCTCATGGACTGGCCAGGTGTAAAGCTTAGCTTCCTTACCATGCTTCCTGTCAAAGCAGTCCTCGAGCTTCGCGCAGAGAGTGTGTGTCTGGAGCTCCGCGCACGCAAGGTAATGTGACCTGGCAAATTCGTTCAACACCTCTTTGCTCGCAGCATCTGCTGTGGGGCCAAAGAATCCAGAGCAACCTCGCCGTGATCAGGCTAGTAGCATGATTCTTGATTTCTGCTTTCATGCTTATGTAAGCGGCACTATGTATAGTGATGCGGAAGGAAGCGACTGCGAGCACAGCGCGCTGTTCTTGAGCATTCTTCAAACATGAATTGGTGACTTGCCAAGAACCTTCATCCAGTCATGAAGTTTCGTGGCTGGATCCGCCCCCATGCGGCGGCTCTTCGCCTGGGTGTCGGCGCTTCCAGCCCCTCCGAGCCTTCTGACTTCGCCAGAAATCTAGATCTGATTTTTTTCTGCGATTTTGGCCCCCTGAGCACAAGCCACATCGCAAGCAGCACAACAAAAGGTCAACAGGCGAGAGCAACGGACGAGAACCATGATTCGCATTCTGCTGACACGAAGAAAATCTGGGAATCCAACCGGATCGATGAGAAGTTCTGTCAGATGCACCCCGTTGACACGCCACTCGAGCCTCTCCGAATCCGGAGAGAAATTATCAGGATAGCAGATCTGCACGACAGCGTGCGCTCGACTACTAAAGGTGGGCTACACATGTTTTTCTTGTTTGAAGGTCCTGCCTGCAGCACGGCGAGCTGCGTACCAAAGTCTTTCGAAAACGGTGCGCCTGACGACGACAGGAGAACACGTCTTTGCACGAGGGGCACCGGGCAACGATTCGTCGCAGTACATCAATATTCCAGGAAGCGGCACGGACCATGCATGTTACTATGAGCACGATGCCTACGTAACCCTTACCACGTCCGATACGCTTCACGCACGATTCCATCGACCTCAGAATCACGGACGCACGGCTCGTGCTTCTTCTTTCCTCCGCCCCATCCGCCGCCCCACCGCCAGGATCTTCTCCGCCAGCCCCGCCACCGCCGCCGCCGAGTCGCCGAAGGGAGGGTGAAGATCACGAGGGGGAGGAGTCGCAACCACTTCAATTGTGACGTCAGGATCGCCACATCCACCCAAATGAACTCTTCCCTGCACTCGTCCATCGTGAACATAGCGGACGTGGGGCAGCATCGATCATCACCCCGCTGTCCAATAGCCTACTCAGTCCTTCTGGGTCTGAGCGCAGCTGGTGATTCCAAGGATGCGCTCTAGAGTTGACCGTGCTGTGTGCCACGAGAGTGCGGCCTGGGCCGAAAAGGGAGCTCGCCGAAAAAGGCGGCCGAGTGATTGTCAATACAACGGACATTGCAACAAGCCGGCGAGTCTGAAACACTACACCGTAATTTCCACCTTTCTCCCTTATCGGCCGTCGCATGAGCACAGACAGCTGCTCCGCGGAGGGCTGCACGAGTCATCTTGGACCTAGCCCGTAGCAGCACCCAAAGAATTGCAGTCAGCAGGCGAAACGGTCCAAGCTGAGCAAGGTCTCGCACTCGCGGGAGCAAGGTTGCACCCGAACGCGGTGTTTGTCCAGCGCATGCATGTGTTGTGGGCGAAGAAACGGCCCAGAAGGTGGTGAGATCCCCGCGCACCTTGCACACGACACTGCAATTCTGGCACAAAGGTCTTGTGTGGGGCTTTCGCGGCCCCAAAGACCGGCAAAACGCAAGGACGCGACCGATTGTTGATGGTATCGCTCCCATTTCTCGACCAAGTCCTCTGTGAAGGTACACGCCCCCAAGTCCTTCGCCTCCGCCTTTGACATCCGAGCCCGCCACGGCCCCATCCCCTCCTCCACCAGATCTGTCGGAACTACGCTCAGCAGAGAATCGGATTCGAGTGGTCGTTGGGGGCCCAGCTCCAAACAGAGGCGGCTCTTGTTATTGAATCGCTTCGCTCATTCCGCCGGCCCGTGATATGGCATCGCTGGTTTTTGTCTATGTGTTCGTTGCCCATGTTGCGCTCTTGGGGGCGGGTGTCGTTCGGACGCGTTGCGTGGGGAGTTTTGATGGTGAAGCAGTTCCCTGGGGGTCGTCTCTCGATGGGGCGAAATAGAGTCGTCGTCAAGATGCTTCTTTGGGGGGCCTCTTGGGGTCTGTTGAGAGGCCGTTCGGGGGCGCCTGGGAGACATGTTTGAAGCCTTCTGGGGCTTCTTTTGGGCCTCCTGGGAGTCTCCTGGGGCCTCTTGGCGACATCTTGGGGCCTCTTGGAGGCCTCTTGGGGCCTCTTTGGGACCTCCTGGGCGCCTTCTGGGACGGAGGGCTCCATTTTTGAGTTCTCGGTATCCCTCCTGAGTCCCTCTTGGGCCCGTCTTGGGGCCTCTTGGTCCGTCTTGGGCGGCACTTGGGCCGTCTTGAGGGCTCTCTTGGGTCGTTTCGGCGCCGTCTTGGGAGCTTCGTGGGCCGTCTTGGAGCGGTCTTGGGGGCCTCTTGGGCCGTCTTGGAGCGTCCGGAAGCCGAAAAAGCCAGAACACAAAAAACATCGAAAAAACAAATGAAAATCAACGATTTTGGCCTCTTGGGGCTCTCTTCGGAGGCCTCTTGGAAGGCTCTTGGGGCGTCTTGGAGGCCTCTTGGGCTGTCTTGGGGGCCTTTTGGGCCGTCTTGGGGTCATCTTCGGCGTCTTCGAGCGCTCTTTGGGCGTCTCGGGGGCCTCTTGGGCAGTCTTGGGGGCCTCTTGGGGCACTCTGAGCGCGCTCTGGGGAGCCTGAGAGGCCGCACCCAGAAGGAAAACCATCTCTGAGTAGACTTGGTCGGGCGGCGGTCGGGGTACTTTTCGCCGGGGGACCCCCAGGAGCCGCCCCGCGCGCGCGAACTAGAAATACTGTTAATACTGTTAACCAGTTACCGGAGATCTTAGCACGCCCTGGCCCGTTGGGCCGGCGAATTGTTTGCTCTGGCGCTGCGCATGCGTATGCGCAAACAGCTATTCAGCCAACCTCGAATCGCAGAAACCAGACCCCGCGTGAAATTCTGGCACACGGTCTGTCACGCAAGAGGGCGCGCGATGTCGTCGGCAAGCGCGTTGTGAGATATTTCCACCCTGCGAACCCCAAGCTCAACTATGCCACAGTGCGCGCGCCACCGCGTCGCCGGGGCTTTGGCAAGCAGCTGGTCTTGAAGCCGCGGGGGGGAATGTGCCCATGCTTTTCCGATGGCCAGGCGAAAGGCTCCCAACGACCATTTCGCCGCGACCGCGTCGCCAGAACTGTCGCCACTCCCGCGTCGAAGCATCCAGGGGTCGTCTGGCGTCTCAACGGCAAGGCGCGCGTCTTGCGCCTGCTGCCGCTGTGGCAGGTGTGATCATAGCACTGGCCGGCGAGCGCAGCTAGGTCATGATGCCGAGCACAATGTGGCATTCTCGACGGGTATTGAAACTCTTGGCGCGCGAGACTTTGGCCGCGCGAAGCTGTTGATGCAGGGTGTTGCGTTGCAGAACGCACGGCCCCCTGCCATTGCGACGCATGCATTCCGCGGCGCGCGGCCGGCGACGCGGCTGTTTGCCGCCAGCGTGGAGTGCCTCATCAAACGCCTCGCCGCAACCATCGAGACCGCGCAACAATCGAATCTCGGCCAGCCCTATCATTGTGAGCTGGCTTTTCGGACGTACACGGCGTAGCCACAGGATCCAGAGGTGCCCCGGTCTGCCGCGCGCAGATTTGAGGCCGATGGCTGATTGGACGCACGGGGCGCCGAAGCGCGGCCCCCCGCCCCCCCGCCCCGAGGGCTGCCGCCGCGACGGGCACAATGAGAGGGGGGGGCCAACGAGGGAAACGAGGGGGGGGGGGGGGCAACGAGGCGCGGCGCGCGGCCCCCACGCTGGCCTCAAGGGGGCCTCCGGCAGGTTGGGCCCGCGGGGGCCAGCGGCGGAGCCGCCCGCGCCTCGCGCAGGGCCTTCGCGAGGGCCTCGGTGCGGAGGGCGGGGGCGGCCCGCGCCCGCCCCGAGGGCGCCGCCGCGCGTTTCGTTGGAAAAGAGGGGGGGGGGGGCCAACGAGGATGTGGGACTTCCTAACCGCACCTGCGGCCCTCTGAGCGACTGCCCGGCGACCCGGCAAGAATCTTCGGCCCGCGGCAGCGCGCAGACTCGGAGGGGCAGGGCGAGCTATGCAATCGTGGCGCTGCCGGCTGAGATCGCCCCAATCAGCTGGGATTGCCGCGAGACCTCCCTCGGCGCCTGGCGCCTCCAGCTGCCGCTTCCGCTCGACGGCGCCATGGCCATGCGACGGCGGGGGCGCCGAGAAGCGCGCGGCGCTTCGCGGGGGGCACTCCTTTGAGCGCCAGCAGGCGCGACAGTCGTCGACAATCGCCGAGGTGCCGTCGGCCCCTGCTGTCCCAGAGGTCGTCGAGGTGCCGATCCGTCCTCTCCCGCTCCCGTCGCCTCCTCACGGCACGGGCCTTTGCCGCGAGGCGCAGGCCACTGTCGGCCAGACGATCGAGCTCACCACTCCCTGCTGGAAGTGCCCGACGCGTCCGGCGAGCAGTCCGACGCGCGGGGCGCGCCCGCCTTGACGCTGGAATGCCTTTCCAGCCTCTCGCGCGCACACGGAGAATCATCATTTGGTTACCTGGCGGACGACAGCGAAGCGTCCCGCGCAGAGGGCCAGGGGGCGACGGCGGAGGTAAATGTTGCTCGTCTTCCTCCCGGATCCCCCCTTCACCTTCGCGATGCACTCTCGGCCCCCCCTCGCCCCCGAGCGCGTCCCTCTCCGCTTTTCGCGGCCCCGCCCGCCCCGCGCTCGCCCCCCCGCGCAGCGCAGGCGGCTGCTGGCAGCCGCGACGACGAGGCGGCGGCCGCGACGGCTGCAAGTCCCGGCGAGTGGCGCTGCGTCGCCCGACCGAGCCCGCGCCCCATCCCCCCGCTGACCGTCGCAGCTATACAGAGGAAGGCAAAGATGCTCGTGCCCGCCGGCACCGCGGAGAGCTGGGCCCGCAGCGCAGAACGTGTTCGCGGGGGGGGGGGGGAACGGCTTTGTATGTGCCGACCCACTTCGTGCGCAGCATTGTCGGCTTAACGTTGTTGGCGATGCACCTGTGTGTGTTGCTGGCTATCTACTACTACTTTATTCACTGCGGCCGAGGCCAAAGTGAACAACACAAGAGCAGAGAGAGGGATCTCGGCGAGTTCGCCGTCGCAGGTGCCCCGCTGAGGCTCGGCTGGGCCCGCCTCGCTGCGCTGGGCGGGAGGCCGCCCCCCCTCTCGGCCCCGCTACAGTCAGGAGAGGACAAAAACACACAGACACAATTAATCTTCGATTCCCCCGAAAATATGGGAAAATACGGGAAGTGGGGGGGAACACAGAAACCTAGAAAATATAGGAAAATATGGGGAATCATTTTATTTGTGTGTATTTATTTGTGTGTCCTGGGGCCCCTTCATACAGGCGGGGCACCTACGCCGCAAGCAAGATCCAACCCTCAAGTCGGGATGCAGCGCTCCGGCAGCTGGCCCAGCATGTTGGGCCCCCACTTCCGATCCGGTTTCGGGGGCGCCCGATCCTTTACCGCGACGATCGCAGGGGAATGGGACGGAGAAGTAGCGGTGATCAAGACCACTGCGCTTCGAATGCCAATTCATTGCCACAAGCGACCAGTCTCGGAGCCTAAGGAGCAGGCACAACACGGGGGCTGGCATGCCGACGACGAAGCAGGATGTCCAGCCCAGCGCAGAGCGCGCCTCTGACCCGCTGGATGCGAGTGAGCCGCCCACATTGATCAGCGACGTAAGGGGGGCCCGAAGTCCCGCGAGTGCCCGCCAGCACAACGGCCATTGACCAGCGGAATTGGTCTTGCGGATCGTCACGCCGCCCGGATTGCAATGCGCATGGCTGACTTCGTGACGCATTCGGAGTCTCTGCTGCTCCCGATGGTGTTTTCTGTACTCCTGTAGCGCTCACTTGAACAGCCAGTCGTGCCTCCTCCAACTGACGACCCCCTCGAGCAGCTGCTCATGGCGGCCTTCGGCGTTCAGTTCGCTCGCTCCTGAGGTGAGCCCCAGACCCTTATCGACGCGTCAAATGCATCGGCGATGTCTGATCTCCAGCGTGAGATGGCATGCGCGGCGCAGATGCAGCTGGCGCCGGCCGCGGCCGGGGCCACTGCGATCGCGGCGGGCGCGCGCGCGGCGCTGGACTGCGCCCCGCCGTTGGAGGATGGGCAGCGTCCCCCGCGCGCAGAAGCGGCGCGAGCGCAGCGGATGGGGGCCGCAGCGCGCGAGGCCGTAGACGCAGCGGGATGGGCAACCCGGTGCAGGGCCACGGACCCACGGGCCGCACGGGTGCTCAGCATCAGCGCAGAGACGGAGCTCACTAGGGGGGCCTTCTTGGAGGGCGTCGCGGAGCGGTTGGATATTGCCAGCGTTGAGAAACACCAGTTCGAGGTAGTCGGGCCAGAGTCGCATCTGCATATCCTAGCATTGCACTGCATATCCTAGCATTGCAGCTGGAGGCATGGCGTCGCACAGCGGAACACCACATAGCATTGCATTGCATGCCGTGGCATGGCACTGGGAATAATGACGCCAGCGCTGAAACGGAAGCACGATTCAGAACGAGCGGAAGCGTGGAAATGAGGCCAGCGCTGCAACGGGAGCACGATTCGGAGCGAGTGGAAGCGCGGAAATGAGGCCAGCGTTGCAGCGGGAGCACGATTCGGAGCGAGTGGCACCGCGGAGTTGAGGCCAGCGCTGCAGCGGGAGCACGATTCGGAACGAGCGGAAGCCCGAAAATGAGGCCAGCGCTTCAGCGAGAGCAACATTATGAAAAGCAACAGCGAAAACCCAACTCCCGGGAATTTTGTATGTAAAAAACAGTACGCGGAGGGGGCCGAACATGTTGTGGACGCCATCGGGGAGAGGAGGGTAGTATTCAGATTGTGTAATTGTGAAAAGGCAGGGAAACAACGCAAGACAAAGGGGGAACGAGAAAAGCCAGAATCTCCTCCTCCTCCTCCTCCTCCTTCGTCTTCTGCTCCTCCTGCTCCTCCTGCTCCTGCTCCTCCTCCTCCTCCTCCTCCTCCTCCTGCTCCTCCTCCTCCTCCTCCCCCCTGCCCCACATCCGGGGGAGGGGGGAGGGGCACATATGGGGAGGACTGCAGAGAGAACGGTGCGTAGGAGGGGCAGTGTGATAGATGAGAGTAGAGTGGTCGATGGATAGGAATGGGAGGGCTGGAGGAGGGGCAGGAAGGAGGAATGGGGGGGTGGAGGGCGAGGTTGTTGGGAAGTAGGGGAAGCCTTGGCGGATAGGAGGAGGATGACGACAAGGAGGACGACGAGGAGGACGACGAGGCCGACGAGGAGGGTGGGGGAGGATGGGGGGCGGTCGGGGGAGGCAACGGCGAAATATTATGATAGTTGGAGAGGGGAGACGGTGGAAGGGAGGAACATAGAGGAAGGAAGGGAGTGGAGGAGGGATAATATGCAGGAGCTGAAGGTAAGCTTGGAACGGGTGAGAGAAACGAGGGGGATGGCGGAGGTTCGCGAGGGAGGCGGAGCATGGAGGAGGCGGAGGAGGAGGAGGAGGAGGAGGAGGAGGAGCAGGAGGAGGAGGAGGAGGAGGAGGAGGAGGAGGAGGAGGAGCACCACCACCACCTTGAGGGCAGAGGGTGAAGAGGAGTTAGTTGCAGCAGCAACGGGGAGGCGAAGGAGGAGTGATGCGTATTTGTGTGTGACCGTGACACGACCCGAAGCATGCACCACGCAAGAAAACCTGGACCCAGGTGAAGACAGAACCGCACAGACGGCCAGTGGGTCAGCGTGGACGTGCCGATCAGCTGAAGCGTATAAAGGGGACGCGTAGCGAGCGAGCTTGGCGATGTCGTCGCTCCCGGCACCCAGCCTACGTGTAGCGAGGGTGGACCCGCGACCCTCTTTGGTGGTCAAGGGGCCCGCCGCCCACTCAACGATGGGACTGCACGCAGGGATGCAAGCTAATCGAAGAAAGGATCGCACGATCTATCCGATCGGAGTACTTTATTAGTGAATTTAAATGGTTTTGTGTTTTAACAAATGGTCGCAGCCACGCAGAGGCGTGCGCAGCGACGCCCCAAATGCTCGGTCTCCAGTACTTCTACGTGGCGGCGCCCCCGCAGGCACGCACAGGGCACGCGTGGCGACGGGGGCGTCGCCACGCAGAGCTTCTAAAGGCCAAACAGTTTGAAAACCAATTGTTTCCACTACTAAAGTATCGCCCCCTCCCCCTTTTTGGGAACTGTCTGCACGTCTGGCTCCAGGGGCACCGCAGGACAGCTGCGGTCACGTGCCCTCGCCTCCGACTCAACGATGGGACTGCACGCAGGGATGCAAGCTAAACGAAGAAGGGGTCGCACGATCTATCCGATCGGAGGATCGCCCCCTCCCTCTTTTTGGGGAACTGTCTGCACGTCTGGCTCCAGGGGCACCGCAGGACAGCCACGGTCACGTGCCCTCGCCTCGTCGCTCCAGCAAGGCCCGATACCCCCGACACGGGCTGCACCGCGCACGGGCGGTGGAGAGCAGCTCCGTGGCCACCTGCTGCGCGGAGAGCCGCGCACGCGCAGCAGCCCTGCCCCCACGAGGAGAGGCGCCTGGCGCAGGCAACGGAGGAGGAGGGGGAGGAGGGAGGAGGAGGAGGAGGAGGAGGAGGAGGAGGAGGGGGCCGCGATCCTAAACTTCCGGAGGTCCGCGCGGACCTCTTGGGCCGGCGCTGGGCCCCCCGTGGCGGCGCCCCCGTGCACCGCCCCCCCGGCACGCCTCTGCGAGTCGGGCGGGGGGCCCCGGCGCGCCGATCCGACGAGTCCGCGACGACCTCTGGGAGCGTAGAGTCAAACACCCTCATAAGGGCGCGCGACTCTGCTCAGGGTACCCTTGCGTCCTTGCTCTTCCTTGCTCTTGCGTCTCCGTCCTTGGTTTCGTCTTGGGGTGTTCGTCGTCCGCCGCCCCAGAAATCCCAACTTCGGCTTCCAAGGGTCTTGCGTCCTTACCCCGCGTCCTTATTAGGGTTTTAAACTGTGTTTTTTTGTTGCCCTCTTCTCTTCTTCTGGACGTGGCAGCAGTGTTGGCCGATCTCCGCCACGCTTTCCACGCTGCCGCCGTCGGCGTGCGGGCGGCACGCGCGCGCGCCGATCTCTGGTCCGGGCCTGCGGGAGCCGCGGCTGGGCCGCGGGAGGGTCTCGGTGCTCCTGGCCCTCCGCCCGTCCCTGGTGCCGCTGGCGCCGAGCAGCTTCGGCGTGCGAGCTCTTTCTGGCGGTGTGCGTCGGCGGTCGGCGGCTCTCCAGCCCGGGGATGCCCCCCAGCGGCGCCCCGCCGAGACCCTGCTCGGGGTGCCCGAGAATCGCCCCGAGCGGCCGCGGCAGAAAGCCGAAGTCTGGCCCTGGGAGCCGCGGGGGTGCTCTAGGCGTCTCTCTTCGGCGGTGGGGCAGCAGGCGGCCAGAGTCCCCCGCGGCGTCGCCCGGACGGCGGCAGGGCAAAGGGGAGGTGCCGCGGGTCCTGCAAGTACTTCTGGAAGAGGCTCCGGCCTGCGTTCTCCGCGCCTCGTGCTTCTCGCCCGTGCGCCGCGTAGGTCTGTAGGTCGTTATCTCTGTCGTCTCTTCTATCGTCTCCCTCTTTCTCTGTCTCTCTCTCTCTCTCTCACTCTCTCTCTCTCTCTCTCTCCCCCCCCTCGTGTCTCTCGGCTCCTCTTTTTCTCTATCTGTATTCTCTCTTTCTCTCAACTCTTCTCTTTTTGTTTTTTTTTCTCTCTCTCTCTCTCCCACGTTGTTTTGTCATGGTTATCTATCTCTCTCTCTATCTATCGCTCTCTGTGTGTCTCGTTCTCTCTCGCTCTTTCTTCCTCTGCTTCTCTCTCATTACATATTTCCCTCCCAGCGCTACATAGCATGTAAATATGTAGGCGTGCGTGTAACCTCGTTATGTGAATACACACATGCTGTAATACATATGAGTATCTATGTATGTATAGCTGTATATATGCATATTTGTGATTGCATCTGTGATGTACGGATATGTACAGGCACATGTACACATCTGATTCACGTGTGTGTATCATTGGGTCTCCCTCCATGTGCCTCCGTCATGTACCCCCCAATCATGACGCACACGTCAACCTGTATATACGTGTACATATGTGTATATATATATATATATACACACACACACACACACACACACGCCTCCCGCCCCCAAAGGGCACCGCCCACCTCGCTGATATCTGGGGTAAATCCCCAGTGCCGCCATCCCGGGCCTACAGACGGCCACGAGACCCCCACGAGCGCCCAAGACAGTGCGAAGAGGCCTCCAATAGGCCCTCTGCATTGCCCGAGAGACCTCCAGGGAAGCCCTCGAGCAGCCAAAGTCATTGAAACACGGGAGATGTATGGTGTGTGAGTTCTCGTACTTTCGCCTCCGATGTGCTTCGGAGCCTCGCGCCGGAACCCCACGAAAGCTCCAAGATGCTTGCAAGAGACGCCCCAAGCGTCCCGAAGAGATCCCAAGGGGCCACCAAGACGCTCGAAGAGGCACCCACGAGGCCACAAAGCGGCTCCCAAGAGGCTCCGAAAAGCCCCCAGGAGCGGCCCAAGAGACACACACGGGCTTGCAGAAACCCAAAGCACGCCTAAGAGACCCCCAAGAAGCCCCCCGAGAGCCCCACGAGAGATCCCAAGACCCCCAAGAGGCCCCCACGAGACCCCACGAGACGACCGCAGCAGGCTCCAGTAAGATTCTAACGGCACTCCAGAGCCGCCCCTGGGAGACTGCCACGGGACACCCTCTCTCCTCATCCATTTCTCCTCCCTGATCTCTCTCTCTCCTCCTCGCGTTTCCCCGTTGTGTCCCTTTCCCTCTTCCCTCCACCTCATCTCTCATTCACTCCTTTCTCCCTCCGCCTCCCTCACCCAGCTTCCTGCCTCACGAAGCGGTAGGAGCCCCAACTTGAAAAATGAATGAAGTTCTGCAAATCCTTTTTTGCTCAAGGTCGACGCCCCCCAGAATGGGTTTGCGCCTCTCCGATCCCTCGCTTTCCGTTCCCATTGATCTCTCCCTTGCTTCCAGGTTCACACCCTTCTCCTTCCTTTGCCCCGCTGGGTTTTGAAGGCACCCCAGAAACGCCCCCGGGAAACTGCCACGAGATATCCTCTCTCATCATTCCCTCCCCCAGTGCCCTGCCCACCTCGCTGACATCTGGGACAAATCTCCGGTACCGCCTTCCTGGGCCTTCCAGGGAGCCCCAGGAGAGCCTCGAGACGGCCCAGGACGGCTCCGAGACACCCACATGAGCTTTCAGGGTGCAGGATATTTTCTCGACGGCAACGAGACTCCCACGAACGCCCACAAGACTCCCACGAACGCCCAAGACAGTGTCAATGGGCCTCCGAGGGGCCTCCAACGCTGCGCAAGAGACCTCCAATGAAGCCCTCGAGATCCCAAACTCATTGAGAAACATGCGGGTAGATATGTAGATATAGATAGATATATAGATATATAGATATCGGTATATATATATATACATATATATTTATATACATGTATACATATATATATATATAAATATAGATCGAGCTATATTTATATTTATATATAGAGTGAGGTGTGTATATATAGACATAAATATATGTGTGTAAAGATATATAGACATACATATGTGTATACAAAGATCTAACTGTATATATATGTGGAAAATGATATATACACATATATACATATATATATATATATATATGTATGTATACATTTACACACATATGTATATATGTATATATGGTCATAAATACATACGACTTGTGAGTTCTTGCATGTTCGTCTCCGATGCGCTTCCGGGGCTTGCGCGCATCATCCCCACGGAACATCCAAGGTTCCTCCAAGAGACCCCAAAAGGCCACCAAGACGCTCGAAGAGGCACTCACGAGGCCCCAAAGCGGCTCCCAAGAGGCTCCGAAAAGCCCCCAGGAGCCGCCTAAGAGGCCCCCACGGGCTTGCAGAAGCCCAACGAGCGCCCAAGAGAACCCCAAGAAGCTCCCTAGAGTCCCCTGGGAGCCTTCGAGACCACCAAGAGACCCCCAAGAGGCCGTACGAGACCCCACGAGACGCCCGCAGTAAGGTTCTAACGACACTCCAGAAAGAGCCGCCTCTGGGAGACTGCCACGAGACATCCTCTCTCCTCATCCATTCCTCCTCCCTGATCTCTCTCCACCTCCTCCTCCTCCTCCTCCTCCTCCTCCTCGCGTTTCCCCGTTGTATCCCTTTCCCTCCTCCCTCCACCTCATCTCTCATTCACTTCTTCCTCCCTCCGCCTCCCTCACGCAGGTTCATGCCTCACGAAGCGGTAGGAGCCACACCTCGAAAACATCAAGTCCTACAAATATCGGTTTGTTCAAGTTCGACGCCCCCCCTGATTGCGTGTCTGCCTCTCCCATTCCTCGCTGTCCGTTCCCACCGATATGTCCCCTGCTTCCAGGTTCACATCCATATCCCTCCTTTCCCCCTCTGGCTTTTTTGAAGACGCTTCAGAAAACGCCCCCCGGAAACTGCCACGAGATATCCTCTCTCCTAATCCCTCCCTCCTCCCTGATCGCTCTCCTCATCCCTTTCCCGTTTACTCGAATTCGACCACCCCTCAATTCAAATTTGTACTTAGCTCTTGTGTGCCAAACGCTTTCAGCTCCCCTAACTATCCCACGCATTATGGTCTCCCTTGTCTCTCTCACGCTCTCCCTCTCTCTCTCTCTCTCTCCTCTTTTCGGTGCTTGCCTTCCCGTCTCCTCTCCCTCGACGCCGTCGTCGCCGCGGTTCCCGTAGTGCTGTTGGCACGGATCAATGCCCTTACCTTCACGAATTCCGAACCGCCGAAGATTGACCCAGATCCCGAATCCCAAGAAATTCCCACGAATGGCCCGAAAACAGTTTGACGGAAGCCCAAGACAGCCCACGAAGCTTCCATGGCTACCCTGGAGTCGTGCAAGACCGTTCGGCCGAACGCGTGTTCCTCTCCAGGCGTCGCCGATACTTCATCTCGTGTTACTGCAGCAGGCTCCGCCGATACTCCGTCCAGCACTTGAGCGCGCGCGCGAAGCGCGCGCGATGGTTCGGTTACGAGTACATGCGTAGACACATAGAGGCAGAAAGAGAGAGAGAGAGGGGGGAAACAAAAACAATACGACACACATATCCGTAAGGGCTTCGCCCTCTGCCGCCGGCCTTCTCCCAATCATATAGGAAGATATCAGAGCCGCGTCGGGGTGTCTTGGCACCGTCTCGAAGACATCTGGGAACATCATGCGGGGACGGGGGACGGATCGGAAGCAGCACTACATATTGAGATGTGGGGGCGAGTGTTGAATACCTTGTTGGATGGTTGGGGCGTTCCCCACGCGAAGCTGGAGTACTCTACGAACGAGTCCTGCTCCGGGATCGCAGATCTTGCGTCATTTGCACAATATCTTGGTTTCCGGGGCACGACTTCGGAGGAGCCGTTTGAGGAATATGGCTCAGGGAGCGTGAGCCTGGAGTCATTTGCGAAGGGTTCGGGCCTCGGGATCGTGACCAATTGTATTATATCAAGGATTCTGGCTTCGGGAGCGCGAAACTGGCTTCGGGAGCGCGAATCTGGCGTAACTTGCAAAGGATCGTATTCGGCCTACAGAAAGCCCATCGGGGAAACCCATCGGCCGCCAGAAAACCTCTAGGGAAACATATTCCCTAGGGGTTTCTGGCGGCCGACGGGTTTCCCATAATTCGCCCACGCCAGCGGCCCCGTGGAATTTTACAGAATGCCAGACGCCGCGCAATTATGGGACATTCGCATTCGAATTCGCTCGCGCAATGTGGCCGCCGAGCGGGATCGAGATTAATTATTATGGGAAACCCATAGGTCGCCAGAAACCCCGAGGGAATCTGGCATCTATGGGTTTCCCAAAATTGTCCCCGCCGAGTTGAGGGAAACCCAATACGTCGCCGGAAAAACTGGAGAATCTGTCGACCCATGGGTTTCCCATAATTCGCGGCGGCGAGCGGGGTGCAGATTCCAAATTATGGGAAACCCATGGGTCACCAGAAACCCCTAGGGAGTCTGGCGACCTTTGGGTTTCCCATAATTCGCGGTAGGACCGGGGTCCAGATTCTGAATTGTGCGAAACCCATAGGTCACCAGAAACCTCTATGGGATCTGGCTATGTATGGGTTTCCCCAAATTCGAGGCAGCGAGCGGGGTCCGGATTCCGAACTATGGGAGACCTTTAGGTCGCCAGAACCCCCCCAGGGAATCCGGCGACCCATGGGTTTCCCATAATTCGCGGCGGCGAGCGGGGTCCAGATT
Organism: Prorocentrum cordatum; assembly: GCA_963575745.1. Classification (NCBI taxonomy): domain Eukaryota; class Dinophyceae; order Prorocentrales; family Prorocentraceae; genus Prorocentrum; species Prorocentrum cordatum. The sequence goes on from CAUYUJ010019281.1 coordinate 605,773, forward strand.
CCGAAATATGGGAAACCCATAGGTCGCCAGAAACCCCCAGGGCGTCTGGCGACCTATGGGTTCCCCAAAAATCGACGCAGCGAGCGGGGTCCAGATTCCCAATTATGGGGAACCCATAGGTCGCCAGGAACCCGCAGGGAATCTGGCGACCTATGGGTTCCCCATAACTCGCGACAGCGAGCGGGGTCCATATTCCGAACTATGGGAAGCCCATAGGTCGCCAGAAACCTCTTTTATGGAATCTGGCGACCTGTGGGTTTCGAGGTGGCGAGCGGGGTCCAGATTCCGAAGTGTGGGAACCCCAACGGTTGCAAGACCCCCCCAGGGAATCTTTCATCTAGGGGTGTCCCAAAACTGCCCCCGCCGAATTGTGGGAGACACATGGGTCGGCAGAAAACTCCTTGGGAGTCTGACGACCTATGGTTTTTCCATACTTCGCGGCAGCGAGCGGTGTCCAGATTCCGAATTCTGGGGAACTCATAAGTCGCCAGAAACCCTATGGATTTGGGCGACCGATGGGTTTCCCATAGTTCGCGGCAGCGAGCGGGGTCCAGAGTCAGAATGGGAAACTCATAGGTCGCCAGGAACCCCCATGGAAACTGCCGACCTGTTGGTCTCCCATAACTCGTGGTGGCAAGCGGGGTCCAGATTCCGAATTATGGGAAACCCATAAGTCGCCAGAAACCCCCAGGGAATCTGGCGACCTATTGGGTTTCCCATAATTCGTTGCGGCGGGCGGGGTCCAGATTCCGAATTATGGGGAACCCATGAGTCGCCAGAAACTCTAACCCATAGGTTGCCAGAGAACCTAAGGCAGATGGCGACCCATGGGTTTCCCTGAACTTGCGGCGGCGAGCGGGTCCAGATTCCGAGTTATGGGGAACCTATAGGTAGCCAGAACTCCTAGGGAGTCTGGCGACCTATGGGTGTCCCATAATTTGCGGCAGCGAGCGGTGTCCAGATTCCGCAGTCTGGGAAACCCATGGGTCACCAGAAACCCCTATGTAATCTAGCGGCAGTTGGGTTTCCCATAATTCGAGGTGGCGAGCGGGGTCCATATTCTGAATTTTGCGAAACCGATAGGTCGCCAGAAACCTCTAATGGGATCTGGCTATGTGTGGGCTTCCCCAAATTCGAGGCAGCGAGCGGGGTCCAGATTCCGAAGTATGGGACACCCATGTGTCGCTGGAAACCCTGTGGAATCTGGCGACCTATGGGTTTCCCATAATTCGCGACAGCGAGCGGGGTCCATATTCCGAACGATGGGAAACCCATAAGTCGCCAGAAACCCCTTATGACATCTGGCGGCCTATGGGGTTTCCGATAGTTCTGCGGGGGCAAATTCTGGCAATCCTGATAAATCCTGCCTGTTGGTCGCTGCTAAGAATTATGGGAAGCACATCGGCCGCCAGATTCCCCAGGGTTTTCGGCGACCTATTGGTGTCCCTTAATCCAGCGGTGACAGTTCTGGGACACCCATAGGTCGCCAGATTCCCTGTGGGTTTCTGGCGACCAGTTGGTTCCCATAATTCCAGGAAGGGCTTTTTTGAGGTTCTGGGGGGTCGCGTCCGACGCCCTGCGACCTCGGGTTTCCCATGCTTCGCTCTTGGAACTTGCCAAAGCATGGGAAGACGGGCAGCAGCCGGTGACCGTGGTGCAGTCGGGCGCTCCCCCTCGCGCGGACAGCAACCCGTGTGCAGGAGGACACAGAACGTGGCACGGGAACGCTGGAAGCCAAGGGTTGGTGCCAGAGCAGGTTGCACGGAACCTCAGCCGCGCAGCCCGATGGCCCGACAAGGGGGTCGTCGGATATATGTGTATATATATATATATATATATAGATATCTGTAGATGGGCAGGGGGTCCCGGCGGGCCCAGAGTGCACTGATTTCGTATCAGGCCGTTTTGGACCCGTCGGTGGGCGCCAGAACGCGTCAAAGGAGGGGAAGGGGGGCGACGAGAGGGCCCGAGAGACGTCCAAGTGGGCGCCAAGATGGCGCAAGAGCGCTCCGAGAGAGCCCAAGACCGCACAAGAGCGTTTCAAAGTTTGTCCAACGTGGCTTGAAGACAGCCCAAGAGAGCCTCAAGACGGCCAAGATGCCTTCAAACGGGACTCCCACGAGGCCCCCTTCAGGAGGCGAAACAAGCAGGTTGTTGTTTCGATGGTTTTTGAAGTTTTTTCGTGTTCTCGCTTTTTCGTTCTTCCGACGGTCCAGGACAGCCCACGAGGCCCCAGAAATCAGCTCAAGACAGCCCAAGAGGCACCAGAGGAGGGCGCCACGACGGCGCAAGAGAGCCCCAAGACTCCCCAAAGGGTTCCCCAAGACGGCCCAAGAGGCGCCCAAGATCGCCCAAGACGGCCCCAAGATTGCCCCAAGAGTGGCCCAAGAGGGGGAACACGAACGGACAATTCGAGCCTTCCTCTCCAAGAGGCCCCCAAGAGGCCCCCAAGAGAGCCCAAAAGGCCCCCTGGAGGCCCCGAAGAGGTTCCAAATAATACCCAAAAGCACCCTGAACGGCCCCCAGAAGGCCTCCAAAACTGCCTTCAAGAGACCCCTGGGAGGCCTCCCACAAATTCCAAACGAACTTCCAAGAGGCATCTAACTCACAACCCAGGAACGGTGGCGGGATGGGCCGAAGGCCAATAGATGGTCCAAGACGGCCTCCAGGCGGCCCACGAGGCCCCCAAGATACCCGAGAGGTTTCCAAGAGGTCTCCCAACAGAGCTCGAAGAGGCCCAGCAACATTTATTTTCCACAGGTTTTTACACAATTTTGGCGGTTTTGCCTGTTCCGCTTCCCGACGCTGCCAAACGCCCCAGGAGGCTCTGAGGATCGCCCCAAGACGGCCCAATAGGCCTCAAAGCGCCTCAAGACGGCCCAAAAGGCTTCAAATGCGCCGAAGAGACGTCCAAGACGGCCCGAGAGGGTCCCAACTGGGGCGTAGGACCTAATTAGGACCGGGAACGTGAACCGAGAACCCGAGATCTTCGCCCCAGAACACCCCCAGGAGGCTCCAAGAGGTCTCCTAAGAAGCCCCAAAGAGGCCCAAAAGAGCCCCGAGAGAGGCCACGAGGGCACTTGAGAAAAACGTGGGTTCCAACATTTCTTTATGTAGAGTTCGCCTGGCAGCTTCGCTATTCTTGCCAAAAAGATATGATACCTATACGACCACCCTGCGGGTGATAAGGAGGTTGTGGGGGGAGGGGGGTGGCTCATGACGACAACTGTGATGGGCAACCATGATGATCAACCATGATGGGCAACCATGATGGGCAACCGGCGGGACAATGATGAGCAACCATGATGAGCAACCGGCGGGGCAATGATGAGCAACCATGATGAGCAACCGTGATGAGCAACCGGCGGGACAATAATGAGCAACCATGATGAGCAACCGGCGGGACAATGATGAGCAACCATGATGAGCAACCATAACGAGCAACCGGCGGGCAACCGACGGGACAATGCGGGCCACCGCATGACAACACCGGGGGGGGGGAAAACATTTGTGTTGGCGGACCCCTAGTGACAGCAGAGTGAATTCCTCTCGCTGGCCCACGCAGCTTCGCCTCGCACGCACGGCACGAGCACGAACTCGAAACTCGATTTCCCGGTGGGGGGACTCCGTCACACTGCGATCTCACCCCCCAACCTCCGATTTGTCTTCCTCCTCCGGCTCCTCCTCCTCTGTGGCCTCCACCCTCTCCAACTCCTCCTCATCCTCCTTCTCCTTCTCCCCCAGGGAACCCCTTCACTTCCCCTTCTCCTCCCTCTTCCTCTGACTACACCCAGCCGCGGCGAATAAAAGGGCCCCTGAAGTGCCTTGTGGGCCTGTCTTAAGCGGGGTGAATCGTAGGAAGCCACTTGGGCGGTCTTTCTGGTTCTTGGAAGCTTGGAGAAGAAGTGTCATGTGATAGAAATCCTTAAGATTTCGACCATCCAGCCTAGCTAGAACTTGACCGCGGGCGAAGCGCGCGCGATGGCTCGATGTGTGTATTATATATATATATATATACATACACAAACATATATATATGTTTGTATATATACTACACATATACGCAAATACACATAGTTACACATTTTTGCACACACACACTTATGTATGCAATTGTATATGCGCACTCTAGAGCCCCAATCATGTTTGTGCAAATCAGGTGCATGCTGATAGCACACATGCATACGATCACCAATATCCGGCTGCCTGCGGCTAGTCTTCCCACCGTGCCAGTCCATCACTCTGGGTGGCGACTGTTCGAGGACCGCACGGGAGGCCGTCGCGTGTGACGCTTCGGGTCTCGAAGATTTAGAAAGCCGTGACGTGTAGCACGGTCTTCCGTGTCGTGTACCGTGTCTCTCCTCGTGTTCGTTGTCGCCATCTTCCCTTCTTGTTCTTCCTTCGTCCTCTCTTAGAACCTCTTGTTTGCTCAATGGTCAATTGGGGGAGTCCTGGAGGTCTCTTGGGGGCGTCCTGGGGGCCTGTCGGAGGCTCTCGGACACTCCTTGGGGTCCGTCTTAGATGCCTCGTTGGGCCGTTTGGGGCCCTCTTGGGGCCCTCACAGGTCATGTTGTGGGTCTCGTGCATTATTGGAGCCATTTTGGGCCGTCTTAGAGGCCTCACGGGCCATCTCAAAGGCCTGTCGGGTCGTCTCGAGGCAATGCGAGGACGCGATAGTCATGCGACTTAGGCTGCACTCGTTGTCTCCTTTGTCATTCGACCCTTGGAGGCGAAGGCATGGGTCTGCTAGCACTTCCGAACCCTACTCCTTCGGATCCAATCTACGCAGGGGTATCGGACATCTCTGCTAGGGGTCACTTGGCTGCAGACATCCTCAGAATTCTGAGCCCCAGCCAGATGTTCTGAAATTGGACCTGCAGGGGTAGTCAGAGGAGGAAGACGTACTTATACCTCTACCCTTTCCTCGTTGTCCCCCTTTCTGGGCCTCCTCGGAGGCCCTCGTCGCCACCGCTGGATGCGCTTCGAAATCCTGGCCAGAGCGCACCACTGAAGAGGTCTGGGGAGCAGCGGTATCGGTACCTCTTGATTTCCCCAGGCAGTGCTCACCGTAGTGTGGCTGCCATACGAGGTGTCAGGCTCGCCGTCCTCCCCCTCCCCCGCGACAGCCCCCGCAACAGCAGCGTGCCCCCCCCCCGCCCTGGGCAGGCGCGGGTGCAAGGACGGCGCCTCCTGCGCGCGGTGCCACGCGTGCCCGTGGATCCCGCAGGCCTGCCCATGCGGCCGTGCGGCGCGCGTCCTATCCCTGCGCATGGGAGCGGCGCGCGCCTCGTTCGTGCTGCATCCCCTCGATGACCCCGCCTCGTTCGCGCTGCATCCCCTCGTTCGTGCTGCATCCCCTCGTTCGCGCTGCATCCCTCGTTCGCGCCCGTTCGTGCTGCATCCCTCGTTCGTGATGACCCTCGTTCGTGCTGCATCCCCTCGTTCGCGCCTCGTTCGGGTGGGGCCTGGCTCTCGACGACCCCCGCCTTCGTGCCACCGCTGGCACTCGCCGTGTGGATGGCTCTCTCGAGGCCAGGCCTGGGCCGTGTCGCCGACGAGCGGTCTTGGTCTCGACGCCTGCGTCGATTCTGGACTCTCCTTGCTTTCTGGCGATGCCAGGGACGAGGAGGACGGCGCCAGAATTGCCGCTGCCTGCCAGGCCAGCCATGGGTGTCTCTCCCTCTCCATGTTCAGATGCGGGGGCGCTTGATTCGGAGGAGGGCCTGTGGAGACACCGGCGGCTTCCCTGCCCAACCCCCATCACCGCTCAAAATTGGTCCCTGCACCTTTCTCTGGGTACGTCCTGACCAGTACAGTCGGGGCCCTGAAGAAGGAACCCTTTTCGTTGGGGAGGGGCTCGGCGTTCCTTACGTGTTTCGCAGCTTGCCTCAGGTTTTCCTTGTGCTTTCGATCGGAAATCGAAGTTTAACTCATGGAAAAAAAAGGGGCCTCGTTCCCCTTACTTTGGGTTCCTTAGGTCAAGCCCCCGACTGTACTCCGAGGCGGATCCAGCCGTGCCGACGAGAGGCTTCCAAGAGGCCCACAGAGGGCGGAGAGCGCCTGGGGGCACCGCCGTGGCCCGCCCGCCTGCGTCGCCCCGCTGGCCCCGGTCTCCCGCCTGCGTGTCCGTCGTCGACTGCTGGCTACCCGCTCCTTTCCTCCCAGAAGCCAGAAAGCTGCCCCCCTCCTCCTCCTTCCTCCTCCTCCTCCTCCTCCTCCTCCTCCTCTTCCTCCTCCTCCTCCCCCTCCTCCTCCTCCTCCTTCCTCCTCGTTGGCGCTCGGGCGGCTGGCCGGGTGGTCCTGCTCCCGCTTGCCCTGGTGCTCCCTCTGCCCGGGAGGTCGCATCGCAGAGGCCTCGGAGTCGGGGCCTCCTTTGTCGCGACCGGCCCCGCTCGAGTGACAGCGCAAGCACGGATGGCAAGACTCCGGGGGCCTCGGGTCCCCGCTCGCGAGGTCGAGCGCCGCGGTGGACGGCTGGAGCCCTTCTGGCCTCTCGGTGCGCAGAGGCTGTTGGCAGGGCGGGCACCCGAGGGCCGCATCTGTCTCTCCGAGTTGAGGCCCCGTCAGCCAGAGGAGGACCAGCCAGATGCAGTGCTTCTGCTACGCGAGCCTGTTGGCAGGGCGGGCACCTGAGGGCCGCATCTGTCTCTCCGAGTTGAGGCCCCGTCAGCCAGAGGAGGACCAGCCAGATGCAGTGCTTCTGCTACGCGAGCGCTCGCTTCCGCGGCTTGGCCAGGAGCAAGCAGGTACACTGGGTAGTTGGCCCTCAGGGGGCCTCCTCGTTGCCACGGCTGGACGCAGCTCGGATAACTGGCGCGTTGGGACCCCAGGAGGGTCCGGGCGTGAGCAGCCGGCAGGCAGTGCATTTGAGGGCTGCCGGCTGCCTCAGCTGGCCCTCCTCAGACGTGAGTCCCCGTCAGTCGGGTGGGACAGGAGGTCATCACACTGATACGCGCCAGATGTCCAGAATTTCCTTGATCCCCTGATGCTCCACAGGGGCTGCAGGTACGAGGGCCGCCAGATGCCCCAAAATTCATGGAACCTGTCCTGAGCCAGTCGCATCATGGCATCATTCTCGTCCCACGTCAGGGCCCTTGCAGCGCCTCCCCCCGTGCAGTGCGCGGCGTGCTCCGCTCCCGTGGTCAAAGTGCGTTTTTGCACGACCTCTGCGCGACCCCCTGCGCAAAACCCCTTTGCAGCGGGTGTGGTGTGGATGCGGTCGGTGTGAATGGAATTCGATTCTGGTTGTGAACAGGCTCGTGTGTCAGAGTTGCAATGGCGAAGTTGTGCTGTATCGGCCACTTCGTCCCAAAGTGTCTTTCAGCCAGGAGGTCAACACCAGCGAGGAGGAGTTTCAGGACTGTCTGGCCGAGTGAGAGCAGCAGCTGCAGAGCACCTTGAAGACCAGCAGCAGTCGCAGCCGCAGCAACTCCCCAGCGGGCACCGGCAGCACGATGCGCAGGACGGGCAAAGGTGCACGCCAGGGAGATGAAGTTTCCAACCTCATCCAGAAGGCCATTCTGGCCACGGAGGACCAGGACCTGCAGAGCACGCTGAAGCAGCAGCTGCAGCGCCTGGAGAAGGAGGACATGACGAACACGGCAGCTCGACAGAGTCCAGTGGAGGTTCTGAGAATGGCTGACGGTGCATTTCGAAATGTGAATCGCTTACATGAACAGGCTGTTGCATCGGTCCTTCCTTCGGCTTCGCTCAAGTTGGCGGCGGCGGAAAAGAAGGAACAGGCAGCGGCAGTGAAGCTCGCGGAGGCCAAGGAGGCCAAGTCCAACGCGGCGCAGGCCCTTGCAGTGGCGGAGGGCGTGCAGGCGATGAATTTCCAGCAGGGCAGCTCCATCAAGGGCGACGGTCCCTTGTTCACGATCAACTGGAACCAGAGCTTCTTCGACAACCTGGCGGACATGGACTGCGCCGAGAGTAAGCGGAAGAAACTGGAGAAGCTCCACAGTGACCTCACGGCCGCGCGCACGGATTTAGACAGCAATAGTGACGAGATCAAATCCTGGCTCGAGCAGGCCAAGGCTCACCAGAAGGAGATCACGGCGAGGATGGTCAAGAAGCGCAAGTCGGAGAACGGTGATGCTGTCCCTACGCCACAAGGCCCTGAAGCTGATGGAGCTGCTGCTGAAGATGCCGCAGGAGCTGCCAAAGCGGAGGTGGACCTGAAGACGCAGCAGGAGAATGAGGAGCAGCGCAAGGAACACATCCAGCAGGAGGCTCAGAAGCTGTCGGCCCCAAAGTTCCAGGCTCAGCAGGCGGCGGCCAACGCGAAACGCAAGGATCCGGAGATGATGGCGGCAGCGTCTACTGATAACAAGGCCGTGTGTCAAACGGCAATGAGGTGGTCCTCCGGCCCCGCATCGATCGACTGAGGACGGCGGAGAGACCCATATGTGTGTAGCGAACGTTGCAGAGCTCTCGGGCAAGGCGTGGAAGTATTTGTCAAAGAATTTGCAGTATCAGTTTTTGGGGGTTGTTGGGAACCCACGTTCACGAACGAGAAGACCTACAGTCATGTGACAGCCAGGCCAGGCATATGCATTACGTATTGTACCACAATCCTGCTCGTAGTTCTGGAATGTTCATGGGGAAGGAAAAATTGCAGGCGCATCTTTCACCTGAGGCCCGTGCCGCTCAATCCCAGCTCGGAGATCGGCCAGACAGCGATGGATGACTTCCCCCCGCTGGTCATCAACTTCACAGGGTGCAGCACGATTGTGGTGCTCATCTACGGCCGCCCGCCCCCCGGCATGAGGGGCGCAAACGAGGCCGTGTTCAGTCGGATAGGAGGGCTTCTACATGCCGCCAGGCTTTCATGGGCAATCGTAGGCGACTTCGATATGTAACCGGCAGTCCTCCGGGCATCCGAGTTTGTCAAGCGCCTTGACGGACTCGTCAGAACGGCTCCTGGACGTGGCACGTGTGCGCAGAAACGAGGTCCTTACATGTTGATTGACTATATGCTCTGTTCGCAATCTCCCATTCCTTTTGTCAAAGACGTCTCTCAGGTGCGTGAGGTTGCCTGGGGGCCCCGCGTAGGCCTACGCGTTACCTTTCGGAGCTCTGGGTTCCAGTTGGTCGCGAGGGTGGCGCGGGACTGGGGCCACGCGCTTCATTTTGCCCGAGGAGCGGATGGGAAACTGGAGGGTGCAGGCGGAGGAAGGGGAGGAGGATCCCCCCCAACAGAATAACTAATCAAGAAACTACGGAGAACCATGTACCGCCCTCCTCTTCCGTCCTCCTCCTCCTCCTCATCATCCTCCTCCTCCTCCTCCTCCTTTGCTCTTTCTTGTTCCCCTCCTGTTGCTGCTCCTGCTGCTCCTGCTGCTGCTGCTGCTGCTGCTCCTCCTCCTCCTCTTCATCCTCCTTCTGTTCTCTCCTTACCCATCTTCCTCGTGGAGGATCCCTCCCCCCATACCAAGGCAGATGGGAAGGAGGACCAGGAGCAGAAGCAGGAGAAGGGCTAGAGGGAAGACGAGGACGAGTAGGAGCAGCAGGAGGAGAGGGGGGAAGGGAGGAGGGAGACGCCAACGACCTGGCCGACGAGATGGAGAGGGAGGTGGATGATGCTGATGCTGATGCTGATACTGTTGCTGATGCTGATGATGATGTAGCTGATGCTGATTATGATGATTCGGATGCTGATGCTGATGTTGATAATGATGCTGAGGGTGAGGGATGGGGATGCTGATGATAATGGTACTGATGATGCTGATGATGATTTTGCTGATGTTGATGATGGCGATGCTGTTGCTGCTGGTCTCACTGGTGATGTTGGTTGATGCTGATGATGGTGCCTTTGCTGATGCTGGTGATAATGATGGTTGTGATGAGTATGATTTCCATTGTGATACTGGTTGTGCTGATTACTGTGATGATACTGATGATTATGATGATGATGATGGTGATGATGGTGATGATGATGACGATGGTGGTGATGAGGATATGGATAAGGATGATGATCGTGCTGCTGCTAATGATGACGCGGATGCGGATGACGATGATGGTGATGTTGATGATGACGACGATGATGGTGATTACGATGATGATGATGATGATGATGATGATGATGATGATGATGATGATGATGATGATGATGATGATGATGATGATGGCTATAGTGGTGGTGGTGATGATGGAGGTGGCGATGCTAATGATGTTGATGATGCCGAGGTTGATAGTTATGGTGATGATGAGGGTGACGGTGGCTGTGACGATGGTACTTACGATGGCGACGATGATAAGATTGATGATGATGATGATGCTGAGTATGATGGTGATGATGATGATGATGATGACGATGATTATGATTATGATGATGATGATGATGATGATGATGATGATGATGATGATGATGATGATGATGATGATGATGATGATGATGATGATGATGATGATGATGATGATGATGATGGTCATGTTGATAATGGTGGAGCGACCCCTGACGCAGAGATGGCTACGTCAGATGCTTCAAACACGACGCAACACTGGTAGACAGGGAGTAGCCCAGATCTCGGCCCGATTACTCCATCCAGCCAAGTATTATCCTCTTTATTTTCTTCCGTTCTCCTCATCCTCGTCTTTGCATTCCTCGGCCTTCTCCTCCTTCTGGGGCCGAGGCGATGCGAGCGACGGGCCCGAGAAGCACACTGAGAGGAAACGCCTCTGGGAGGTTCCCGGCGCGAGGCCGAGCAGTGCACCCGGTGGCAGCGCCCAAACCAAGCAGTTTCCCTTCGTGGGGAGGATCACCGCGGAGTGTTTTTGGCCGTCCTCTGCTTCCAGGGGGGAGGGGGGGGGCGTCTCTCACAGCACCTCGGGCCATGGCCCCGGAAACCAGGGCTTTGCAGACAGGGTATTTGGCCAGATCCGGCGGGGGAGCTCCGAGCTATGGCTGCAGCTGCTGATTCTTCTCAGGGAGGCAGTGCCCTGGCTTCATTGTCAGGATGTGTCCAAGGTTCCGGGGCCCTGGCCGGGACCGTTCTAACACGAACGGGGGGGGGGGAAAGCCGACCTACGGGAAGGGAGGGTCCACACGATGTGAGCAAACCGCGACGTCAGAGATCAAGGATGTCCCCCACCCCCAATCCTCCATATCAGATCGGCTTAGCTTTTCGGCGCAAGAGCCCTTCAAGGAGCAAATCTCACAAGGCTGTCTGTCGTAACAGTCTTGTTTCCCTGAGCTGTGATATACGTCGCATACTTGGCCTTTTGGGGCCAGAGCTCTCAGCGAGCGAGGCCACCTTCAGGTTTTGCGCAGTCCTGAGGGGCCAATTTCTCGCAAAGCTGGAGCAGCATTCTGTTCATCACATCACCCTCAGACCTCAGTATCAGAACGGAGTGCTGGTGCTCAATGGCTCGTTTACCTCCGTCCATTGTTCGAACGTGAATGGGCTCCTTCTTCGGCAATGCTCTCGCGCCAGCCTCTCTTCGGATGGATCTGTGGGCCTGAGGCTGCGTCTAGCCCTCTCCCTGCTCTTCATCCTCCTCCTCCTCCTCCTTCTCCTTTTCTTGGTTCCTCTCCGTCGGGGAGGATTCCTCTCCTCTCGCCTGCCAAGGTGGGGAGGAAAGGCAAGAGGACGAGATTGAAAAGGAGAACTCGGAGGAGCAGGATGGGAAGGAGTGGGAGGAGGTTCCATTGCATCCCTCTCCCTTCTTCCTCCTTCTGCTGCTCACCATCCTCCCTTTCCTTGGGATCTTGACGTCGGCGAGAGGACTCCTGACCCGATCGCTGGTGAGATCGCCGAGGCCGCTCGGCAGGCCGTACAGTCGGGGCGCTGAAGAGGGAACCCTTTTCGTTGGGGAGGGGCTCGATGTTCCTTAATTGTTCCACACCTTGCCTAAGGTTTCCCTTCAGTTTTCGATGGGAAGTCGAAGTTTAACTTTTGGAAAAAGGGGCCTCGTTCCTTATTTAGGGTTCCTGAGGTCAACGCCTCGACTGTAGACCTTCCTTCTCGAGGATTCGTGCAAACGGTGATGCAAGCGTGCATAAGGCAGGTTCGCGGCGTGCCGACCAGCGGCGACCCCGGCGCGTGCGTTTTTAATGTTGAGCGCCGCCCGTGGCCCAGCATCGGCCCGTCGTGGAACGATCCGGCGTTCATGGAAGGGCCGATCGTTCCAGTTTGAACGATCCCCGCGGTGTCTGGTGCTCCTTTTTAAGTCTACTGTTCCTTTGTAAGTCTAGTTTTTTTTATGAGGGTAGTACTAGCTAAATGGTATTTCAAACAAATGATGCTTGTCTCTCTTTGGCTTCTCTTGGCACCGCGTCTAGACCCGACTGCGGCGCTCGCGTGCGTGGGAAGTCTCAAACAAAACAAGCGGTGTCAGGAGCCAACGCCGGGGTCCACACGCCGCGAAGTTGCCGCAGGTGAGAGGGATCCGTTCACCGAGGCGTTCTGCGACGCTCGGGGTGTGGAGAAGCGCCTGCACGACAGCTCCGCAGCAGCGGAGGCCTTCGGCGAAGACGTGGCGGCCCTGCGCGAGGCAGTGGCGTCTCGAGTCCGCCCGGGTCTGTGCAGCCCGTGTGGCGCGGAAAGGTGCAAAGCTCAGGGTTCGGGGGTGGACAGAACCGCCATCCTGACACGTCGATTAGTGAATTGTCCGTTTTCGGTTCTCGGGAAGGCGCCGCGGCCGTCATTTTCCAAGCTTGCGCCCGCCAGGTTTGGACCCGAGGCCGTTTTCACTAAACCACGTTTTACTAAAGGGGGTTCTGTCCATCCCCGAAGGTTAGACTCCTGAGCGCCGGGTCATGTTGGCTGCGGGCACTTGGCGCGTCAGGAGGAGGCGGAGGAGGAGGGGGAGGAGGATGATGATGATGAGGAGGCTAGAACGCCATAGGTACTACCTAAGGTCTGCTTAACGTAGGAGGAGGAGGAGGAGGAGGAGGAGGAGGAGGAGGAGGAGGGAAGGGGAAAGGAGGACGATCCCTCCTCCTCCTCCTCCTCCCCCAGTTCCTCCTCCATCCTCCTCTTCCATGCCCTCTTCGACGCCGCTAGTGAATAGTGGCCGCGCTGCACACATCTGCCATGCTCCCGCTCAGGCGCGCACTGCCCGCCAGCGCACCGACAGCAAGAAGGCTTCAGCGGGGCCACCTCTTGACGAGGAGCATCCGTGAGGCGTGCTCGTTGTCGCCGCCGCCGCAGCCGCCGCCGCCGCCGCCGTCGTTAGCTCCTCCGCGTTACGACGCCCCGTGTCTATTCGGCAGGGCGGTGTGGGCGCATCTCCCTTCCTCACACTTACTGTCCTTGGAGCCTGAAGTTCGCAACGGGTGGAGGACAGCAAGTTTTCAAGTTGCGGTGTTCGCCTTCGTGCCGTGCTCGTTCGATTCAGGGGTTCCCAAGAGTTGTTTTGTTGCGGGTCGATACGCTCTGAAAGCGTGGTTCTCGCGTTTGCGCCGCGCACATTCGGTTGACAAGTTCCCCAACTGTTACTTGGATGCAGGGCAGCACGTGTTCTATGCTTGATCCTCTCCGCTCCGCGCAAATGTGTCTTATTACTATACAATGTTCCAACTCGCTGCACGGACGCAAGGCCTTTGAGTTTCATGTGTTGGTGGGATCTCCTCATCATCATGCTCCTTGATATTGAATGTCCAGCTGCCTGCGGCAAGTCCCGCCACCGTGCCAACCCAGCATTCTGGGTGGCGCCTGTTCAATGGCGCACGGGAGGCCGTCACGCGTGACATTCCGTGTCTCCAGGCTTGGGATATCCGTGCTAAGGGTGACACGTGTTATTAGGATAGCATTGGTGATGACGATGATCACGATACGATGTTGCTAATGAGGATGATTCGGATAGTCATTATGATGATGGTTGGCATGATGCTGTTGCTGATGATGATGATGGTGATGATGATGATGATGATGCTGCTGAGTGTGATGATGAGTAACGTGTTGATGATAATGATGATGACGAGGACGACGTCGTTGACGCCGATGATGTCGATGGCGTGGATGTTGACGCTGACGCTGGCGTTGGTGATGATGATGCTTATGATGATGCTGAATGTGCTGATACTGATGGTGGCGATGATGCTGATACTGGTGATGATGCTGGTGATGCTGACGATGAGAATAGTGATGACGCTGCTGATGATGATGCTGATGATGCTGATGCTGGTGCTGAACATGGTTATTATGATGCTGATGATCATGACGATGATGATGATGAAGTGGTGATGATGACGATGCTGGCAGTGATGGTGATGATGGGAATTAATATTCCCATGATGATGACGATGCTGATGACGATTCTCATCCTGCTGCTGATGATGATGATGCTTGTGATGCCTATTATGATGCCGATGCTGCTGCTGATGCTGACGATGATGATGATGATATCGACGACAATGACGCCAGATAACACGATTATAATGATGTTGTTGCTGCTCATGTTGCTTCTGCTGCTGCGGCTGATGATGATGATGATGATGATGACGTGGATGCTGATAATGACGATTATAATTTTAATGATGATGGTTGTGATGCTGCAGATGCTGATGATGCAAATGCGGATGCTCATGGTGCTGATAATACTGATGTTGATGATGACGATGGCGACGATGACGATGACGATGACGCTGCCGCTGATGATGTTGATGGTGTTGATGGTGACGATGCTGAGGAAGCTGATGATGCTGATGCTGATGGTGCTGTTGCTGGTGATGCTGATGATGATGCTGCTGCTGATGATGATGATGATGATGACGATGGTGTTGATGATGATGCTGATGCTGATGATGCTGCTGCTGCTGATGCTGCTGATGATGATGATGATGATGATGATGATGATGATGATGATGATGATGTCGACACGTGTTTGGGGCGTCCTGGGGCCGTCTTGGCGTCTTTCGAGGCAGCCTTGTGGGTTCCTTGATGCCTGGTTTGGCCGTCTTGGGTCCTCTTACGCCGGCTTGGGACTTTCTTGGGTCGTCTGGGGGTCCTCTTCGATGTATAGTGAGTGTCCGGGGGCCGTCGTGAGGCCGTCTTGGCGCCGTCTTGGGCTGTCGACTTGCCTTCTATGGCCGCCCTGCGTCCGACGGGAGGGCCTCTTGGGCCGTCTTGGATACCTCTTGGGCCATCGTGGAGTACCCTGTGGCCGTCTGGAGCAGACGGCAGCGAACATCAGCGATTTGGGCTTCTTCGGATCCTGTTGACAATCCTCTTAGGGCCATTTTGGCCCCTCTCGGAGGCATCGCGGGCCGTCTTGCATCAATATTTGGCTGCCTTGGGGCCATCTTGGGCCGTCCTCGAGGCACCTTGGGCCATCTTGCTGTACGGGCCGCCTTGGAAGCTCGGGGCCCATATCCATCGCTTCTAATGAGGGGTCCTTGCTTGAGAGGCCCTGGAGTTCTTGGGAGCGGCGCCTGGAAATGCAGGGAGTACACGATCCTCGAGTGGGATGAAGGGGCCTAGGAGTTAGCAGCCATGCGGGAAGTGCAGCATCCTCGAATGGGCGCGCCTGTAATGAGGGTTCAGGCTCTGGCTGTCGCGCTGGAAGTGCAACATCCTCAAGCGGGCTCGCGTGGAATAGGGGTTTTGCCATTAGCTGTCATGCAGGAACTGCACTGTCCTCGAGTGGGCTCTTGGAATTGGGTTCAGGCATTAGCTGTCACGTTGGGAGTGAGTACACCACTCTCGAGCGTGCGCGCGTGGAATGGAGGTTTAGGCATCAGTTGCCATGCTGGGAGTTCACCATCCTCGAGCGGGCACGCGGGAAGTGGCCTCGGAAATGAGGGGCGTTGCATGCGGCAGTCTGCGGGTAGAGGGGAGGGGTGCCCCTTCTGGAATCCACACATCTCTACTCGGCAATCCTTGACAGTCTTCCGCGCATCAACGTGCCAGGGGGCACGGTGGCGGATGCCGGGAAGCGATTCTGGCGTGGACCGTTTCTTATGAATTAAGCGTTGTTCCTTCACGAACGGCTCCGCGCTGAACATGGGATCTCGCTGGCGGATGACGGGAAGCGTCTCCGAGATAAGAGAAGTGAGTTGGACGTTGTGGCTGAACCTGTATGTGTAAGAAGTTATCGAAGATCCGCGCGCGCGACGCGAAACATGGGGTGGCGGATCGCACGTTTTTTTTTTTTTTCGTTGGTGGATTTCAAAGATGGCCGTTTCGCTCAAGATGTCTTCACACACTCGGGATGCTCGCACCATCATCTTGACACCGAGAGGAGCACGGCAGACCAGGCCCCAATAGTCCCCTCAAGACGACCGAAAGGAGGATCAAAACGAGGAGCACGGCAGTCCAATACGAGGAGCACGGAAGACTATGCTTCAAGAGCGCCTTCAAGATGGCCGCACATTCATCAAAAAATGCATGAGTCTCATGCCGTCTTGGAATCATTGTTGGGGCATCGGTACGGCCCCCAAAAAAACAAAATGGGCCCCAAGATGACCCCCAGAGTGTCTTCAATACGGCCGAACATGACGATTTCGTGGGGGGCGTTTTCAACAACTTGTGAGTGTACCCGCACCGTCTGTTGCAACAACGCTGTGCTGGTCTGCCGCTCTCCGTTGGTCAGCTGCGCTGAAGCTGAAGCTGGAGGGGGCAGCAAGCCTAGGAGCAGGAGACCGAGAGGGAGGGCAGGCCACCTTGGGCCACACCCCAGGGCAGGGCCACTAAGGCCCCCACCCGCCCAGGGGGCCCAGCGGGGAAAGGGCCGGAGCCACAGAGCCCCCACAGGGCCACACACCCGGGGGCGGAAAGAGCGCGACAGCGCAGACCTCGCCAGAAACAAAAGCCCTTTAGGGTCTGCGCCGTAGCACTCCTCAGGGCCTATGGGGGAAGCCCACGTGCACACGAGAGCACCGCCCTTGAGGGTTTGCACCGAAGCACTCCCCAGGGCCCATGGGGGGAGCCCACTTCATACCTCCTTTTCTGCGAAGGCTCGCTGAAAGGTGCTGCAGTCCGAGGCGGGCCAGCCTGCAAAGGGCTTCGTACTGGCGGCCAACCACTGCCGCACGCTCTCCACCCCTAAGAGGACTCAGGAGGGCCCACGAGGCGCCTTCGCTTGCGCTCCCCTGCCAACGCCTCCACATCGCCCGCCCAGTCGGCCAGGCCAGCCTCATCGAGGCCGTACGCCTGCATGGCCTAAGGGCGGCTGATCGCCACCGCAGCCGACCCACTGGACGCCGCGGCAGCCGCAGGACGACCATGGGCGGCTCCGCGCGGACCTCCTCGCACGGGGCCGGCATCTGCTTGCAGCCCGCCCGCTGGTGACGAGCTCGGCGCGCAGGAGGTGGCCGTCCCTCCCCCGTCCCCCTCGCGGCCAGCAGCTCCGACAGGCGCGGCAGGCGCCGCCTCCTCGGGCAGCGCGCCGAACCAGGCAAGGATGTCGCCCCGCAGTTCGCTGGTGATGTTCAGTTGGCGCAGGTTCCTGATGGCCTTCTTCTTTCCTCTGCGCCCTCCTGGGTGCTGTCCACGCTCCTGGAGGCTGAGCTGGCCTCGTCCGCCCTTGCCCCTGGGCCCCTTGGAGGGGGCACCCCGCGCATTCAACGCGCAGCTTGGGCCCTCTGCCTCCGCCGATGTCGGCGCAGGCACCGCAGCGACTGCAACTGACCAGGCGCTCGGTGGTGCCCTCGTCTGCGCCGTCCGCCATCGCATAGCGCAAGCAGTGGCCCAGTACGACGAGGGGCCCAGCTCCGAGGCCGAGGGCCGTCGCCGCCAATGCCATGGAGCGTTTCCGCTTGGGCGCCGTCCCTGCGGCCGCCGCCTCGGCGGGGGGCTGCTTGGGTCGTCCTCGAAGGTCACGACGGGCCGCCTCCTCCCGTGCCTCTCAGGCAGGCCCTCCGCGTCGCGGAGGCTGCCCTGCTGCATCAAGATGGACGCCTCCGCGATCCAACGCGCCAGCTCCGCGACGACCAGCGCGAAGGCCTTGAAGTGCACCGGCACCTCCTGCGGGACAGCGTGGAGCGACGCGCCGAGCTTGGCGCAGATGTCCGCGGGCCGCTTGCCACGCCACTCCAGCTCCGAGGCGCGGCCCTCCTGCACCTGCGCCCATGTCGGGCGACCTTGCACCTTGCGGACCTCGTAGTCCCGAGGCCCGAAGGCAGCGACGAGCCTGCTCCAGAGGTGAGCGCCAGGCCGGCCAATGCCAGTGGCGCATGGGCGCCCGCGCCTCAAGCAGGAAACCAGGGAGGCGCAGTCCACGTGCAGGACGTGGCGCCCTGGCCCAGCGACCTCGGTCAGCATCCAGCACGCGAAGTTCTCGGGTTCTTGGCTGTCTGCTGCGGGCGAAGGTCGGCCCGCGCGGTGCCGAAGCAGGCGGCCTCCAGGATGCCGTGCTCGCTGACCTGGCAGATGGCCCAGCCTGCGCGTCGGGTCACTGCATGCGTCGGCTCCAGCGCGGACCGTCCAGGAACAACCGCCCGCGAAGGAAGCCATCGTCTGGCTTGCGGAACCAGCGGACCACCATGTCACTACCCAGGCCAGGGAGGCGAATCATGGATGCTGGCCTGGCGGTCAGCAGCGAGCAAAGTCTCTAGCTGCCGCCTCCCCGAGCTGCCTCACGCGCTGCGCACGCCGCATCAGACGTCCAGAGCAGCAGTCTCTCCTGGCGGCCTCCAGCGCAGGGCACTCGAACAAGCGTTGGAAGAGCGTGCCGTTGCCCGCGCCGCAGACCCGGGGTCGCGCTTCTTGGCCGCCAGGAGGCGCTGCTGCGGCCAGTGGGCGTTCGTGAAGACGGACACGAAGGCCGCTTTCTCCCTGGAGCCCTGGAGCCGCGGGGCCCGATCAACTTCCCGATGGCGTCCCAGAAGAGCGGGTGGCGGTGTCGCCCGCCCTTGGCAAGGCGGGCCAGCTCCCGCCTGTCCGATGCACGCCGGACCCCTCTCTCTGCCTCGACCAATGAGGTCCTTGGGGCCAAGGGGGCCCAGGCCCAGAACGTCTCCGAGGTCTTCGACTAGATCGGCCCCGCGCACGCCCCAGCCGATGCGGCCGAGCGCGAGGACGAGGGCGTCGATGGGCGCTCTGCAATGCGCCCAGGGGGCCGTCGCCGCACACAGGCGGATGGCAGCGCGGTTCACCTCCGCAACGAACGTGGACTGCGAGACGGCGCCGCTCTGCGGGGCCGCCGCCGCCATCAACGCGGCCTTGCCCACCGCCAGCACCTCGGGGTCGAGGTCCCTGCCGCGCAGCGCCTCGGCCGCGCGCGGCCGCAGCCCCGAAGACGCCCCGTTGGGCAGGCGCCCCGCGCTCCTGCGCGCTGCGATGCGCATGCAGCGCAGGTCGCCGTCTGGGATGCCGACGACGACCCTCCCCCAGAGGAAGCTGGAGGACGGCCCAGCCTTGAGGACAGCGTCGCACGAACACCTGCCGCCTTCATGCTCTGTATCCTGCGCCCGCGTCGCGAGGCCTGCCGAGCCCTAGCTGAGCTCTCCGCCACCCCTCGGCGCGCCATGCACGCGTCGGTGCCGAGGCTCCTGGCCTGCAGCTCCTGGCTGAAGGACCAGCCGTGGTGATGCCACCTGTAGTTAAGCCCTCGCGCCACTGCGGGGGTTCTGGCCAAGAAGTGGGTCTTGGACGCGTTGGCTGGCAGGCGCTGCGCCATCAGCATGGAGACCAGCTGGGCCCCCGCCTCGCTGAGCTGCTGCACCACAAGGCGCTCCGCGCCTATGGCCTGGAGGGACACGTCGTCGGCCGCGTTCCTGGGGCAGATGAGGGGGCGGCCCTCCGTCATCGCCAGGGGCGGATCCACAGCCGCCCACGTAGCACCATGACGGCCTCCGCGACGCCCCGAACGCACGCGTCGTGGATCAGCTCTTCCCAGTCGCCGCCGATGTCGAAGCCGTGTCCGCCACTGGCTGCAGTCTCCAGCTCATGGATCAGGCGCTGGCAACGCCTGCGAGCCTCCCTGCTGCACCACCACTCGTGCGACGGGATGTACCTCTCTGCCACCTCCGCCTTGATGCGCTGCTGCGCCAGGTCGCTCGCGCAGCGCAGCTCGTGTGTGACGGCGGCGTGGAGCACCCGATGTCGGGGCCTCGTCAGGGCGCTCATCGGTCTGAGGACGAGGACGGGGCCGCCTCCTCGGCCGCAGTGCTGGCCCCACTGCTGCTCGTCGATGCCGCGGATCCCGATCAGCGTCAACTCGGCCGCCGGAATCCACTGCTGCAGTCCGAGCTCCAGGCTGCTAGGCCTCTCGCCTGGCTGTCAGCACCACTCGCGGGGACCACGCTGCCAGCGCCCCGCTCGGCCGCCTCGGCGGCAGACCTCCACTCGCGCACCCTCCTGGGCTTCGCACGCCTGTGGTCTGCTGGTTCGTCTCCGCTCCTGGGCGATGCTCTTGTGGTCTGCCGGTTGGTCTGCCGTGCTGCTGTGGTCTGCTATGCTCCTGTGGCCTGCCGTGCTGGTCAGCCGTGCTGCTGTGGTCTGTTATGCTCCTGTGGTCTGCCGTGCTGGTCTGCCGTGCTTGTCTGCCGTGCTGGGTCCAGACAAATGGCCGTTTCGCTCGAAACATCGCCAACACACCGGCCCCGGAGTGGACTCCGAATCGACATCGTCTTGGAATCGCTCCCGCATGTTTTTTCGAACGGTCCAAAGGCGGTCCAACAGACGCGCCGGAGGGCCCGAAGAGCGCCCAAGAGCGCCCCAAGAGGACCCCAAGAGACCCCCAAGAGCGCTCCAGGAGGCACCCAGACAGCTCACAAGAACCCCAAGACGGCCCTAGACGGGCCAGGAGGGCCCCAAGAGGCTCCCCGGAGCGCCCCAGGAGGCCCCCAAATGGCCAAGATTGCCCAAGATGGCGCCGAGACGGCCCAAGAAAACTCCCATAGAGCCCTACGACGTGCCCAGACAGCCCAAGAAGACCCCAGCCCACAAGAGGACCCTAGAGGCCCCCAAGAAGCCCCCAACAGGCCCCAAGACAAATTCTGGCGGCGCCGGGACCCTCTCCTGATTCAATATCCTTCTCTGATTGCCTCTTACTGTCCTCCGTCGTCGTCGTCGTCGTCGTCGTCGTCGTCGTCGTCGTCGTCGTCGTCGTCGTCGTCATCGTCGTCGTCTTCGCATTCCTCCTCGTACTCGCCCTCGTTCTCTTTGTCCTCGTCCCTGTGCTTCTCTTCCTCCTCGTTGTTCTTCTGCTCCTCTTCGATATCCTCACGTTCTCCACGTCGTCCTCGTCATCGCCTCCTCGTCGCCCTCGCCTTCGTTTTCTTCTTCTGCGCCCAATACGCCGCTTCGACTAAAGCGGCGCTTCCCGTTCTTGTCCGATCAGGTTTAGCATTTGCACAGAGAGAGGGTAGTTTGCGAAATGTTGTTATCGGTTGTTGCACAATGCGCATGTTCATGAGGGTCGAGGGCGGTCCTGTTTCAAGTCTGGCTTTCGCGTCAGGCTTCCTCACACAGAGCTTTTGAGTTAGGAGCCAGCCGAAAGGTTTGGTGATCTTTGTTTTGGTAGTCGAGGCCTCGCCCGGAGCTTTGCCATGTCTTGTGATGTTGAAGCCTGTGGTTCCCAGCAGGTTCGGGGATTGGAGGCGGCTGGCTCGCTCGCCTTGGCACCGCGTGTACGAATCAGCACCTGCCATCAGCATGGCCGGAGCGCTTCGCCCTGTCAAAGTCACTATGGGTTACATCGTTGCACTGCCGAATCTGTGTGTGGTAGCCGACGCGCACTTCACATCACATCAGGGTCTCAGCATGCAAGTCCATGGCGCCCATCACGCTTCCAGCGGATGCTCGCCGCATTGAAAATCATAGGATACGGCGGCGGCATTGGATACGGAACGTCTCCCTGGGACACAGGCCCTGGCGCATTCTGTCTTGTTTCAAGGCGAGGTGGGTGGCCCACGTTTGGCCGCCCATCGGTCGCGAGACCCTGTGTTCCTTATCGAAGGTACCCTAGTCCAAAACCTCCACAGTAGTTACATTGGCGTGCGAGGGGGGGCCTTGGACGGGAGGGCTCCTTGCAGTACGATCAGTCGAGTGTACAGGTTTTATCGTTAGTCCTCT
>CAUYUJ010019281.1:632734-680234 GCA_963575745.1 Prorocentrum cordatum
TTTGCGTGGCGGTGCCACGAGGAGGAAGACGAGGAGGAGGGGAGGAGGACAAGGAGGAGGAGGAGGAGGAGGAGGAGGAGGAGGAGGAGGAGGAGGAGGAGCAGGGCGTGGGTCCAGCGCCCCTGGTGCATGCCTTCTGGCCTTCTGCGCCGTCGGCCCCCCCCCCCCTCCCTCCCGGCCCGCCTCGTCCGCCGCCCCCTCGTCGCCGTGCGCCGGTCTGCCTGGGACTCGGGGCTGGGCCTCCCTCCCTCCCTCCCTCCCTCCCTCCCTTCTCCCTCCTCCTCCCTCCTCCTCCCTCCTCCTCCCTCCTCCTCCCTCTTTTCGGCTGCTTTCTGCCCCCGGGGCCCTCGGGTCGGGCGAAGGGGGGGGGGTTGGGAAAGGGGGGGGTTGCGAAATCTGCTGCATGCAGCTGGTTTCGGCCCGACCGAGGGGCCGATTCCTCGATACACGGGCGCCTCCCAGCGCCGGGAGGCGCCGGGAAAATCAGCTGCGTGAGCTGATTCTCAACCCTCCCTTTGGTATCCCCCCTTTTCGCAGACCCGACCTTCGCTGGGGAGGATGGCGGTCAAAGCTGCAACACAGTAGGTTTGCATCGTGTGGACTTGCGGCGACCCCGCTGCCAGCGTTCCATTTTCAACGACGCCTGCGACCCAGAGTCGGTCGATGCTGAGCGATCTGACGTCTTCGGACGCGGCCGATCGTTCAAGGTTCAGCCGCCCCCGCGGTGTCAGAAGCCAACGCCGAAGTCGGCACGGCTCAAGCCCGCCGTACCCCCGATGGCCCTCGGAGTTGGGGGGAGAGTCTTTCCGCAAGGGAGCGCGCAGACTGTCGCATTGGCGAGGCCGGCCGACTATCCAGTTCCAGCTCCCTCCACAATCTGTAGGCCTCCTAGGTGGGGTCGGAGTAGATGGGGTCAGAGGATCGCGCTGCATCGCCGATGCATCGGCGATGCGGCTCGATGTGGAGCCCGTGATTCCCCACGCCGACGTCGGCGATGCATCGCCCACGTCCCCGATGCATCGCCGATGCTCTGCGATACACTGCCGATGCATTGGCGATGCGGCGAGATCCTTCGACCCCATCTACTCGGACCCCATCTATCGGCGGTGGACAAACCTCCCACTGGTAAACCTCCCTTCAGAGAAAACGGCCTGGGACCGAAACCGACGGACCTGGACCAGCAAAAATGACGACCGCGACGCCCCCTCGCGAACCGAAAACGGCCAATTCCTTAATCGACGTGTCAGGGTAGGAGGTCTGTCCACCCCCGAATCTAGGAGGCCTCCACAATCGTGACCGCGCGCGACCGCCGCGGGCATCCCCCATCTGAGGGGCGCTGCGCGCCCGGCGCTGCGCGCACGAGCCGAGGGCACACGCCGAGCGTGCAGCCCTCGGGCTGCAGGTGTTCACGGCGCAGCGAGGTGCTGCCCTGTAGGAGCGCGTCAGAGGAGCCCGAACATATGTGAGGAGGAGGAGGAGGAAGAGGAGGAGGAGGAGGAGGAGGAGGAGGAGGAGGAGGAGGAGGAGGGAGGAGGAGGGTGATGATGATGATGATGATGATGATGATGATGATGATGATGATGATGATGATGATGATGATGATGATGATGATGATGATGATGATGATGATGATGATGATGATGATGATGATGATGATGATGATGATGATGATGATGATGATGATGATGATGATGATGATGATGATGATGATGATGATGATGATGATGATGATGATGATGATGATGGATGGAGGAGGAGGAGGAGGAGGAGGAGGAGGAGGAGGAGGAGGAGGAGGAAGTATGAGAGGTCGAAGTCCCTTTTGTTCCCGAGCAGGGCTTGCACTCAGGGCTTTCTTACTCAGCGAGCGAAGAGCGGTATACCATAAGCCTTTCCGCCGTCGGAGACACCTGCCCCTGGGCGGCTGGAAAGTTTATACCCCTACGGTTCCACCGTAAGGGTCGAAGCTTCCCAGCCGCCCCGGGACGGGCGCCCCCGACAGCGGAACAGTTTATGTTACACCGTTCTTCGCCCGTTAACTTACTTCAGAGCGTGAATTACCTACCCCGCTTTCGACCGTGACCGCGAGAACCATCTGCGAGCACACGTGCAAGTGCCAGAAGGTGCGGAGCGCCAGCCGGCGCCAACGCAGTAGTGGGGTGGTCAGCATCTGGTAGCCGTCCAGGAAGCACTGGTGCTCGAGCTCCGACATGGCCTCCTTCTCCAGGGTCTCCTCGAAGGCAGGGTCGAACTTGGCCTCCGGCAGCTGCTCCCAGTCCTCCATCTCCGCATCGATCGAGCCCAGGTCCATCGCATTGCGAGCTCCCTCCCGAAGATGGCTCAAATCGAACCCGATCTTCTTGACCAGGACCTTCTTGGCACGAGCCGCGTGAGGCGACTTGCCTCGCACCGTGGCGAGTCGACCTCCCTGCACTCGACGCCATGGGCCTCCACGTCGCCGCTGGAGAGCTTCGAAGCTGGTTGAGCCGAGAGCTCCGGAAAGAGGTTGGGCCCGCTGTCGCTTGCCCCCTGAGGTGGTGGGAGAAACTCGGAGACGAGAGAAGAGGGGGGGGTCTGATCCTGCACAGGCGCTCTCCTACCTAGATCCTCGGGCCCTCCCTCACTCCCGCGGCGGTCCTCCAACAGGAGCTGGTGAAGAGGGATCTTCTCCCGGATCTCGGGGCCCAGGACGAAGCTGCGAGCTGGGCGCTGAACGAGATCAACTGAACAATGGCCCGAGGGATGAGAAACCAACTTCACCTCTGAGGCCTGCCCGGCGACCTGCAAGGTCATCGTGTTCCTCGGGAGGTCGATGATCACCTTGAGTGCGGAGAGGAGCTTAGCAGGAAGTAGAGGCTGGCACGAGCCTTCCAGTACGAGAAACTCGATCACGCCACAGCCTCCGAGCGTGATGGGAACCCACGCTCTGCCAATAGGCTGGGCGCGCCCTCCAACGCCAGACGCCTGGATGCCGATCACCGGGCTCCAGTCGAAGTAGATCTTGTGGCCGTGACGTCGCAAGGCGGTGTCGAGGGCCTCGACGTTGGGCTTCCCGACCAACGCCTGTCCGGCGGCAGTATCCACCAGCGAGCGCGTGGGTGCCCAGCTCCTTCAGCGTGATCGTCGCCAGCGTAGGATCGCCGTTCAGGTACCTGGCGATCTTCCCGCTCCAGTCCGTGACCTCGGCCTCCGTCACCAAGCCCAGCGTCACGAACGAGTCCCCCTCATCGTTCACAAAGTAGTAGGAAAAGCCCGAGATGGGCCTGGCCGAACTCCGATCTTTCTCCTGGGCCAGGCGGTCGGACTTGCTCATGTAGGGGTTCTTGCATTGATCTGCCCAGTGACCCTTCTGGCCACAGTTGGCGCAGCGACTCTTTTTCCGAAAATCCTTCTCGCCGACTCTGCGGACCCCGGGTCTGGTGGCTTTCCGCTTGTCAAAGAAATCCTTGTCTGTCTTCTTTGCTAGCTTCAGCTTCCTGGATTCTGTCCATGTACGTCGTCGTTCTTTTCCGAATCTTTCCTCCAGGACAGCTCCGAAGACTTCTAGCGTCTCGAACTCGTCTAGATCTTGATTATCTATGGCGGCCAGGAATGCCTCGGCGTCATGTTCGGGGAGCTCGATATCGTCGTCATCTGGATCCTCGGGCTCCTGTAATGCTCTCCCCGGCCTCGAAAGCGAGTCGCTGTCCTCCACGAAGGTCTTCGCAACCTGGGGCGGCACCGAGGGAAGGATCAGCTTTTCCGTCACATCTAGCTGGAGGAGAGCCCCACGAATTGAGACTGCGTCCAGCTTCCCGCCGGCCAACGTTCTCATGCTGATTTTGTTCTGGGGCGTCAGGTTAGCCCCCTCCTCCAAGTAGCGAGCACGAACATTGTCTGGGAGCGCCAGTCCTCTTGCCTCTGCCTCAGCTAGTTGGGCGTCTCGACGCAGCACGTAGTCCGTGAGAGACTCACCTCGTCGGATCATGTAGTCAAACAGCGCGTGTGAGTGGGCGATTCTGTCACGATCGCCCGGTCGTTCCCCGTTGAGAACGCACAGGTGAGCTATCAAGTTCTCGATGCCGTGATCGTTCTCGAGGGTGGCTCTCACCGTCTTGAACTTGAGCTGCAGTTCCACGGGGAGGGTCTCGATCACCCGAGGGGCCTGAGATGATAGAGCGTGTCCTGTCCTCCTGGACCATGCTCGAAGGTTCTCCGAATACAGTTCAAGGTGCTCCAGGCCGACGAAGGGGGGGGAGGTCCGTAGTCCCGACTGCGCTCCTCTGAGGGTCTTCCAGCTTCTCCCCAGTCGGCGTTCCGCCCGCCCCACGCATCACATGCCCAGGCCTCCTGCTGCCATGGAGACCAGGCTGCAGACTCCCACGAGGATCCCCGGGGTTCTTGTCGCTCCCAAGCTCCTCGATCCCAGGGGTCCTCCGTCTGCACGTCAGTCTGAACTGCGAAATCTCTCCGTCTTCCTTGGACGTCGTCCTCATCCGTCGGCATGCCGACGATCACGAATGCCAACGCCAGGGCACCAAGAATCAGGGCGTAGCCGTTGTCGGACAAACGCGTCGTCTCGACCACAGACCGCTCGTGACCACGAGCTCCGCTTACCACTATCAAAGGGTCGACGGGCCAATGGGAAGACAAAGGGCTAGTGTGGAGATAAACTTGTTTATCGAAAGGCTCCACGCTTCATCTCAGCGACTCCACGGAGTCACATCCTAAGCCAAAGTGGCTATACGACGCAGGAGGGCACGAAGGGCCCCCTCAGGGAGACGAAGGATGACAGAGTGGGTAGAGGGGACGCATGTGGACGGTGGCACTGGGGCCTTCGGTGGAGCTCGCTAGGGGGCCACGACACGTGTGAGGGGTGTGCCGAAGTAGGTGGGGGGACGCATGTAGACGGTGGCATTGGGGCCTTCGGTGGGGCTCCCCATGGGGCCACGAAACGTGTGCGCGGAGTGCCGAAGTGTGTGGGGGGACGCCACTGGGGCCTTCGGTGGGGCTCGCTATAGGGGCCACGGCACGTGTTGGGGTGTGCAGAAGTGGGTGGGGGGGACGCATGTGGACGGTGGCACTGGGGCCTTCGGTGGAGCTCGCTATGGGGCCACGGACCGTGTGAGGGGCGTGCCGGAGTGGGTAGAGGGGACGCATGTGGACGGTGGCATTGGGGCCTTCGGTGGAGCTCCCTATGGGGCCACGACACGTGTGAGGGGTGTGCCGAAGTGGGTGGGGGGACGCATGTAGACGGTGGCATTGGGGCCTTCGGTGGGGCTCCTCATGGGGCCACGAAACGTGTGCGCGGAGTGCCGAAGTGTGTGGGGGGACGCCACTGGGGCCTTCGATGGGGCCACGAAACGTGTGAGGGGTATGCTGAAGCGGGTGGCGGGGGCGCATGTGGACGGTGGCACTGGGGCCTTCGGTGGAGCTCCCTAGGGGGCCACGAAACGTGTGAGGGGTGTGCCGAAGTGGGGGGGGGGGGGACGCATGTGGACGGTGGCACTGGGGCCTTCGGTGGAGCTCCCTTATGGGGCCACGAAACGTGCGATGAGTGTGCCGAAGTGGGTGGGGGTGGCGCATGTGGACCGTGGCACTGGGGCCTTCGGTGGAGCTCCCTATGGGGTCACGAAACATGTGATGGGTGTGCCGAAGTGGGTGGGGGGACGCATGTGGACCGTGGCACTGGTGCCTTCGGTGGAGCTCGCAATGGGGCCACGCACCGTGTGTGGGGTGTGCCGAAGTGAGTGTGTGGGACGCATTGGGGCGGTGGCACTGAGGCCTCCGGTGGAGCTCGCTATGGGGCCACGAATCGTGTGAAGGGTGATTGCGATGATGACGGCGATGATGATGACGATGATGGTGCTGATGACGGTCGTGAGGAATATGACGATGATGACGGTGATGATGGTGATGACGACGACGATGATGATGACGATGATGATGGTGGGAGGAGGGCGGAGGGGAAGGGGGAGTAGGAAGGAGAGGAGACGCGGGGCGCTGTCTTCAAAACGAGGACCCAACACCACAGGATGGTTAGAAAAGAATCATGCAAGAACGCGCGCGCAAGTGTCGTTTCCCCGCAAATCCTCGTTGCGAAACCATGTGTGTATATGTCTTCGGGACACTCGACTTTGGATTCCTTACGACGCCCAGAGTTTTTGAAGGATTTAGGCATGCGCGTGCGACGAAGCGCGCGGGCGCACTTCGTCCCACTTTTGCAAGGGATTCTTGAAATCTGGTGACTGTTGATCAACGAGTGCACTGCACGCGCATTGTATTCTTCCAGAGGATGAGGGGGGGGCGTTCTAGGCCTGCCTGGGGTGGTCTGCGTTCATATTTAGGATGCACGGTGGGGCAGAATCGGATGTACATTGTAGTACGGCAGATTTACCCGTCAAGTCCTGGGGGGGGGGGTCGATCCTAACATTCTCTTACAATGGAGAACGTCTGCCGTGCAGCATATATGGGGTAATAGATGTGGTGCTACCTCTGTTGTGCAAACTACGTTGTGCAATGTATGTCGGGTCGGCGACGGCGACAACAGAGCCGCCAAACCGTCAGACATGCCCAGCTACGGGCGGAGACGAGGCGGCGGCGGAGCGGCGACGGCGACTACATAGCCGCCAGATCGCCACGCTGTCCCAGACGACGGGCGGCGACGAGGCGGCGACGGGGCGGCGACAGCGGCCACATAGCCGCCAGAGCGGCACACCGGCCTAGACGACGGGCGGCGACGAGGCGGCGACGGGCCGGCGACGGCGGCCACATAGCTGGCACATGAGCAAGCCCTAAGTGCAAACATTGTTTGGGGAATCTACACGCACTGGGGGGGGGCAGATGCGAGCTGATGCGCGCGAGCGCGCGCACGGGGCAGTGCCAGCACGGCGCTGGAATCCTGGGCCCAGCGCGACGCGCATGCGGCCTGGCGCATGCGGCTTGGCGCCCGGGGTCCGCCTGGCTGGGCGAGCATCCCAAGCCCCCTCTCCCTCTTCCTTTCCTCCTCGTTCCCTCCTTCCCTCCCCCTTCCTCCATTCTTCCCATGTCCTTCGAAGAAGAAGAACTGACGTAGGCATCAGCTTTCGGAAGATCGCGCTGATTTCTCGGATCTGCGCTAGGGGGTCGGCGCTGGGGCCCCCTGGCGGCGCTTCCGGCGCCCCGTTCGCGCGCTCCGCGTGCCAAGGAGGGGGGTCCAGCTCCGATCCAAGAAGTCATCGCGGACCTCATAACGTTTATGCTTATGTTTCCTTGCGTTCCTCGATTCCGATCCTTTCATCATCCTTCCTCCCGTAGATCGAGTTGTCCCTCGTCCTGCCTCCACCGCCCCCTCTGTGGGCTCTGGTCCGCTCGCGCTGCCCTTGTAGGGACGGCCCCTCGCACCGACGGAGCGCGCTCGCTCGCTCGCCCCGTGTGGCCCCAGGCCTCTGTCGAATTTCACTGCCCGCCCAGCGTTTCCCCATCGGGGCCACTGTCCTCGACCACCGCCAGGCCCCTCGCGGATCGATCCGGCTCGACGAGGCGTGCCGCATGAAGCTGATCTGAAGGGCCCCAGCGCGCGATGCCACACACTTGTTTCTCGACGCGTCGGGTCCTCAGGGAGGAGGTCTGCGTCCTCTGGGCTCACCCGGGCCCTCCAGCTGGGGCCCCCTGGGGCCGCCACGTTCGAACAGCTCCCGAGAGTAGGAAGCTGGTCCCGGGGGATACGGATCGCCGGCTCTGGCCCGCCGCGCTTTGGCGCGATACGCTAACCGTGCTCTGACCCCCGAGCTTCAACGTTACGAGTTCGTCCCAGCATCCCACCCCGCGCAACGGAGCGACGTGCTGTCCACTTGCAGGGCAGATGTAGCGTGTCGCAAGGGCAGGCGCTGCGATACGCTTAGCAGAAGTTCCCCACCGTAACTCGGGGGGTGGGTGGGCAGTGTTTCCTGCAACAGAATCATTGAGGGCATTCCAGTCCCCAGTTGGCCAGGGTTCCTTAATGCTACCAGCAGAATGCCTCCAGTTAAAGATACGTAATACGGAACGCGACGGGAACGGCATCTATCCCTGCCCAGGGGGGCAGGTCGGCCAGCGGGGAAAAGGCGCACCCAATGGGGCAGGGGATTGGTCCGTCGATACGGGCTCCAGGGCCCAATCCCTTCGTGGCAAGCAACCTGCTTGCACTGGCTCCCTCTTCGCCCGAGCTCTCGGTCCCCTGCCTAATTTTCGGCAGGCGCAGCCCGAGTAAGCTCTCCGCTTCTGCAGACTGGTGTTAAGTCGTGCCTTTCCCTCTACAGGATGAATGTCAAACGTAGTCGAAAAAATATCTGGGTACGATTTTTCTAGTATTTTTGGATCTGTGTTGAGTCTAGTCCATTTTTCGTCCAAAATCCGCCTGTAGGAGGAGACGCCCGACCTAAGACTGGTGCATGAATGACCGTTGGGTGCACAGCCGACCGCTGGGATCGCGTGCATCCGGCTCGACAGCGGAACTCATCCGCTGACAGCCCGAGAGCCCGTCTGCGGCCTCGGGATGTACACGGCCCTGTGTGGCTCAGTGCGCGTGTTACATAGTATTTGCTCATCGTCGTCCTCCCGTCGCGGCTCCCCTGCCGCGCTCGGGTGGGCCACAGCCAGCTCCGGCAGTTTCTGGCCATCCCTGCCAGAATCCAGCCGCCTCCAGCAGCTTCTGTCTTTTCGGCGTGCGGGGGGGGGGGGTAAAAATTGGGGAGGGGGAGGAGGAGGAGGAGGAGGAGGAGGAGAGGAGGAGGAGAGGAGGGAGGAGGAGGAGGAGGAGGAGGAGGAGGAGGAGGAGAGGAGGAGGGGGAGGAGGAGGAGGAGGAGGAGGAGGGGAGGAGGAGGAGGAGGAGAGGAGAGGAGGGGAGAAGGAGGAGGAGGAGGAGGAGGAGGAGGAGGAGGAGGAGGGGGAGGAAGGAAATGAGGGGGAGGGGTGGGAGAAGAGAGCGGAGGGTGCGGGCAGAGGGTCGAGCAGGGGAGGGGGAGAAGGAGGAAGGACATGACGTGGCTATAGTGGTCGAGGGGCGGTAAAGCCGAAGCAGGCTCACTATCGCAGGCCTAGAGATTGACACCAACACCAAGATTGGCGGTGTGCCTCCACCGAGGGAAGACGATCCCGATCTCGGTGATGGTGGTAATAGTCTGGCCTCCAAGGTGGCCGAAATATTGCCACCAGCACCGAAATCTAGGATCATCTTTCCCATGCGGAGGCAACCCCCTGTGTTGGTGTTGGTGCCCATTTCTAGGCCTGCAACACTACAGTGAGCAGTCTCAGGTGTTGTCATCTCGCGAAGCCCAGTCACTGTCGGGGCTGGCGTTCCGTTTTGCAGTCCGACCCCCTAACCCAATAACCCTGTCGAGGTAACATTCAAGCAGGCAGGAGGAGAAGGATGATGAGAAGGAGCGAGAAGGAGAAGAGAGGAGGGTCTGGGGGAGGGACGAGGAGGATGAGGGGAGGAGCATGCAGCATGCCTTCCGAGTGTTTTGATTTGGCCGTGGCTTACAGCACCTTATCTCCCTCGAGATCGTTTTTCCTCCGTGCGACGACTTGTGCAGCGCCCTGGCGCTGGGCGCGCCACATGGGAGGAGCTGCACTGCGAGGGACGCGGAGGCAATGGCCTGGCAGGGGCCACGGCTCAGCTTCCCTCGTCGAGGCCGCCTGCCTTTGGGGCTCTCTTGCAGGTGGCCAGCACATGATGGGAGGGGACGTGAGGACATGAGTGTTGGGCTACAGGTTCGCGCCGAACGCCGCTGCGTGCTGCTGCTCTTCAGTCGCGCCGCAGAAGAGTGCAGAGGGGACGCGCCGACTGGCATAAGAGTGCGGGTGGGTTTACCATATGCAAACACGTGGGCTGCATAGTAAGTTGTCCCCTTTCCTTCTCCCTCTCTCTCTGTCTCTGTCTCTCTTTCGTTCTCGCTCTATGCCTCTCTGTCTCTCTCTCTATATATATATATATATATTGAGAGAGAGAGAGAGAGAACAACAAAAAAAACACATAAAAAAACAAATGTGGATTAGCCAGCGTGGGCTCCAAATTGTGCGCTTGTAGCAATCTGTGTTGTGCGACTACGCGGAAAAAATGTGTGGCGCAACCGATGTGGTTCAACATATGTGACGCAGCACATGTGGTGCAATCCATGCGGCTGTCAACTCCCACGCTCTTGCAAACATCCTACCCACCCACCCGCAACTTGGTTTGCGAAACCCATGCGGTGGCGATTGCGATGCATGCTTGGCGTTGGCTGGTACATCGTTGCGGCCGCGCCAACCCTAGCACGCGCGCGCAGCGGCCAGCTAGGTTGGCGCCACCGACGCGGCCGCGGTGGCGCTGACCGCTGGGCGCATCCCAGCGGGCACTTCATTGTGAGCCGGCACCTTAGGCGAGCGCGGTATCATGGCAACGCCGACCACGGTAGACACGATCATGCTAGTGGCGATTATGGTAACGATGTTCGCATCGACGAAGGCGCGGCCAGTGCGGGCGCCGATGCCGATCACGCTGGCGACGATGACGGCGTCCTCGCGTCGGTGATGAAGGTTTTGGAAAACGTTCGGCATGCGCGCGCGGCCGACGCGAGAGAGTGGCCCGCATGGTTGTATTTGACACGGATCGTGCCCCCCCAGCACGCTTGCAAGGGCATGCGAATGGTGTCGGCATGCGGCGACAGAGACCCGCTTGGCATAATGCCACGAACATATCGAAAAAAAACATGGTCCCCAAAAGAATTCGCAAGAGCGCGCGCGCAAGTTTTTTGTTGAAAACGGATGTTGCGAAACCATATGGTTTTGAATGTTTGTGTTGCTATTCGGTTTCGAAGCCGTTACGAAACCGACGGTGTCTGAAAAAAATGCATATGCGCGCGATGACGCGCGCATGTGCACTCCGTCCCATTTGTTGCAAAAGGTTTCTCGCGACGGCACGCGCGCAAAAGCGTTCAAACGATTTCGGCATGCGCGCGCGAGGCCAGTGTGGCAGTATGTTTTGACAGTGTTGAAAGACCTATGGCTTTCTCAAGAATTCACCAGAGCACATGCGCAGGTATATATATATATGTATATATATATATGTATATACATATATATATGTATACATATGTGTAGGCGTGTCTATATACACATATATACAAATATACGTATATATACACATATATGAAACTCAGTGATGCGAAACCATGTGTTGTTATCTGCGTTCGACATTCG
This sequence comes from Prorocentrum cordatum, assembly GCA_963575745.1. Taxonomy (NCBI): domain Eukaryota; class Dinophyceae; order Prorocentrales; family Prorocentraceae; genus Prorocentrum; species Prorocentrum cordatum. The sequence goes on from CAUYUJ010019281.1 coordinate 643,911, forward strand.
ATGTCGACATCATTCCGATACCGCTGGTTTTCCCGAATTCGGCATGCCCGCGCGACGACGCGCGCGTGCAGTTCGTTTTTTGTTGCAAGGGTTTCTTGGAAACTGATGATTGTTGATAATGAGTGTGCGCGCATAGTTCTCAACCCTCCTTGGTTCGGCAATCGCTTTGGATAGAGCACTGCGGTCGCGTCTTGCCTCCAGCCTCACGCCTCCTCTCTCCCGCGAGACCTCGCAGTCCCTGGGGGGGTGAGAGGCTGCGATCGATCCGCGAAGCTGTCGCCACTTTCGAGGGCTGCTGGCAGGCCCAGCGGAGTGAGGCACCGCGCAGACCTAAGCGAGGCCTCGCCGTCCCTGGGAGGCTGCGATCTGCGAAACTGTCGCCACTTCTGACGGCTGGCGGTGGGTCCGGCGGATTGAGGCACCGCGCAGACCTGAGCGAGACCTCGCCGTCCCTGGGGGGCTGCGATTTGCAAAACTGTCACCGCTTTCAAGGGATGCTGGTGAGTCCAGCGGAGCGAGGCACCGCGTAGACCCGAGCGAGACCTCGCCGTCCCTGGGGGGCTGCGATCTGCGCAAGTGTCGCCACTTTCGAGGGCCGCTAGTGGGTCCAGCGGGGTGAGGCACCGCGCAGACCTGCGCGACACCTCGCCGCCCCTGGAGACTGCGATCTGCGAAGCTGTCGCCGCTTCCGACGGCTGCTGGCGGGTCCAGCGGAGCGAGGCACCGCGTAGACTTGCGCGAGACCTCGCCGTCCCTGGTGGGCTGCGATATGCGAAGCTGTCGCCACTTTCGAAGGCTGCTGGTGGGTCCAGCGGAGTGAGGCACCGGACTTGAGCGAGACCTCGCCGTCCTTGGGGTGCTGCGATCTGCGCAACTGTCGCCACTTCTGACGGCTGGCGGTGGGTCCGGCGGATTGGGGCACCGCGCAGACCTGAGCGAGACCTCGCCGTCCCTGGGGGGCTGCGATCTGCGAAGCTGTCGCCATTTTCGAATGCTGCTGGCGGATCCAGCGGAGTGAGGCACCGCGCAGACCCGAGCGAGACCTCGCCGTCCCTGGTGGGCTGCGATCTGCGAAACTGTTGCCACTTTCGAGGGCTGCTGGTGGGCTCCCCACTTTCGAATGCTGCTGGTGATTCCAGCGGAGTGAGGCACTGCGCGGACCTGAGCGGGGCCACGCCGCCCCTGGGTTGCCACGTCATGTTGCTCGTCCCCGCCGACGTTTCAAGCCCCTTGCCCACAGTCTCTTTCAGGACCTCGCGTCTTCCTTAGTGACTCAGGGGTTCACTTAGTTACTCATCGTTTTCCTCTTGGTTGGGGACCTGCGAACTTTCCGAATGCCGCTCGCAGAAGTATATGCGTCCATGTCACGTCGCCGCCTTCTCGTCAAATCTCCCAAGCTACTCCTGCCCCGCATTGCGCAAGGGTTGGGTACGTCGCCAGGGTAATTTCTGTTGCAGAGGATGGCGGGGGGGGGGGTCGATGCTGGCTCAGCTGGGACGGTATGGCCGATCTTCGAGCGACGCGGGGCTCTTCTGGGCAATCTTGGGAGCCATCTTCGGCATTCTGGGTTCTTTTTGCGGCTGTTCGATAAGTCGGGGCCGCCCGGGGGAAACGAATATGGGTGGCGACCCCCCCCAGGACTCCCCCCTGGGACCCCCCCACTCCTGCGGGGAAGGGATCAGAGTGAAGGGGTTGCCTTCGACTCCAATACGACTTTGTACAGGCACGCTTGAGGGCCCAGGGAAAGGGACGGGGGACGACGGATACGGCGTGGAGACGACTGTGACGACGACGAAGACGACGAGGAGACGACGGAGACGAGAGCTCGAACGGATAAGCCCCTCGCACACGCCGACAGGGTCGGCGGATTACCACCGATTCCCGATGCATGTTGGTCAAAGATACGGGGGTCCTACAAAACGGCGGGTGGGGGCTTGCCCCGACGATTCCCTGACATCGCTTCCGCGGCAGGGGTGGGGTGGATAGGAGAATCGTAACCCCTTGTCCACCTCGAAAGCGGTTGCGAGGGACCGCTGTAGTGGATGCCGCGTGGGGGGTGGGTGGTGCTACGTGGTCCCGTCGTAGTCGACGACGACGGCCACCACCACCAACACGATAGACGACGGCGACGTCGACGACGACGCCGGCGATGACGACGACGACGCACGACGACGACGATGACGACGACTACGACGACGACGACGACGACGACGACGACGACGACGACGACGATTACGACTACGCCGGATGACGACAACGCGCGCCGCTGCGGATGCCCCATGGAAGGGAGGGGGTTCTGCGAGAGCCCGCCGTAGCGTACGACGGCGACGACGACAACGATGACGGTGACGGCGACGACGACGACGACGACGACACACGACGGCGACGACGACGACGGACGACGGACGACGGTCGACGGTCGACGACAACGCCCGCCGCTGCGGATCGCTGCGGATGCCCCAGGGGCGGGGGTTGGGGCGCCGTAAGCCAGGATGTCGACGACGACGGCGACGACGACCAGGACGACGACAGCGACGACGCACGACAACACGCGCCGCTGCGGATCGACTGCATAGCCGCCAGGCCGACCGTCAGGCGCAGACGACGGGCGGCGACGAGGCGGCGACCCGGCGTCGACGGCGACTACCTAGCCGTCAGGCCCGGCTCCTCGGAAAACAAGCAGGAACCCCCAAGTTCAAGCAGTGTCGGGGGAGAGACCCACCAAGGGGCCACGGATTGCAGAGGAGACGCATCGGTGACACGCGTCACCCCGAACATGGTGTGATGATGCCCAACGGGTCCAACATGTAGTCATGCTTGGCAAACATAGCCTACATGGGGTCATGCGGGGCCGGGATGCACATGTGACGCGCGTCCCCCCGAAACCAGTGACAGAGAAGCCAATTTATCCACTCGCTTTTGATTTTGATTGCCAACATGTAATCGCACATTGCGGACGACATTGACAGTGGGTCATGCGTTGCCAGGAAATCACACAGGTGACAGTTGTCACCCCGAAAACGGTGTGGTGAACACCGATTGGCCCACTCATAGTCTGGATGCCTACACATAGGGTCCATGCGTTGCAGAGGAAGCGTAGGGGTGACACGTGTTACCTAGAAAACTGTATAAGACAGCTCAGCGTTTCATTCGGAATATGAATGTCTGCGTGTAGTCAAACAGTGCAACATGCGCCTGCACGGGGCCATGCATTGCCGATGACGCACAGAGGCAACACGTGCCACCCCGAAAACGGCGCGCGAGTTTCTGATTGGTCCACTCGTGTTCTGAGCGCCCACGTGTAGCTGCGCATTGCGCACGGAAAAACTAATAAGAGGGGCCATGCATTGCAGAGGAAGCACAGAGGTGACACATGTCTCCCCGTAAACGGTATAAGACAATCCAACGAGCTCACTCGTATTGTGAGTGACAACTTGTAGTCATACCCTGCAGAAAAGCCGACATCGGGACCATGCGTTGCCGAGGAAGCACAGAGGTGACACGTGCCACCCCGACACCTGCGTGAGGAAAAGCGATCGGTCCACTCGTAGCGGAGTGCCTGCAGGTGATCGTCTGTTGCAGCAAAGAGCAACATAGAAGCCACGCGAAACCGAGGAAACACAAAGGTGCAAGTGTCACCCCAGAAACGGTGGAGAAATTGACGAGTCGGCCCATTCGCACATGGCAAACAAAATTACATGGGGTCATGCATGGCAGAGAAAAAGCGCGCACGGGTGACACGTGTCACCCCGAACATTGTGTTAGGGCCATGCGTTGCCGATGTCGCACAGAGGTAACGCGTGTCAGCCCGAAACGGTGTGAGAAAAATCGATCGGCCCACGTGTATCATGAGTGCCGGCATGTAGCCATATATATTGCAAATGCATGGCAAGCACATTCATGGGTTCACGCGTTGCCCAGGAAGCACAGAGGTGAGACGTGCCACCCCGAAGGCGGTGTGAGAAAAGAACATTTGGGCCACTCTCACCACCCACCAAACCACCCCAACCCAACCCAAAGGCTTCAATTTGCCCTCCATTTCTAGTGGGGGTGGGTCGGTGAACATTGAAAAAACACATGGAAACCGTACCCCCCCAACCCGAAATTCGGGTCAAGTTTGGATCGTCGGGTTGGGTTGGGGTGGTCTGGTAGGTAGTCACACTCGCAGTCTGAATGCCAACATATGGTTGTGCATGGCAAACAACTAACATGGAGGACAGATGTGACACGTTTCGCCCCGAATACGGCGTGAGAACAACACGAGTGGCAACGTGTAGTCGCACATTGCAGTCGAAAGACACGATCGGGGCCATGCGTTGTCGAGGAAGCACTAGCGTGACACGTGTCCAATAACGGTGAGGAATCCGAACGATTTTTCGCATTCTGAATGCCTACATGTAGTCGTACATTGTAACTTGCAACGAACCAACATAGGGGAGATACGTGGCCAAAGTAGCGCAGAGGTGACACGATTCAACGCGCGAGGAAGATCACTTGGTCAATTCGCATTACGAGTGTCAGTAGCCAAACGTAGCAGAATATCCACCCACATTGCAAGCGCACCCACTCGCACACAGGTGCACACATCATCACGCACACACTCACACACATTCAAACTGCACTCCCTCCTCCCCCTCTGGACGAGCACGGGCGCACGCACATACGCACCCATTTCACTCACAGGCAATCTTTGTGGTGCAATCTGTGTGGGCACGCACTCTATCTCGTGCAACCTATGTGTTCCACTACGTCGTGGAATTTCTGGCTTGCAAGCTACATCGTGCAATCCAGTTGTGCACCTGGAAGCGCCAGTCAGCGCACCAGCCACCCACGAGGCGCCCACGGGCGGATGCCTGCCGTACATCCATAAAGCCCAGCCAGCGAAAGAGGCGCCCACTCGGCGCCCACGGGAGGGCACCAAGCGACCAAACATCAAATTTTGCCAGCGTGCGTGGCGCCGCCAACGAGGCTTCCACGGGCGGGCATTGGGCGATCACATTCGGGATGAAGCAAGGGCCTTTTAGTGTCAGCGTCGTTCGGGAAATATGGTATTTTCCATATCCTCTTCGCTTTCCTCCTTATCCTTCTCATGGCGGTGAGCTGCAGACGGCAGCCGTTGTTTGATCAACACGTCAAGGGAGGATCGCCTAAAGCTCCCACAGGGATGCCTGCACATCTCAGCAGAACCACGACCCCGCTACTATTTCGTCGGTCGCCCTTGCTTCTCGCACCCTAAAAGTCTGGAGATGCACCCTGACGAACAGGCACAAGCACAATTCAAAATGGTGTCTCTGCTGGGACAGTTGACAGCGACATCCGGGGTTGTCCAACACCACGAATCGAGGGGGATTGTTGCTAGAACGATGCGTATGTCAGTTGGCGTGCGCGCGGGCCTTACAGAGATCATGCAGAGTGTCTCCAGGTGGAGCAGAGGGCAGGGATGGAAGGTCAGGCCGACTGCATCTTGCACAGCGTGTAAGAGCGCGCTGAGGGTGCACCCATAGGTTTGACTTGATATCTTGCTTGCAGTTTTCCAGCGCGTGCGTGGCGGAGCCACGCGGCCTGCGTAACCACGCGACCGTGTCCTGCCCTCCGCAAATTCGAGCAGCGTGGAACATCGACGCTCGCAATTTCTCGGAGGTGCAGACGCGATGATCTGTGTATATATAGGCCGTGGCAAGAGCGGAGTTCTTCTTCGCACTCCATCTTAGCTCCTCCTTATTTCTCTCCCTCCCCATTACATTTTTCCCACCTTCTCCTTTTCTTCCTCCTCCTCCTTCTCGTCCTCTTCTTCCTCCTGCATCCGTACCCACTTTGGCTCAGGCTGGTTCGCACTTGCTTGCGCCGGGCTTGATGGTTGCGATCGCCTCGTGCGGTCCCTTACTACGGTGGTTCACAGAGATTCCGAAGCTGCGCTGCGTTGCGGGGCTCATCGCGCTCATCTTCTGGGTTTTGCGTTCCAGCGGGGTCCTGGAAACCGACACGTGGAAGTGCGATCGATCTACACATTACATAGGTGTTGGTAGTTTTGCCTATACAGACTCACGCGCAGCTCAAAGCTTCCCTGTTCCACCATGCTCACATCGCCGCGGTGGCTGGTCGCGGCAGGCTCACAGACGCGGAATTAATCCAGTCACAGGCGTTGCACATGTCAGCTGGCCATGCCAAGCACAATGCGGGAGTTCAGCTTTTCAATGGTAGCGCTGCGGTTGTGGATGGCTGTTTCATGGTCGCCTCACTGCTGAGTGTGGTGTCGCGTGGTCTTTTTCGGGGCGCCAGTCTTTGAGCTACCCAGCTACATTGGCGACGTTCTGTACAACACTTTTTCGCTACGAGTGGAGGTGCAACAGGGCCGATTGTGAAGCAGCAGTTTGACGCAGCGGGTTTTGTTCCACGTGTTGAGGCCATGGCGGTTGTTCTCGCCGAGACTGGGGTGTTGCAACTGCTGCGCTGCCCGTTGCCCATGGCGCTCAAGCAGTCCCATCCGTATACGATGTTCTGCATCACGATTCCCTGCCGCTTTGGGATTCCCGGATCGCCACCAGACGACGATGGGATTGAAGAGTCGTCGTGTATACTCTGGTGTCGGCACATCTGAGTCGGAGTCGACCGGGTACCCCATGTCGGCAGTCAGCAGTTGATTTCGTTGTTCCTTGGGCCCGGTCGAGGAGCAGTTGCAGTGAAGACCTTCGCAAGACTAGGGGGGCATACAACTCGTCCCCGAGCTCCGCAAACGCACGCTCCTTGCGATGCTTGCTGATGCAATCGGTGCCACGCTTGCGAAGATAATGGCGCCGATGACTGAGCAGCACGGCGTCCGAGCGATGGAGCTCACTGATGTCGAGAGCGGGGTGCGCGCCATCGAGCTTGTTCGGGCAAGGACACGGTCGCGGCGATTGACGCCAGGGCTTCCAGCTGCACCTCGCCATCCGGCGTCGTCTCTCGGATCTCCTCCAGCCCGGGGTCGCCCATTGGCCTTCGAGCTCGCCCCCCGGCTCCTCGAAAGCATTGTCCCTCAGGGTTTGCGGTTTGCCCGGTTTTGCCCGCAGCGATCGGCGCCGCGGTTGCGAAGGCGATGTCGCCGATGACCGACCAGCACGGCGCCCGAGTGGTGGGACTCATTGGTGCTCAGAGCGCGACGCGCGCCATCGATCTCGCGCGGGCGAAGGGCAATGTCGTGACGATTGATGCCAAGGCCTCCAGATGCGCGTCGCAATGCCAATTTCGCGGTCGTTCTCGTTTCTCCTCCAGCTTGGGGTCGCTCATTGGCCTTGCAGCTTGTTCCCGAGCTCCTGAGCTACTCGCTCCCCGAGCTACTTGCCGGGGCAGTTGGCGCCACTGTTTCGCGGGCGATGAGTCCGATGGCCCGCCAGCATGGCACCCCATAGATGGGGCCGACTGGTGCTCGGACCGGGGCGCGCGCCATGAAGCTCGCGCGGGCGAAGGGCAAGGCCGAGAAGATTGATGTCAAGGCTTCCAATTGACGCGCCTCGCCATCTCGCGGTCTTTCCCTTTTTGCCCCCAGCCGAGCACGCGCGCAAGTGCAGTCGACAGCGTTGCGGACTCGAGCACGTCATTCGTCACCCTGCTGGCCGCGTCAGTAAGGAGGAATCGAGGCGGGGGCGATCCGCGCCGAGCAACAGGGGCCGCAGGCGCGCTCGGAGCATTGGGCCCCCGAGGTCCGCTGCGACGTTCCTCGGGCGCTGGCGGGGTCGACTACTCGAGGTCTGACGGGGTCGAAGTCGACTCGCCGATGCCGGGGGTCAGCGACGGCGCAGGCGGAGGGCGGCGCGCGCCGCGACGGCGCAAGCGGTCTGCGACGCCGGCTGCCAAGAAGCTCCCCTCTCTTTCTCTGCTCGGGACGTTCGGCGCAGCGGGTGCCGCCGCGGCGCGGGGGCCCGTCGGCGTCGGGGTCGCCGCGGCCGGCCGCCGGCGCAACGCCCCAGAGCTCACGCGGCTCCGCCCTCGCCATTGATCCGCTGGGCGGCATCGCGGATCCGACGAGCCCCGTTGCCGACCACTTCTTGATCAGTACTTCGCCTATTCGGCATCGGCGCGCGCGCGCCTGGCCCTCTACCCGACAGGGTCCGCGAAATTGCCGCGCCCGCGTTTGGGCCATCATGTGCATCGTCCCATCTCTATTCCGTCGCGTCCCCCCTTCTCTTCAGTCGCGTCCTTCTACCTGCTCCTCATGTCCTGCCTTCCTCCTTGTTCTTTGCCCCCCGCTCCCCCTCCTCCTCCATGCGCCTTGCATGTTATCCCTGCTTCTCTTGGCAATATCTCCTCCCTCCTCCATCATCCTTGTTCTTTCTTCCCGCAGCCTTGTCTTCCCCCCCAGCCCCACCTCCCGCGGCGGCGTCCGCGCGCTCTTTCGCGCGCGGCCAGTCTGGCCGAAATCGATGTGCACAAACAGTTATTCAAGGCGACGGGCGCGCGATTTCGGCGGGCCGCCCCGAAATCCAGGCATTCTGCCCCCGCGCCGCCCAGCGATTCGCCCTCGCCTGTTGTCGGCCCACGTTCGATGGCCATCTCGACCGCTGGCAACGCCTGCTTGTCTTCGCAGGGCATCTGGTCGACCGCACTGCCCGTTGGGACCTCGGGGGCGGGCGACGCGTTCGCCGTTTTGACGGGCGCGCTGGTCGCTTTGGCGGGGCAGGCAATCTGCTGCCCGTCGTCGCGAAATGTGCAAGCATCGTTTTGGGTAGCTGCAGACTGCCCCATGCGGTTGCGGGAACGATCTACATCAAGGGCCGAATCAAGGGGTCGCTGAGCGCCACTCGGCATGGCGAAAGCGGCATATCGGTGTGAGACCTGGCGACGTGGCGCTTCTCCATTGCGGCGTGGATGAGCAATTCTGGTATGATTTCTTGAACTTGGGGCTGGTCGATGATTGCGCAGATGCAAATCGATGGCGCCGAGAAGCGACGCGCTTGCGGGTGCAATCAGCCTGGGGTCTTTCGCCGAGGTCCCAGGAGGGGGGCCTCCACCGGGTCAGCTGCTGGGCCTCTTCGACGCAGGGCCGACATGTGGGCGAGCTGTTCGGCCCGCTGATGGAGGCCGCGGACGCAGCCGGGGCGGCGGGGCCCGTCGGGGCCGCCGCAGGGCGATCCCGCGCATGCACCCGCGGCGGACGGCGCAGCAGCGGGCGCGGGCAGGGTCCCGCCTACTCTCGCCGGCGTGGGCCGGCTCGCCCACTGAGCGGGCGAGCGCGGTCGCCTCGCCCGCGGCAGCGGAGGGCCGGGCCCCCTCTCCGCCGGAGGACGGGCTCGAAGAATCGGCCAGCTTGGCCTGCGCGGCCTGGGGCGCCGGACGGCACCGGCCCTCGCGCTTCGGCTGGCCGCGGGGGGGGGCCTATGGAGGAGAGCGCCGAGAGTTGTCGGTTGCCGGCGCTGCCCCACGGGACTTTTCCGCCTGTCGGGCGCCCGCGGGATCGGCGGAGGACGCCCGGGCCGCGCTGGTGGCGCGCGGGGGCGCGGGCAGAGGGCGCGGGGGCCTGAAGAGCGCCAAGGTTTGCCGGGGCGGCCGGGTCGGATTGGATCTGGCATCCGCGCCTCCCTTTTTTCTTCTTGTCCCCGGTACCTTTTCCTCGACTGTTGTTGCTAATCCTTCCATTCTCCCTTCTCCTCCACCCTTCCCCCCATGTCTTCCTCCCTCTCCCCCTCCCCTGGCCTTTCTCCCTCTAGTCGTTGCCCCCCTCTCGTCCTTCGGTTCCCTGCCTGCCCCGGCTCATCTCGTTTTGCTGATGCACTGCTCTCCTGGCAACCACTCCGTCCTCGTCGCTATCCTCGTTCGCCCCTCCTCCCGCCATTTCGATTCCCTCCAGGGGGGGACGTCCCATCTTCATCCCCCCGTGCTGACCGCGCGGCCGTGGCAGCCCTGGAGTTGCGGCGCAAGCCTTGGCCAAGCCTGGCATGTGAGACATCACCCGCCCCAGTCCTCTGACGTTGCGATGTGCGTACAACGTGGACCCATCGAGGTCTATAGACCCCTTCCCTGGGGCCAGTTTGCTACCCCGAGTCGTCTTCTGACGGCCCCGGGGCCCGGCGAGGGCCCTTGGACGCCGAAAGTGAGCAGACACCTCGCACGGCGATTTCTTTTCACGACGGATCTGGTTTGGGACGGGTGCCGCTGGCGGCTTCTGGCCATCGCCCAGCTCTGCCCATTCGGGTAGCAGCCCCAGCGCCTCCACGCCCGCGCGTTTTTTGATTCCCCTCCCCTCGCGCGGCCTGGCTGGCCCCGAGCGGCATTCTGCGGCTGCTGCGCGGCCCGCGGATTTTCTTCGCTCCCGCAGGTTTGGTTGCGGGCATCGTCTGTGGGACCCAGGCTTCCCATCGTTTAGGATGCACATCCTGGGAGGTTGAATTCTGCGTCGGCGCCAGCGCTGGTAGATCCCTGGTCGCATTCTGGCCCAATCCGGCTTCATCCCGCTAATCTGTTTTAGTCTTGCGCGATCCCGCTTAATTCCGTTTTATTTGGCTGAATCCGTTGATAAAATGCAGTTGAGTCTGGCTAAATGTTTTTTTAATACATAGAAATAAAGAATCGGGCTACATCACCCATAACTCATCTGACGAGGACCTCCCAGGACTTGCTTCCACCACTCGTCGCGACAGGAGTCCCAACGAGGGTGGACGAGGATGAGGTGGGAGTTTCGAGGAGCTTCGCCCCTTCCCTGACCTCCCGCAGGCTCCTCGCCGCCGGGGGTTCAGACTCGCCTTGGAGATATTTGGCCAGATGGCACCCAGAGGGAAATTCTGGGCAATTTCGACGCAGGAATTCACGCGGACTGTTTTGGGTTGTCTTCGATTGGCGGAGCAGGAAAAGGTAACCCACACCCCATACCACTACCCTTGCCTCGTCTTCCCTTTTTCGGGCCTCCTGGGAGGCCCTCCTCCCCACAGTTGGATTTGCTTCGCAATTCTGGTCAGAGCGCACCCCAGGAGAGGTCTGGGGAGAAGCGGTATCAGTACCTTTGGGTTCCCCCAGCTTTCTGGAGGTGCGCACCAGGCCCTGGGTCTGCCAAGGGACCTTTTCTCGGAGCGAAGCTGACGATGCTGGAGGTATTGGTGAGGTCTGGGTCTGCACATTACAGACACGACTCTTCTGCTTTTGATGATATGTGGCAGCGAATGGACCGCGCTCGCGCGCGTTTGCAGACTTGAAAAGAATTGCTTGGGCATGGGCGACTGCGATGACATCTGCGTCAGTGGTATGTTGGGCGATGGTACAGGATTTAGTTGTGGCAACGCATCGCGGCCTTGTCTGGCTACGAAGGCTGCTTGTTTGGATGAATGGGGCACGTTCCGTCTCACGAGAAAAGGTGGGGATAGAGAGAGAGAGGGAGAGAGAGAGAGGGAGAGAAAGGAAGAACGAGAGAGAGAGAGGAAACACAACGAGAGAGAGAGAGAGTATGAGAGAGAGAGAGACGAGACAAAGAGACGTAGTGACAGGAAGATGCACCGAGCTACCTTCGGCCCATCCCGTCACCGTGCCTGCGTCGGGGGCCCGAGGCTTTCTGGATGCATCTTGGGGGGATCTCGAATGCCTCTTTGGGGCATGCTCGGAGCCTCTTTGGGTCCTCTTGGGGGGTCGTGGTGGTCCATGGGGGGCATCTGGGAGCCTCTCGAGGGCCTCTTAGGACTCTCACGTCAAGGTGAGTAGATGGGCCAACCAGTTGAGAAAACAAGTATCGACCCTCGGCTGCCTCGGCGTCCCTGCGAACCTGATCAGCCGAAGCTTCGTCTAAGACGGTCCGTGACTACCGCGTGCGCTTGCTCACCCGCTGAATATATCGCAGCGGGACCGCACGCCGCAGGCGCCGAAGCCACGGGTCGTGATCGCTGTAATGGGTGAAGTGCAGCTTATGGGGGAGATGAGGCTTTGCAGAACCCAGGACTGCCATGTAAGCGGGGACCGGGATACAACATCTCAGACATCGATCCGGGTGCCGATGTGCAGAGCAAGCAACTCCTCGGTACTTCTCCTCATCTACAGCTCTTTCTCCTGGCGGAGCCAGCGGCGGTGGAGCAAGAGGGGGATGGGGAGGAGGGGATCCAGTGGAGGATGAGGCGTATTAGGATGAGCACCAGAAAGAGGAGAGATCAGATTGAGCAAACGGAGGACTGCCATGACCAGACGCAAGTAGGAGAGTTGGGGGATAGGGGAGGGATGAGGATATAACGCCGAGGATGCCAACTATGATGACGAAGAGTGAGCCTTGAATCGGAGAGGGATGAGGACTGAGAGTAGGAGGGGAAGGGGAAGCAGGAGGATGGAGATGATGGTAGTGGTGATAGTGATGACGAGCAGTGGTTAAATGAGAAGGGCGAGGTGGAGCAACATGAAAGGAAGGAGCTGTTGACGAGGAGGCACATAATAATTACGATAATGAGGAGGAGAGGAGAAGTGGAGGATGAGGTGAAGGATGAGGAGAAAAAAGAGGAGAGGGAGGGGGAGGAGCAAGAGAGGCCAAGGAGAGGACGAGAATGAACAGGCGTACGATGAGGGGGAGGAGTTGTGACCGAGCGACGAAACACCTCAGCCAAATAACATGTTCCAGTTGCCTGTCTCGTAGAAATGCCTTTGTCTGCACTTGGCCGATGGGGCTTTTAGGCAGCCGGAGAATTATATCTGCGTTTTCTTTTGGATCGTTCCAAAATTGCCGCGACACCAAGCACGTATTTTGGATTCGTTGCGTCTAGGAGATCCCTGAAATGCTCTTGCTCTGCCCCATTTACTCGAGTCTTGCTCTTCCCCCTCCACCATGCCCCTTTTCCCCTTCCTCGTCCCCCACCTCATCGTATCATCCCTCCCGCGCAGCGACACGAAGCTGACCTAATGACCGAACGTCTGAAACGAACACGTACCTAACAGTGTAGCTATTGTTGGTAGTTGTGATTCGCCGTCTGTACGCCGACGCAAGGTGCTTTCCGAGGGGGAGATGGAGAGGAGCAACTGTAATCTCTCGATACGCAGAGGAAGAGGAGGGGGAAGAGAAGAGATGAGCGAGCTGGGCCTCGCCGTGCCAGTAGCTAGCTTTGGCCTGAACTTTGGGCCTAGCCAGCCCAGCCAACACCCCAGGGGAGGAGCCTGAAGGACCCTTCTCCCCCAGACCCTGAGGGCACTCCTCTCCAAACAGTGCTTGCACAAGGAGGTGGAAGGGGGAGGAGGAGGGAGCAGGAGGGAGGAGGCAGGGGACGCACTGTTTGGGGCCCATCGGCGGCACCAAGGGTGGCAAAAGGCGGTACGGTTTGGCTTCAGGCTGGCCGGGCTCGCCGTCAGGCATCATTGCTTGCGTCTCCCTTTGCAGTAGGAGTAGCTGCAGCTGCCCACTGAACTTCCCCTTGCCGTACGAGTACCTGTTGCTTTTGACATTCCTTTCGTAAACCTTGCTTTTGCCTGTGCTAAGCGCATTGCCCTTAGACGGTGGCGGGTAGTCACAGGAGATTGTATTGGAGGACTTGCTGTTCCACTTACCACCCGTATCCGGAGATCAACCATCAGGTTTCTGGATGTCATTGACAGTGGGCGGCATGGCACACCATCATGAAGGTCGGCCTCGGCGGCGGCGGACTCCCCAGCCATCGCTTCCCACGTCGTAGTACTCTTCCTGATGTCAGAGTTCGGGTGGTCCGTGTCCTCGTTGTCGCTGTCGTACTTGCTCTTGTAGCTATCTTCCTCGCTCTTGTCGCTCCGTGTGGGCGCGGGTCCGTGGCGTTGTACAGGGTGTGGGCCGCTGGTCCACTGGTGCCCAGATCTTGTTCGAAACGAAGTGCTGGTAGGCGTGCAGGGGCGCCTTGATGGCTGCGTCTTCCTTGTGCCGCTGGTCTTGGAACGCTTGCGCTTCGTGATGAAGTGCGCGAGGGGCGCGCGAGGTCAAAAGTGAGGTCGACCCCAATGTGGGCTCCGTAGGGCAAGCAAAAGCTGTGTTCGGCCCTGGCTCAGATGATGCCCTCGCTCGGAAACGCAAGATGCTTGGGCGATCCACTCCCGCAACACCTTCGGAAACCAAAACAATGTTGTGAGCATATTGGTGTGGTCCCTGCACCGATCATATCAAAGTTGCTGTGCTTGCGGCGTTGCATCATCCTGCGCGGAGCAAGCGGGCGCATATGAACAGCGACATTGTTCTGAGCGACTCTATCATGTTGTGCTGGGGCGGCCGTGCGCCTTCTGCTGTATTGCACTTTGCTTCGATAACGCTCCCATCTTCTCTACCCACCCCTACCCATGCTCTATTTATGATACCATCTACGTTGATGTACTCTGTAGTACTATTTTCCGGCAGTTCTGTTTGGCTTTGCTACTACCCCATTCAGCGCTGCATGTTGCTGCTTGCCACAATGCCCAATGGAGACGGTTGCACTGATGTCTTGAATAGGACGCCGTGTCTCCGAATTTAACATATATGATAATATCACAGCCTTGAACATTAATACTGGCAAACGATCCACTGTCACCCACTCCCCAACGAGCACACCGTGTTGACCAGATGTTCTCAATGGTCCTGACAGTTCTCGTGCCCCTATGAGAGACCATCCAGAAACGATGCCCACGTGAGCTGTCGGGAGACGTGACATATGCCAACATGTCGTGAAGCAGAGTGGCCACCACTTGCGAGCTTAGATACATCTTGGATTCTCTTCGGGGCTTTTTGCATCATATTGGAGCTCCCTTGGGACTCTTTTGGGGCCTGTTGTAGCTGTCTTGGGGCCCTCTTGGGGGCCGACCGTTTTAACTTGGGACCGTATTGGAGGCCAGCGAAGACAGATCGAGCCGGTGCCAATTTGCACTTGCCGTCTGGAGCTCGAAAGATGGCATCCTGGATGCCTCTTGGGACGCTGTCGGGGCTCTCATTGCGAGATTGGCTCCTGCTGGGACACATTGAATTCACGCTCGTTGGTCCCAGTAGGTCCGCCGTGGGGCCAGTATATCAAAGCATAGAGCATGGTTCTTCCGTGGATGATCTCTCGAGGCCCCCGATAGTGATGGGGTTGCCTGCGAGGTCCCCGTTTCGGGGTGGGGCTGCTGGGGGCCCCTTTCAACGTGGGGACAAGCGGGGCCCCCACTGCGAGCAGTGGTAATTCCGGTTCCGAGCGCCGAGGGATGGCTTGCCGCGCTTGTGAAGGCGCCGATGAGTTCGAGTTGGGTTTGCAGGCTGGACTCGGTGAGGGCGCCTCGAGCTGGAACACCTTCCAACGCCGCCAGCACTCGTCAATTCGGGCATTCACAACGCGCCCGCCTAGTCAAGGCGAAACTCAGGCACACACTCGGGCAGTCAGGGAGCGAGAGGGCCGCGCTCTCGGGTAGCTGAGGCGTGGATGGACCGCGCACTCACGCAGTCGAATGGGCGCGATCAAGCCGCGGAAGACGCCCCTGAAGTCTCCGCCGCCTGGGTCTTGTCCGCGCCCAACACTTCGCCCGTCGAAGTCTGCGCCGCTGACTTCATATCCTTCATATCTATATGATACGTATATATATATATATATGTATATTTTGTTCCGGCGACGAGAAGATGAGCCAGGGCAACGGCGACGATGGAGGGACTCCAGAAGGTGCCCCTGAATGGTCCCGGCAATATCACAAGAGAACGGTGGCCCTCGCATCGACAGCATCACCAACGACCTGAAAAATAGCACGACGATCTGAGAGGGGCTCCGGCCCCCCGCCGTCGCCTGCAAGGCGCGCGCCTGCGTGCTCCGCGCGCGGACGCGGCAATCGGCGTCCTTCCGTCTGAAGTGTGCTCCCGCGGGGGCCCGCGCACACCAGCATCCACGCCCATTGACGCCCGCGCCCGCTGATGTCTGCGTCCGCTGACTTCTGCGCGCGCTGGCCTATGCGCCCGCCGACGGCTGCGCCCGCTGAAGTCTGCGCCCGCTGGCGTCTGCGCCCGCTGAAGTCCTGCGCCCGCGGATGCCGGCGCCGGTTGAAGCCTGTGCCCGCTGACGCGCGTGCCTGGCGAAGCCGGCGCCTGCTGGAGCTCGCGCCTTCCGGCACATGCGCCCGAGGACTCCTGCGCCCGCTGAAGTCCGCGAGCTCTGAAGACTGCGCTCGCTGAAGATTGCGCCCTCTGAAGCCTGCGCCCGCTGAAGTTGGCGCCCATGTAGTTAAGTCTGCGCCCGCTGAAATCTGCACCCGCGGAAAACCTCGCCCGCCGGCGTCTGCGACTGCGCAATTATTCGCCCGCTGAAGTTCACTCCTGCTGAAGTCTGCGCCTGCTGCAGCCTGCGTGCGCTGGAGGCCCGCGCCAGCTGAAGCCTGCGCCCGTTTGATTCGCGCGCCCACCGAGGTCTCCGCTCAACGAAGTCTGCGCACACTTCCAAGTTTAGCTGAATCGGTCTGGGAATTTGCGAAAAGCAGCCCGCATTTCCGCCCGTGGTGCTCCCTTCACCAGTAGTCGCGCGCGCCGATGAGCTGTCGACCCACGTTGTGAAGCCTTTCGCGTCTATCGGAGCCAGGATGTCATCTTCGGCGTAACTGTCCACACCCGTGATCTTGGTGATGGTATCGTTTGTGAGCTTGAGGCTGCAGCCTGGTTGTGTCTGCCGCCTGATACTGGCGAGGGTGCGCTCGTGGACGCAAGTGTGAGGATCTCCCTCGCAATCCTGCATGCCCTCGTCCGCGTCCTCGCACTCGTCGGCCACGCAGACGACGTGAGCTTTGTTGTCGTCTTCTTTCTTCTTCTCCACGGTGGAGTCGTCGAGCTCTGCTCGTGGCCGCCCTTCTTCTGATCGCGGTAGGCCCTCTTGTGGCCTTCGTAGCTGCTCTGGTGGCCCTCTTGGGCGCGGGCCGCGTAGCACTGCTGGTGGGTCTCGTGACTCAGTCGGGGGCCCTAGTGGCTCGACGCGTGGCCCTCTACGCTCTGCTGATGGCTCGCGCAGCCTTGGTTTCTGCCAACTTACCTCTTCTTGTGGCCCTGTACGTAGCTCTGCTCGTGTTCCTCGTAGCTTCTGCTGGTGGTCCGCGTGGCTCTGGTTCTCGTCCTCGTAGCAGAGCGTGTTGCTCTCGCAGCTCTGCGTGTGCCCCTTTGCAGCTCTGTTGGTGGCTCTCGCAGCTCCGCCTGTGTTCCTCTATGCTCTACTCGTTGCCCTCGCATCTGTGAGTGTGGCCCTCGTGGCACAGCCGGTGGCTCTCGCAGCTCTGCTGCTGCTCCTCGCCGTTCTGCTTGTGGCGTTCGAAGCCCTGCTTGTGACCAGCGTAGCTCTGCCGGTGACCCTCGACGCTCAGTTTGTACTCCAGATTTCGTAATAAAAGGGAGGGGGTCTGGACCCTCCAAGACAAGCCATTTCAGACCCCCCCCCCGTGGGAGAACCCTCCAAAACAGCGTCCCCAGACCCCCCCAGGCCCTCCAAGATAGCCTGGAAGAGACCCCGAGGAGGAGGAGGAGGAGGAGGAGGAGGAGGAGGAGGAGGAGGAGGAGGAGGAGGAGGAGAGGGGGGGAGGAGGAGGAGGAGGAGGAGGAGGAGGGAGGAGGAGGGGGAGGAGGAGGGGGAGGGGGAGGAGGAGGAGGAGGAGGAGGAGGAGGAGGAGACCCCCCCCCCTCGAAATGAGACCCCCCTCCCTTTATCACGAAATCTGGCTCCTCCTCCTCCTCCTCCTCCTCCTCCTCCTCTCCTCCTTCCTCCGCCTCCTCCTCCTCCTCCTCCTCCTCCTCCTCCTCCTCCTATTCCTCCTCCTCCTCCTGCTCTGCCTATGGAACTCTCAGCTCTGCCCGATGCCCTCGGAGTTCCGGTCGTGGTCCTCCTGCCTCTCCCAGTAGCTCGCGGAGCTCTGCTGGTGGGCCAGAGTGCACTGGCAGCCATGCGCGGTCTCGCTGCCCAGGGGCTGAGTCCTTCCTCCGGCGTAGCTGGTAGCTGTCCGTGTAGCTGCTGCCCTGCAGGGGCGTGAGCCTCTGCTGGCTTGGCGGCCTCGGGTCTCCTGGGCCGTGGCAGAGGCAGCGCCTCAGGGGGGCAGAGATACCCTTGCGCCTCTTTCTGGCACGTGCTGCAGGCTTCAGCTGAGCTGAGCACCACATTGCCGCATGCGCAATGGAGCCCACGGAGCCCCACTTGAGTCCCAGGGATATCCACGATGATGTACAATGGCCCGCGTCGTTTGGGTTCTCCTAGCTCGCCGTCGGCGCCCATGAGCCGCTCGTGGACAGCGGCGCCAAGAGCCACGGCGAGAACACGGAGGGCGCCGCGCTCGCTGAGGTGCGCGGCCTGTGCCGCTGTGGTGGCTAAGCCTCTACGGCTTCGCCCGGCCGCGGCCCCGCCGTAAGGGCTGCGCTCTGGCGCCGGCGCGCCCTCCAGGAGGAGCGGCACCCCGCAGACGCCCTGGCCAGGGCGGGTCTGGCTGCCAGCTCCCGGTCCTTGCAGTTGCCTGGGGCGAGGTCGGGGTGAAGTGCGGGCAATACTTCTGTCCATAGCCGCTACAGTGTGGAGTTTCGGGCTCCATTCCCCAGAAACCCTCGGCGCGCTGGATGTGGATTGATAAGTTTGCCCCCCAGAGGCTAGATTTTTATCTGTATCCAGTGCGCCTCGGCCTTGTGGCATCCCTTCCAACTGGGTCCAAACCCAAGTCCAAGACGCACCCTCTTGCACAGCGCCTCCAGGGCGTTATGCAAGTCCGCAGGGGTGTTCTTGTCCACGCGCCTGAGCTGTCTGCGCAGGCAAGGCAGCCGAATGTGGTGGTCCGCCCTGTGGTCAGACTCGTGGTTGAGCTCGTCGGCGGCGGCGCACTCCTGCTGCTTGGCAAGCAGCTCTGTCCAGGCAGTGTTGTCAGTGTCGGCGACGACCGTGGAGTAAAAGGCGGGGCAGGCGCGCTCGGATTCTGGGAACCTCGTCGCTGTGGTCGAACGTATCGGCGAAGATGTTGGTGCCCGCGTGGGCGTTGACGGGGAGCGTGCCCAGGCTTCGCAGCAGCATGGGAAATCGAGGGCAGGTCCAAACCTCCCGCCCGCTCCCCTCCCCCTCTGTCAGCAGGGGCAGAGGCCACGGCGGACCCGCTGGTGAAACCTCCGCCTCGAAGGGCTCGTGGTTGGCGTAGTGGCCGGCCTCGCGGTCCGACTCGCGGTCGAACTCGTCATGGTTACGTCGATGGCACCGTCGAGCACGTCTGTGATAATACCAGGCGTGGAGATAGACGCCAATACGATGACGGGGAGGTCATAGCAAAAGCTGCAGTCGTTCGTGAAGCAGTCCATGTCCCCGATGACGCTGGCATATTGGCGCTTTGCTGGTTATCGCCGCTGGTGTTGGCAGCGTAGGCGTAGTCGGCCCGATTGCCGGGCGACTTAGCAGGGGCCATCGGGGCGGTGTGGGTCGGGATGACGATGTGCTGCGTGGTAGTGTCGGCTATGTACGACTGCGGCATTGGCGTGGCTCCGCAGGTGCAGTGAATTGCGCAATGGTCGTTTAATACCTGAGCGTAGGGTGTCACCCCAGCGCCTTGCGGTAAGGATGCTGCCTGAGCCACCCCGGGACGCCGGCTGGCTGGAACTGAATTCTCATTTCCGTAGTAGGCGTCGTAGTCCGTGTTTGTGCTGGCGAGGTCATTGAGATGGTCTGGAGGGCAGTTTCGCACGCGGCAGCTCTCCTTTGGCGCGCCACGCGCCTGACCGCTGATGGCCCAAGGGTTACAATCTCCATGGTGCGGGTAACGGAGCGGAGCTTCTACCGTTGTTCTTGGGCCGCCACGTCGCCGGGCAGCCCCCTGGAGAAGTGCGCTGCCAGCGAGCAGACCGACGCTGCCAGCGGGGAGGCGCGGGCTCGTTGGCCATGGCGCGCTGCCGGGCCCCGCGCTCGTCGCCGCCCGTGGGGCGGAAGAGGCCCCGCAGATGGCGGCACCTCCTCCACCTCCGCCCCCACCTCCTCCTTCTCCTGCCCAGCCTCGTGCCCATTCCTCCCACACGCTGGACTGCCTGCAAGGGGTGCTGTTCTGCAGGGTCTGCGGGCGGTGCGCATGCTGTCTCTGCGGCTCCGCTCCTCGCCGAGATGTGCCCGCCCGAGAAGGCCCGTGCTGAAGGAGGGCCCCACGAGAGTGCGCCTCCTTGTTGTGTCGCGGCTCTCGCGAGGATTGCCGCCGACGAGCGGGATGAGTCCCTCGAACTGGCTGTGAGGATGAGGGCCCCTGATTGTCAGTGTGGCTCCTGCTCCTCCTGTCCCATTTTGCGTTGGGCGACCTTGGAGCAAAGCTCGCAGCGTCACTTCCAGAGAGAAGCAAGTGCAACTCAAATAGGTGCGACAGAGTGCCAGAAGGTGAGGGGAGAGACGGAGGGAAATGGAACAAACAGAGGTTCTCAAGGGAGCTTAGCCAGGATGCCCTGACGGAGCAGGCACACGCAAGGTAACCCCCACAACCTCCTCCTCCTCCTCCTCTTCCTCCTTCTCCTGCTCCTTCTCCTCCTCCTCCTCCTCCTCCTCCTCCTCCTCCTCGTTCGTTCGTTCGCGGCTTTAGGGCAGAGAGTGGAAGCCCGATCACAGAGGGTGGACGGCAAAAAGAGTGGGATGGGGGGTAAGAGCGGCGGCGGCAGCAGAGCCAGCAGCCAGCAGCAACGGTGAAGCCTCGGCTCTGTGCAGCCACACAGCTGCATCAGGCCGTACAGGGGCGAACAAGTCAGGTGAGATGGCAGCCCTAGGTCAAGGTGTCCCCACCCAACACTACCTTCTCCCTCCCCGATCATACAGTGCAGTAAGGGCTACTGCCTTTTAAAGTGGGCGTACACTAAGAAGGAAAAAGGAAGTAAAACATACGGTTTGGAAAAGAAACCTTCACCCCCAGAGGGTCAGCTACTGACAGTGTCGAGCTGTATACTATAGTAAACAGCACTGGACTACTACTACTTTTTATAGTGAGTGTACACTGGCGGTACTTGGGTGAGCACGGCATCACCTTCATAGTCCAGCCCTTCACTTCACCTCTGGTCTCTACACTGTACTGGTGAGGCCCCCCACGAGGCTAACAAAGCTGCTGTTAGGCGAGACATCAGGTGAGCAGGGGGAGGGCAACATAGGGAAAAGTGAGTTAGCTCTGCCCTGCATCCTCTCTGTCTGGCCTATTTTGTCGCATGCAATCCATACCAATCATTCCCGTGTCCAAGTACGGGTCCAGTGGCACATAGTATCTGCGTAGTGACGGTGGTAACCACTCGTCACATGTCTCATCCAGATTATATTGCATTCTTAACCATAACTCATCTTCATAAGTCCATACATGTTGTGTATCTGTGGGTACAAACGTAGTAGTCCATCCTGCTTGTCGTGGCCTGTCGGCCTGTGCCCGTGCCGTGGGGCGTGGTGGTTGTTTGAATCGTAACTTTCGTGTCGTCACGGTCGATGCAGGAGTGGGTGGTGGGGGTGGGGGGTATCGAACAACCAGGGAAACTTCACCCAAGCCTCCTGAGCAAAGGCCCTCCCCAGAAGCTCACATAGCCCTTTGGGATACACTTTAGCATGTGCGGTGTTCCAGATCCCCATATGGTCGACCCCTTCGAGAGCGGTGTGCCCCATAGTATGGTTACAGAGAACCCCATGAGGCCTAGCCCATAGGGCATCACGAAGGGCACCAAAATGCACACCCATTAGACTCGTGGGTTTGCGCGAGGGGGCTCCAAACATACATTGATGTATGGTGTGCTTCTCCACCCCTGGTTGTTGAAGAAGGTCTTTGGTGAGCTCCAAATGCCAAGAGCTCGGGGCCTCTGGGGGACTCCAAGGCTCTGCTGGGTGCTCCACAACTTCAGGAATGAGAAGCCTCCAACATACCACTGCAAACTCAAGTGTGGTTCTCAACAGCCTATTTCCAAGAGAAAGCTGATCAGACTCACGCTCAGAAACAAATGGTAGCCCCCACAGCTATGAAGCGAGCCTAAGAGGTCTGGGTGGTCTCGCACGGGGCCCACGGGCTCCTTGAATGGGTTCCCTGAAACGAGCAATCGACCACGTTTCGCAGGGGGGGCCCGCCATGACCCCCGCCACACGTCCTGATTTTGCCAAACGGATCCACATTAAAACTGAACAATCGTTGGTTAGGTCTCCCCAAACAGGATGGTTGATGACGTCTATTGATAATACTATGATGTTAGCCTTGAACCTCTCTAAAGCCATCTCCACCTGGTGCTGGAAGTCGTCTTGTCGTCGGTAACCTGAGAAGAGATGTAAGATGTACATCTGTGGCCTGCACGGTGCCCTCAGGGGGCTGAATACTGGCGGCGGTGGTGGTGGTGGTGCCTCTTCAGGCACGTCGTACTGAGGTAGCTGCTGCCCCTGTCCTGGTAGAGCAATGGGGGGTCCAAAGAAACGCTTGGGGGGCTTGACCGCTTGATGATCCTGCTTACCAGTTTTGCGATTCGCAGCAGTTTGCTCACGAATCTCGAGCATGTTCGCAGAAATAGCTGCTTCATCCCCCAGACAACGTCCTGAGAAAACCAGGCCTGTCTACAACGCACCACTCTGGAAACATGTTTATGGAGCCTCCCAGGGGTGTGAAAGTCTTTGCAACAAACTTGACAGCAGGTCCCCACCACGAAGTTTTTGGGAGCACTATGGGGGGCATGAAACTTACCCAAATGGACATGGTAATCACGTTCCGAAACAAAAACTGCTGGGCAATGAGGACACTTAACTGTGGGCGAGGGCCCGACCTGCTTCTCAAGCGGGGACCCCCGAAGGTGCTGCCTACATCTCCTGTTCCACGCCTCGAGGTGAAACTGGTCACTCCAGAACCGTACTGCTTTGGAGGCAACAGTCTTCAAGGCGGAACGAAAAGCCTTCGGACTGTCTTTAATAATCTTGATCCAGCTGGGCAAGGTATTGTCCTGCGGCCGTTTGCTGGGATCAAGGAAAGAGTTGAACCAAACTAGATCAGCCTCAATGAGAGCCATCCAACCTCGAATCGGCTCACTAAGATATTGCATGCAAACACACAAAATGTCCGGACAGCCAGCCATGAGCCGAGCTAGCAACCTGAGGCGTGCTACCGAGAGCACGACGGCAAGAGGAAGACGGGAAACTTGGCCCAACACCTCAAAATAAGTGACTTTTTCGTCAGAATTGTTAGCATGCGGAAGATGCAAAGCCGCGCGATAAATCTGTTCGTGCGTGGTACGAACTTTTCTCCATAAATTATTAGAGAGTTCGAGCCAAGTTGCCGCATTATAAAGCAGCACGGAACTAGCTAAACATTCTGCATACAGCACCTTTTTACGGATGCTGAGCATGACCCTAGGTCCAATGACCTTCTTGATTGGGGCTAGCGCAGACTTAGCCCCGTGACACCTTGTAACCACCTCCGTAGCCATGCTGTTGGTGGGGGAGAGGAAGGACCCTAACACCCGATGATAAATGACGATCTTGGCTTGAAAGTCCCATGCTTCTGACCTGACATGGAGATGAGGATTTCCGTTCTTATCCAGTCTCGCTGCCATCGACCCCTTCCCCCTGAACGCTGAAATGAAAACCGTTTTTGCAGCATTGGGGATTAAGCCGCGGATGCAACAGGCCCGAAACACAGCATCAAGTACCCTCTGCGCAATCATGAGAAGCTGTCCTGCTTCAGAAGTGACAAAGGGCTGGGTGAGATCGTCCACGAAGGAAGTCCCCCATTCTCTGGTGTCAAGTTGTGCTTCTCTTGCTATAAATAAGTCAGTAGTAGGCAACCCAAACAAAGCCAGGAAATCATAAACATCATGGAGCTCCCGATTAATATCGCCATGAAACCCTTGGAAAACAACATTGAAGATATCCGTTGGGAAAACGGTGCCTGGCCTGGTGCCTCTGCGAGGCAGGGTATAATTAGATGCCGAAGCAACTCTCCAGATAGCCCCCCGCTGGCTCTCTTTAATGAGGGCCAGGAGATGTTCGGATGGAATCCGATCCTCAAACATCGGCTTAGCAGCCAGTTGGTACTTGAGTCCTTCTAAAAGAAGGGGGGGCAAATCCATGTGAGAAAGCACATACTCAACATCCTCACTGTCTTGCGGGAGCGCCAAGACAAGCTGCCTCAAGGTGGTGTAAAACGCATTTTTCAGGTCCAGAAGCAGGGCCCCAGCCGAAAGCCCGTGGAGTTCCGCAAGTTGAAAAAGCAAGCGTGTGGTGAGGACAGCAATGTCGCACCCCCGACCAGGTATCCTTCCCATCTGCACTGACAGCACAGATGCATAAAAGTAGTCCATGGCAAGACTCCTTAGATACTTATGGTACATGTTGGTTAACACCGGTGATACTAGAATACTGCGACGTGAGGCGGCCAAAGTAAAATCCCCTGAACCTTTTGGGAAATGTACCCAAGCGAGCGGATTTAAACGCTATCGGTTCCCTGGCAGTAATAGCAGTCTTAACCAACAGGGGGGTCACGAGTCTCGCCACTTCCTTAGAGGCTGCTTTACCATATTCAGCTCGGAAACCATCGGTCCCAGGGACCCGACCTGTTTTCAGCCTCGCGAGGCCTGCTTCAACATCATAGATGGCAGGAACAACTGTAATATCACGTGGGAAGTTTGTGTCGAGAAGAGGCAACATCTGATTATAGTCGTCAACCAATGCCTGTGGTTGCGCTGCCTTGCCCATCTCCACGCCCGAGAAGTGCTGCTGGATGTGATCAGCAATGTCGTCCTCCTCCCGTAAGACCTGACCTTGCGGTGTCCTGATCATTGGGAGTGGTGGGGGCCCCTGTTTTGGCCTCGATGGCCTCCCTCCACGCAAAAGCAACTTCTTGACTGCCATCCACTCTGATAGAGGCTGCGCTCCATCGATGGCAGTGTTAATGATTTCTCCACACTTGTCGAAAAAAACGTGTGCGATCAGCTTCCAACAGATGATGCAAAACCGTTTCAGTGGATGTGAGAAAAACCAGAAGAGCCTGCGAATATTGTTCAAAACCCATTCTGGCACGAAGACGCTGGATCGAGGCTCGCTCAAGATTTCGCAACTGAGAAACCCACCAGCTAGAATCACATGTCCCGAGGGGCATTTTCAGGTCCCCAGCAACCACCCTGAAAGCAAAAGAGGAAAACCTGCGCTCACAAGTTTCTGAGACATGCCCCTGCCAGGTACGGAGTGCTTTGTGTACTCCACGGCGGAATCGAATGAGAGCAAGAGAATCATTGTCAACATACTGCCTCTTGGCTCGAAGCGCCTTCTTCGCAAAGGCAGCACTGGCAGCATCATTGATATCCTGAAGCACCTCCAGAGCATGACTGGAAACATTGAGTTCCCATTCTCGTTGGGGTATGGCGTTCAGTAGTGTCTTGAAATGGGCAACATCATCCGGATTTTTAAGCCTTCTCATATCAATGGGTTTGGCCTGGAGAAGGGGGTACTTGACAGCTTGTTGCCACTCAAACTTGGCCTTAAGGGGATAATGATCCTTGCCCTTCAGCCCAGTGTCAAAATCATGCAACACCTCAGTACTCTTAGCATAGTCGCGTAAGAATTGAGAGCACCCGATGTAGTCGATACGATGGTGCTCTCCCCCAGGGCAGGTGTAAGTGTAATCATCTGCAGCTGCGATCTGCGTATTCAACAGATGGGTCCCCGAAATCGCACAAATGTTATGCAGACTGTCCCCGTTGCTATCTTCTTTTTGAGAGAAACCTTGATCGGAAACAAATTCTGAAACCTGTGAACCCACACGCCCATTGGCATCAACGAGAAACAAATCAGGGCTCCAGTCTGCTGTCTGTTGAGCCACGTCAGCCCAAAATCTATTTCTGACGGCGACGTCTAACTTACTGTGGGGGGCATGCCCAACCAGAACTGTGAGACAAAGCTCAGGTGCCCTAATGCAGGCAACAAGCATACGTGGGGTGGAGTGCAAAACCCTAACGTGGCGCTTTGAGAAAAACAAGTCTTTACCTGATGTTTGAGCATACGGGATATCCAGACTGATCCAGAGCTCCACCCCTAAGCCTGAGTCATCACCTGGCCCAGCTCCTGAGGAGAAAATAGCAAAGCCTTTGCATGAGCGATCGCCTATAGGGTTCCTTGTCTCCTGCATCCCGGCAATATGGACACCTTCATCCGCTAATTGGGATCGCACCATGACACGACGGGCTCGCCTTTTGCGGTCCGCTGCCCCGTAATACTCACGTCGCGTCAGACTTTTAACGTTATATTGTACAACCGTGAGTGAGCAGCTTACCTGAGCCTTAATAACTTTGGAGGGTCCCAAGGGGTCCGGTACATGGCCAACATTGACCTGGTCACAAGACAGGAAGGAACAGAAACCTTCAGAGGAAATTGGAGGATAGGCTGCTCGCTCACTATCATCCAACTGATTCAACCATTCTCATTCCCTTTCACGAGAGTGCAATGTGACATCAAGCAGTTCGTAAGGAAAACTAGGTGGAATTAGATCACCACGAGAGGTCCCCAGGGCCAATTTGTCCGCAAAGGTGTTCCAAGGGTGGCCATCATGACCCTTGATGTGAGAAATAGAAACATTTGCAATTGACCCCGCTAAATCCCATAGCACTCTTGTCATGACCGCTAGCCTGCAAGATGTATCCAGTGCGCGTTCACCACGCAATGCCGTAACCACGTTCAAAGAATCTGTGTTGATAGTCGCTATCGTGGTACCAAACGTGGCAACTTCATAAATGATGGCAATAATAGCCCACATCACACCTACATACTCCGCGTCCGTTGACGAGGGTCTGTTAGCGGTAATTGGTGTCCTGCAGGTGTCTGCAAGATACCCGTGTACATGCCCAGTGTAAGAGAGCCCGTTCGAGTCCTCAGATATTCGGACCACAGCCCACGTGGCAGACTGCATGTCTAAGTCCTTGACGGACCCGTCAGTGAAAAAATGAAATGCTGTCCAGTCAGCTTGTCTTGTCGGACACATATCCAGGGCAAGTTGAACCAACTCTGGTAGTTGTATTCCTTCGATATCTGTTGTCCAGATCAGCCTGCCATGTCGTTGAATGATCGAATATAAGGATTCCAAACGACTCATTGGGCAAACTAGAGGAGCAGTGACCGAGCTAGGAGAGGGGCTCTGGAGTGGGGGAACAGTACCTGATGCCTCGCCTCTTCCCCGACATGTTGAAGTGTCGGGGGGGGGTAGAACGGCGTGGGAGCAGCTTGGCCAGTATCGGCCCAGGATGAAAATAGGTGAACCCAGGACAACACAGATAGGTTTCGAAACTCAGCCGAGAGCCCCAGAGAAACTGAAAAGCGTTGACCTGGATACTAGGAAACGAAACAGCTGCCTGTAAGCCTAGAAGCGAACCTTGATATACCAAAACATTTCTTAATTCAGACGATGCGGATACACGCACCGTCGGAGCATGGTGAATCGAAATCCAAGCATCGAGCGAGAAATCGTGGAGCCGCCCAAAAAGTGATGTTTCTTCTGCGATACACCACAAGGAACAGGGCGGCTCACAATCAGTGGAATATGCCTCCTTTTTCCAAGCTGGTGCCAACGGATTGGGCCAAGCCCCTCTGACTTCGGCCTCCCGCGGAACAAAGACAGGAGCGTCGGGTCTCAAGACCTGTGTAGTCGGAATCCCCCCTCTCCGCCTTACTCCTGCCCATCCCGCCCCATCTAAAGCTTCCAGCCAAAGATAGCCTAGAGCAGGCGGCCAGTCATTGTCTTCCGAAGGAGAGGTGTATCTACTCTTAGTACACCCCTCTGTGATAATCAGACAATGATAGCGCCCACCCCCAGCTTCATGAAAATTTGAACCAGGATGCTTTAAAGACTCCGGCTCACATAAGTTGCTCGTGCACACTGCCTCAGCTGGAGACTTGCACGACCTAGCAAGATAAAAGCTCAAAAACAGCGAAACAATAACCTCTAACTTTTTTCCACATACACACGTGCAAGCAAGCTCGAGGAAAAACTCATACTCCTTAGGGGTTCCCCATGCCCAAGAAACTCCTGAGAAATCAAGACTGGATCCTACGTGGTTACCCGACATATTCTCAACAGCCTGACAAGTGTCATTATCACTTCTAGCAACGTCAAAGGAAACTAAATTGTGGCAGGGTGATGCCCTGCTCTCCGAACGAGATGAGTCCACTGAGGTTTCAATACTGCATGCTGCATGTCTGAGTATGGAACGCTGTGGAGTAACGTGAGGAAGAGGGGAAATTCTTGGTGGTCCCTCATCTGTTCGGAAAAATCTGACTTGCACAGATCCCAGCCTCACGCGGAGGTCCTTGCCTCCTTGCGCGGCGGACTGGCCGTCTCGGAGTCGACAGGTGCCTCCTGCGTGGCCTGGCTCACGAGGTTGACAACTCCCATCGCGTCGGTGAGCCCGCTCGGCGAGCCCTCTGGTGTTGCTGGAACTGGCCGCGCGGCCGCTCCCGCTGCGGCCTCCCTCTCGTTCCTCTTGCGGGTCTGCTCGGCGATCTGCTCTGCTGTATATGGAGCTCCCATAGGTGTTGAACTTGCCGTCGTACTGCCGTCCGTCACCGATGTCTCTGGCGCTGGCATGTTGGGATCCTCCATCTCCATGTGATGAAATGGCTGAGTCGGCGAAATCTGTGTCATGTAAGGTATCTCGCCATCTCCATATTGTCCGAAGTTGGGCATTGTCACCTTGGTCGAAGGATCCACCGGCGTAGCTGCGACTGGAGTTGGACATCCTTCCACTGGTGTTGGCGGTACTCTCATTGGTCCTGGACTGTTCGCCGCCCTGGACTTGTGCGGCGGCGTCTTGAATTGCGCTCCCTCGGGGGCTGGCCCTGTCGTCGCCGCCGCAGGTCCCCCAGTAGGAAAAACTCCAGTCGATCCTCCTGCCCCTGCCGCACCTGCAACTCCAGCCGTCGTAGCCTGCTGCATCACAAAAGTCCCTAGACTGTTGAGCACCGACTCCGTGTGATTCTGCTTAGCCATGAGGTTGGACAGAAGCTGCATCATACCTTCGAGCTGTGCTCCGAGCGGCGGTGGCTCGGCCTTGGGCGGTCCAGGAACCGTCGGTTCTGGGGCTGCGCCTGCTGGATGTGTGCGATGCTCACCCCTCGGCGTGTGGATCTTCTGAGGGGCAGGGCGTTCAGCCGCGACCGAAGCTGCAGCACTTGTCCCGCCTCCTCCTCCACTGCCACGATCGTCAGCATACGTATCCGCCATCTCGGTGTCCGAGTCATCAAGCTCCTCAAGCTCTTCGATGCTGGTTTTGATGTGCTGCAACTCTACTTGACACTGCTGTATGTCCAGTTGTGTAGATTTGAGCCTTCCCTCCAGTACTTTCATTCTGTCCGTGGTAACATTTTTCCTCTGGCGTAACTCGTGGAGCTGCCTGGTGATTGGCTCCATCATGCTTAGCATATATTCAGAACCGCAATCTCATTGACCGTGTCAAGGCAGTCCTTCCCAATGTTTCGTCCAGCAATGCCCAGAGTAGCAAGACCCTTGAGCTTCTGCCTCAGTGACGCCTTGAACTTTTTGAGGCCTTCAATCTCCAACGGAGCGGGCTCGAAGAATGATGAACTCTCTGCATCTGACTTGCAAGCCGGCATGATGGATGACAGATACTTCTTCACAGCTTTTTTGTTGTCGAGCTCGGTGACTAATGCCCTCGGCCTTGATGGTGCTCTGGACTTGACATCCCGCGCCTGCACCCGTCCTGAACTCAAACCACCGTAATGAGCACCACCCTGCAATACTGAACTATGATGTGCCCAGTTCTGCTGCTGTTGGTTCTGTCCGTATGTCTGTCCACACAAACAACGCCAGTGGTGCCCTTTTACATACCGTCCGCACTGCACGCAATCCCACTGCACACCTGGTCCTGAATTCCGTGTCCCTCCTTTGCCTGCCATGTTTTGTGCAGAATGATGCGAAGCAAGGATATCTCTGGCCCGCAGCGCACGTGAAAGTAGTCTACAAGCTCCCCTTCGTGCACGTAAGCGTCGATGCCAGCTCTTTTCTTTTCCCGTGATGTGTCTGCCCCCTGGCAAAATGCACGGCTTAGATCACAACAGATGAGAAATGACTCTCTTAAGCAACGTGTAAGGTGAGTCCGAGTGGTTCTGTATGAAGAACGCTCTGGCTCTTTCCAGAGTGCCAGAAAGGTCTCGGTCCCAAACCTTCTCCTCCTCCTCCTCCTCCTCCTCCTCCTCCTCCTCCTCCTGCTCGCCCCTCGCCCTGCAGCGGGGGCGCAGCGCGCGCGAGACCTGGCCCTGGCGCTGCTCCCGCGCCGGGGGGGCGGAGGGCGGCGCTCAGCGCCTCCCCGCTGGCCAGGGGGGTCGGCGGGGAGCCGCGGATGGCCGAGGAGGAGCTGCAGGTCATCAAGGCCCCCCCCCCCTTTGCCCCCCCCGCCCCCAGGCAGGATCGCGTCGTGAAACCATCGGGGCGGGAGGTTTTTCTGGCCATCTTCGGCCTCCGGGGGCGTGCGCCAGGCCCCAGGGCCGTCAAGAGAGCGCACGGGGCGACGAGCCGGTCCGGGGGAGCGGGTCGGAATTGCTGGGGGTCCCGCATCGAGAAGAGCAGGGCGTCGCCCGTCTGGGCCCCCTCCCGCTGGGCCCTCCTCCTCGCTCCCCGCTCCGCGATCTTCTCGCTGGCCCTAGTTTTCCGCCTCGCTCTTGCCGCCTCCCCCTCCGCCCCCTCAAGCTCAGTAAGCTCCTCTGACCTGTCCTGCGCCTCCCAGTTCCTCGTCCTTCTCGTCCGCCCTCCCTTCCAGCTTATCCTTCTTTTCCCGCTCGCCCCCGTTGGCCGGGGACTCCGTCGCCGAAGGAGGAGAATTCCAGCCGTCAAGGCCAGCTCGTGCATTCGGAAAGAGGTATAATTACTGGGGAAACCAGTGTAAACCCAAGACGCGTTAACGGTGTTGCGAGGCACTACACCCTCCCTCCAAGTTCGCTGTACCTGGGCCCTTCCAATAGTTCAATTTCATTATATTCAGTTTCCCGTTGGAAGACATCAGTCTCATAATCCTCAGCCGTGCCACAACACAGTGCCTGTTGCGCCCTGGCAATCCCTCGTTGTGACAATATATTTTTCCTGTGACTTCGACACTGCGGATCCACGTGACTGTTGCGTTTGCGCTGCTAGATCGTGCCAGAACGCCGTTCCTGGGACTTTCACCGTTCGAAGCTCTGAAACTGTTGCAAGCTTAGAAGTCGAATGTGGGCGACGCTGAGACGAGAACTACATTTTCAAAAAGAACCACCCTCCATCCTGCAAGCTGCTCCAGGCTATTTGAGCGAGTGTGCTGGGCGCTAAGGCGAGAACCACATCTTGATTCATCTTGATAGCGGCCCGCCCACCAGCCTTGAAGCTGCCACAAGCTTCCTGCGAAGATATGCGCGCCGA
The DNA here is from genome assembly GCA_963575745.1 of Prorocentrum cordatum. Lineage (NCBI taxonomy): Eukaryota > Dinophyceae > Prorocentrales > Prorocentraceae > Prorocentrum > Prorocentrum cordatum. The sequence goes on from CAUYUJ010019281.1 coordinate 675,153, forward strand.
TGGGGCGGGAGCCTGCTCTTGGCAACGGCTTGCCATCCACCCGTGCAGCTGCTGCAATCTGTTACGCGAGTGCTCGCGGCGCCAAGGCGAGCGCTACATTTTGAACACGTGCCGCCCTCCACTTGCGGGACTGTTGCGAATGTTTACGACGAGTGTGGGCAGCGCTCCGGCGATCGCCGCATTGTTGAAGCGACCTTCCTCCCCCATCTTCTGGAACTGTTTCGCATCCCAAAGGTATCAGGATCATACGTTGTGGGGCAATGTCGGGCGAAAGTCCCAGCCTGCCCTGTCGACACGTGCGGGGGTGCGACAGTGAGGAATTTTGTTTCATGATGAAAGGGGTGGAGGTTAGGGGTGGGAGGAGGGGGGCCACTGAAAAACTACAACAGACGCTTCAACGATGTTGCAGTACACCCTCCCTCTAAGTTCCCTCTTCGCAGGCCCCTAAATTGTTTGCTTCATTCCGTCAAGGGGCCTAGTAGAAGACATCTGTTCGAGAATCTTGACTCCTGACGAATGACCGTTCGTTGGACATCATCTCCGCGGATCAACGTGATTGTTACGCCCCGACAGTCCTGAATCGAGCGAGGGCGCCGATTTTGGAACTTCCAAACAGCGAGTCAACGTGAATGTCGCGTCCTGACAATCCTGGACCGTGCCAGAACACAATTCTTGGGACACCATACGAATCCTCCAAATTGTTGTAAAGTTCTGAAACGGATACGCGCGGCGCTAAGGCGGGGGCCACATTTTGAATAGGAACCGCCCTTCATGTTTGATTATGCTGCAAGGTTTTCAGATGAACGCGCGCGGCGCTCAGGTTTTGAAAACGACCTGTCCTCCATCCGTGGAGTTGTTGCATGCAAATTGTGAACACGAATGCACGCGGCGCTAAGGCGAGAGCTACATGTTGAACACGAGCCATCCTGAATTTGTGGGACCGCTGCAATCTTGTATGACCAATGAGCGCGGCGCTGAGGCGAGAGCTACATGTTGAAAACGACGCGCCCTCCATCTGTGAAACTGTTGTAAATCCCAAGCTTCAGGATCACACACCGTGAGGAAGTCTCGAGGGAAACGCCCGGCCCGCTATACCAACACTTTTGGTGGTGTGACAGTGAGGAGATAGTTCTGAGGATAGAGGATGCGGAGAGACTGTGAGAGGCCGCACCCACCCCTCGGAAGCATCAGGAAGAGGAACACGAGGAGCATTAGGATGAGGAGGTGGAGGTGGTGGAGCTCCGCTGCTGCTCCACAGTCCCAGGCGCTGATGGATCCCAGGCAAGGGCGAGGGGGGGGCACCAAGCTGGGACACGCAAGCGAAGCAGTGCAGCGCGTGAAGAACAGAACGCGTCTGCAACGCAATCTGCACGAGCAGTTGCGGTGAGGAAGAACACGCGCCTGAAGGGTAACCACTCCAGGAACACAAAAAGTGCAAATCGTGGGAGGTGAGGAACAAAACACGTCTCAAACGCAACTTTCCCGGAAAGTGAATGTGAGGATGGAAGTGCGTCTCAAGTGCAACAGCCCGCGGCGCATCACCCGCTAACAAGCGCACGCTTTAGCATCTCCTTGCCTTCGAGTTCAAGGCAGCCTGCAGGCCAGGGGCCAGCATTCACCTCACGGCGAGAGGTCTCGTGCAACAGAAGCACGACAGTGCATTCGAGCTCGCGATCGGAGATGGTCTCACTTGGATGGCGTATCCTCGAATCAAGTATTTTGGTCCGCCGTGGTCAAACGGATGAGCAACTGAGCCGACAGCACGCCAGGGGCAAATTTGCCGAAACAATTAAACATTGTCGTCTGCTGCTGCTGCTGATCCGTGCCCTTATTCGAAAAGATCGGATAAAGAGGAGGAGGAGGAGAAGGAGGAGGGGGAGGAGGAGAAGAAACATATTGACTCTGAGGAAGAGAACTGGGGAAGGAGTCAAGTGAGAGGAAGATTCGTTCGAGGCCTCACCCCTCCTAGACCCGCATCAAGGCAAACCGTTTCCTCTTTCGGGGGCCCATCCTATTGACGTCTTACGCACATCATAATGAGACCTCGCCGTCCCTGGGTTGCTGCGAACTGCGCAACTGTCGCCACTGTCGTGGCCTCCTGGGAGGTCTGGCACCGTGACGTCCTACGCACATCAGAACGAGACCTCGCCGTCCCGGGTGGCTGCTCATTGCGACTCTGTCGCCGTTTTCGGAGGTTGCTGGGGCCCCCCGCATTATGACGCCCTGCAAACATCAAAATGCGAGCTCGCCGTCGCTGGGGGCTGCGAGCCGCGAAACCGTCGCGTATTTTTCGGGCCGCAGGGGGACCAAGCGCAGCGAAGTACCACACACGACCTCTCCGTCCCTGGGGGCTCCTGGGGAAGAAGACTTGTCAATGTCTTCTTCAGTCTTCGCACGTGGAAAGAAGGTTTGCGTAGGTCCCGGGTAATAAAGCGAATGTGCGCAGCGCGAAGGCGGGAGCAACATTTTGAAAAGAACACCCCCTGCACCCGTAAAATGTTTGCAAACCTTTCAGACGAATGTGCGCGGTTCGAGGGCGAGGGCCGCATTCTGATAAGGACCCGCCCTCTATCCGTGAAGGTGTTGCAAGTTGGAAGTTCCGGGTTCATGAAAGGTGAGGGAGTCTCGGGCGAAACGCCCAGCTCGTCCTTCCGACACGACTCGGGGTGCGACAGGGAGGATTGACATATGAGGACCAGGAATGGAGGATGGTTTTGGGGGATGTCGCTTCGGTCGAAGGTCTGTCCAACCGCGAACTGTATAACTAAGAAACATGGCTGCTATCTCTGCAAGGGAGGCTCTAAACTCATTTCTGGGTGTGACTCTCGCTAGGCTGCGTTTCTCTCGCACGACTTGCAAGCCGCTTTAACCGAAAGGTATTCGAGTACACAGGGCTGGATTCGTGTAGACAGTACCCCCTTGAATTCCCGAACCCTCTCACCATTATCTGCTACCAGCTCTACGCCAGACAAACGCAGCCGCAGCACGACCGTGAACCAGGTTTCCAAACGGACTGGTCAGGATCTCTGACGCGAAAGATTAAGAAAGCAATTAATAGGAGAAGAAGGAAGGCCGAGAGGAGGAAAGGAAGAGACGGACAGTGGGTAGATCTATGTTTTCGAAGCCCATTGCAAACATTGTTCAGCGGAAGCAGCTCGTCCAGCATCTTAGCCTCTCTTTTAGAAAGGTTGGGGTGATTCCTCTGGAACATCCTGTCCCAGTTGGACTTGTTAGGAGGGCTGGCGAACCTCTCTTTGCAAGGCTCGGTTAGCCCTACAACTCGCCGGCCTTGGCACAGGCAACCGCAAGAGGAGCACACAAGTACGAGTTGGTCATCACTGTAACTGGCTATGTAGATTCTGTGGTTTCGCGGGTTGGCAGCGATCGCGTTGAAAACAGCATTATACCCTAAGCGCACTGCGGTGTGAAGTGGGTACTCTGCGTGCATTTGGTGTAACAGACGTGGCATGCCCACAGCTTATCCTTAATCTATTTCCAGTGGTGGCTGTTGGCCTGTCCTGCTACGCCAGGCTGAGGCGCCTGCGTGACCGAATAAGCAGGCATCAACACTCCTTCTCAGGTAGTGGCGCCTGCCGGCACCAGGGGAGGAGGTGGAAGGCAGAAGGGAGGAGCGCAGGATGGTACTGCACGCGCGCTCGCGCTACTTGCGCTTGCTGCAGACTTCCCAGCCATTCCCATGGACTGGCCAGGAATAGGGCTGGCAGGAAGGAAGTCGCCGATAAGCTCAGCCACGAAAGCAACCCTCCCCATCTTGGAAGGCTCCCCGCTTCCTGCTCTCGTGTAGCTCGTCTTCCTCTTTGGGGCAAGAGCTAGCCACTATTCTAAAGCAAGTGGGACATATGTTCAAGATGCCTTTAAACCCTTGCCCTGGTTCCAATGGGATTGTAACTCGACAGCGCTAGTGGCCGCATGCAAAGTTGCCCCCATTTTGGTGGCCGTGTCTGCTTCATTATTACTTACAGCATTGCACCACTGCTCAGACATTGGTGTTAGCGAAGATACATCCTGGTGTGCCTCTACCTTGTTTACGTGACAACCCTTCTGCGAACGATCTCGGATTCTGAGCTTGACCTTCGCATACAAGGAATTCTTTCAACAATACGCACTTACAGGTTGCTGCACAGCAGAAGCTACACCAACGTAGTCAGACGCTGCCTCAGTGACTAAAGGGAGGTGTGAGACGGTTGCAAGCACTGCTAAGTGCTCCCTTGCCTCAGATGTTTGCGGCAATTGCTTATCTACCTGGCCAACCATTCGTGCCTCAAGCTCGCCTGCTGGGGATATCTTCGAGATCCCCCAGCCTGCGCGATCAACATTTTTACGGCGTGACTTGATACCTCTGCCATCCGTATAATTGTTGCCCGTGAAGGCCTGATCATACCTACGGTTTTCTGACGACCCAAACTCGAAGGTTTTGTGTCCTAAACCCGCCAGAGGCGCTACCTGGAAATTCGGATAGGGCTGGAGCCCGCGCACTAGCGCCTCGCGGGCGGCTGGCATCGCAATCGTTGGTTCACAATCCTCTAGTAGCATGTCTTCCCGAAGAGGGCGGGTCAGAGGGCAACGGATCAGCCGGTGATGCAGGTCGTCTGCAGGAGCTCCACAGAAACACCCAACATCATGTTTTGAATGGCAGTGACCCTCAAGACGTTTCTTGGACCACACCGCGTTGGAAAGAAAAGCCAACAGGGGCTTTCTGTGACGTGGAGTCATGCCCTTGTCTTTAAGACATTTCGAGCAGTGCCGGGATCCAGGGTCTCGTCGTCCGGTATTTCCAGCTTCTGACAAATCTCAAGAGAACGCTTCCTATCTCAATTGTCTTTCGGAAGTTGGTGAAACAATTGCGGAGAAGTAAAGTGTCCGTAAGGTTGTGCGACTCTCCCGTGTTGCGGGTTATCATAAACGGGGAATAGAAGGTCCATCCAACCCTTCGGAGTGCCAGAGCTGCTATTCCAAAAGGGCCTCGAGCTCGTCCCCATTTATTTGGTAGCTTGGCGAAGATGCCCTGCACGAGCCTCTTCAACTTTGGGAGGGGCCGTACATTGAATGGAGGAGGAGGAC
>CAUYUJ010019281.1:682734-772734 GCA_963575745.1 Prorocentrum cordatum
GAGAAGCAGGATGTGGGAAGAAGTGAAGGAGAAGGAGGATGAGTAGGAGGAGGAAGAGGAGGAGGAGGAGGAACAGGAGGAGGACAAGGAGGAAGAGGAGGAGGAGGAGGAGGAGGAGAAGGAGGAGGAAGGCGGAAGAGGGGGACGAGGGGGAGGGGGATGAGGAAGCCGCGGAGGGGGGAAGGGAGGAAGAGAAACGAGGATGGAAAGGAGGTGAGCCCCCTTGCCCCAGATCGGCGTCTCAGACGTCATCTTCGTGGGCCTCGCCGTGGCAGCCCCCCACCTCTCCTTCCGCGCAGGGCTTCTTCTCTTGCCCCCGTGCCGGACTGATCAGTCGGGTGACTCGGCCAGTCGGCTTGTTCGCCTCTCGACCAAGCGAAATCGGCACCACCTCACATTCGACCCGCAAGGTCGCATGTGGGTCGTGGGTGGGGTGGTGTCGTCGGTGGGTCGTATGTGGTCGTAGCTGGGCAAGTGCCTAAACTCTCAACATCGCTGGGTCGTCGGTGGGGTCGTTTTGTTTGGTTTCCGATCCACTCTCTCCGCTATCCAGCCTGTAAGTTTGTAGTCAGGTGCGGCGGCAGAGGTAGAGGAGTTAGATTTGACCGAACAGTTACAAGAGGTAGATGAGTTTGGAAATTGCCGACCCGACTCGGCGCCAATCGAAAACCGCAATCCGAAAGTTGTACCCATCCCCCTCCAAGCCTCCTTATCACCCAAAGGATGGTCTGTAAGGCAATTGCCTACCTTGCTAGCGCCACGGTGCCACGGGTCGAACAGGCGCAGCGTCCGGTGCCCATCCTTGGTTTCCGAGGAGACATTATCACTTCTCTAATCGGGTTGAAGCGCGGTGCCAGAGATTCCACGCCTTCTTTTACGCGCAGGCCGCGCTTGGAATAGGGCATTCACGCCAGCGATTGCAGCAGATCAGACAACATCGACGTCACTTACTTGTCGATCCTATCCAGAAGCACGCGCTCGCGTCCAGCAGGTAAGTTAATAAGTCGTATGTCGTGCTCGTACTAAGGAAGCCATGCATTTCGCCTGCAGGTGTTGGTAGCTGATCGCGGGAGCCACGTGCGTCTCGTAGTAAGGGGTACATGTCCTGAAACTTCGCTCTGTTTGTGAGAAGTGAGCAGGCAGCTTGCACAATATGTGTATTCTGGCCGACGCTGCTGGAAGCGAGTTCACGTACTCAGCCGATGTGATGTTCGAGCAGTGCATAGCCATGACAGCAAATGTATCAGGATGAAGAGAGGAGCAGGGAGCAGCGGCAGTGCTGCGATAACAGGGGGATGCCCGCATACATTTACGAAGCTCGTCAAGCATCCGCCGCTCGGTACTTATGTGGCGATGTTTGTGCCGAAATTCAATATCGTTACCTCGGACACCGTTCACTTCGAACGGCAAGGATCTGATGCCTATTTTCTATTCTCTAGTTCCCAACCATCCTGTGGTGTTGGATCTTCGTTTTGAAGAGAGTCCCAGCTTCTACTCCTCTCCTCCTCCCCCTCCTCCCTCCTCCCGTTGCCCCCCTCACTTTGGCACACCCCTCCCACGTTTCGTGGCCCCAGTGGGAGCTCCACCGAAGGTCCCAGTGGCATGCTTCGCATGCCGCCACCCCCTCACTCTGGCACACCCCTCACAAGCTACGTGGCCCCATGGGGAGCTCCACCGAAGGTCCCAGTGGCATGCTTCGCATGCCGCCACCCCCTCACTGTGGCACACCCCTCACACGCTACGTTGCCCCATGGGGAGCTCCGCCAAAGGTCCCAGTGGCATGGCTCGCATGCCGCCACCCCCTTCACTGTGGCACACCCCTGACACGCTACTTTGCCCCATGGGGAGCTCCACCGAAGGTCCCAGTGGCTGCGTTCGCATGCCGCCAACCCCCTCACTTCGGCACACCCCTGACACGCTACTCTGCCCCATTGGCTGCGTTCGCATGCCGCCACCCCCCTCACGTCGGCACACCCCTCACACGCGGGGTGGCCCCATGGGGAGCTCCACCGAGTGCCCTATTGGCATGGTTCGCATGACGCCACCCCCCTCACTTTGGCACACCTCTCACACGTTTCGTGGCCCCATAGCGAGCTCCACCGAAGGCTCCACTGGCATGGTTCGCATGCCGGAGAGAGCGCGTTTCACGGGCGTTTGCCTTGGGAGAATTTGGTGGCGCGTTTCGAACCGGGGGATTGGACCCCCCCAAACCTTCGGCGCCGTCGATCAGAACCAGAACCAGGGGGACTCCCGTCCCCCCTATCACCCCCCCTCCCTGAACCCCCCTCCCTCTCCCCTCCCAAGGTGGGGGGGGGTCAAAACCCCCCTCCGCTCCTCCCCCTCGGCGCCGGCGCCTGCGCCGGCGCTGACGGCCGCCAGTTGCGCCGACGGCAGGCCGCAGCGACGATGACCATGACCAGAGGCAGCCCAAGGGGGGGGGTCCAAACCCCCCCACCCCCGCCGGTGCCGGCGCTGGCGGCGGCCAGCAGCGCCGACGGCGAGGACGCACCGACGATTACCACCACTACCACAACCACTACCACCACCATCACCTCAACCCACCACCACCACCACCAACCCACCACACAACCACCACCTCCACTACCACAGCCACCACCACCACAACCACCACCACCACAAGTCACCACCACAACCACAAAAACCCACAGTCTACCACACCACCACCACCACCACAATCTATCACTACAATCTACCACACCACCGCCACAACCACCACTACCAGCAGCACAACCCACCACCACCACCACAAACCACCACACCACCACCACCGCCACCATCACCACCACCACCAGCACCACCTCTACAAACCACCGCCACCACCGCCAGCACCACCACCACCATCGCCACCACCACCACACCACCACCAAACCACCACCACCACAACCCACCACCACCATCACCACAAACCATCAACACACCATCACCTAAACCACCACCACCACCACCTCCCACCACGACCACCACCATCGCCACAAACTACCACACCACCACCACCACAACCTCCACCACCGCCACCACCACCACGACCCACCACCACCACCACCACCAACACTAACCACCACACCACCACCACCAACCACCACACCACCACCACCACCACCACCACCACCACCACCAACACCACCACCACTACCGCAACAAACCACCACCACCACAATCACCACCACCGCCACCACCACCACAACCCACCACCACCACTACCACCACCACCGCAACCACTACGACCACCACCGCCACCACAACCACCACAACCACCACAAGAACCACCACAACCACTACGACCACCACCACACCACCACCGCCACCGCCACCACTACCTTAATCCACCACCGCCACCACTACCATCACCACCACCAGGAACCACCGCACCACCACCACCACCGCCACCAGCAGCACCACCACCACAACGTGCCACCACAACCACCACGACAACTACCACCACCACCAACCACACCATCACCACCACCACCTCAACCACCACCACCACCACCACCACAGCCCACTTCCACCATCACCACCACCACAACCACCTCAGAGAGGCCCCAAGAGACGCCCAAGAGGCGACCAGGAGGCTGCACAATGCCGCTCAGAGGTTCCCGAAAGCCCTCCGACGAGACCCCAAAAGGCATCCAGTAGGACTCTGACCCAAAACCAACGCACGGTGGCGGAGCGTCGTCGTCGTCGTCGTATCGTCGTCGCCGTCGTCCTCGTCGACGCTCCCCGCCGCCGCCCGCCGCCGCAGGCGCCGGCGCCGGCCCAGAAAAGGAAGTCGTCGTCCTCGCCGCCGCCGCCAGCTGCCGCCGACGCAGGCGCCGGCCCGAGGAGGGAGAGAGAAGAAGTAGGGGAGAAGGGGGAAGGGAGGGGTGGGGGGGTTCGAACCCCCCCCTCTCCATCCACGGAGGGGGGGGGTGTCCGATTCCACCCCCCCCCCTCCAAGCGACCCCAGAACGCGCTCTTTCGCATGCCGCCATCCCCCTCGCTTCTGCACACCCCTCATCAGCTTCCTCCGCCAACGGGTCTCGCACTCACACCAGAGTCTTTCGTGCCCGCCCACAGCGAAGATGGGAGGAAGGACTTCGGCTTGCCCCCCCGGCCGCAGTGTGACGGAGTGGGGGTTGCGCAGGAGACCCGTCCATGAATTCTGCCTCTGTCTATGCCTGTCATTAGGCTTTGGTGAATGAGGCGGGGGGCGTTCACTTAATGTTTGCCCCTGCCGCTCCACTTCCCCCCCTTCTGTCCTCCCTCCCCTCCCCCCCGTTACAGTTTGCCTTGGGTTTTCCTTGCGCCCAGTACTTGCAAATGTCAGCTCACAGTTTGTAGTATACATTGTTCGCCTCTGCTGCACATTAGACTGGGATGTTCTCGCCCGCGCAGCAACAACAGCCGGAGGCCCCACTTGCTGCGTTCGCTTGCGCCGCCTGCCTGTATTATCCCGCCTCCCCGAGTGCCTGTCAGCTGCAATTGGGCCGCAATTGGTTGCATCAGCATGCAACCCGTTTCGTCTGACCTCCGCGCCCCCCGCGGGCGGCCACAGCGACAGCCCTCGCTTGGCGGCCCCGCCTCATTTCGGTGTTCCCTTCAAGCGTTCCGTGGCCCCGTATTGAGCTCCGCGGAAGGCGTTGTCCATAACGCCGGTACTCACACTTGCATATGTATGGGCCCTTCGCCATGATAACCTCTCGATCAGTCTTTGCTTCTCGATCAATGTGCTGTTTCTTGTCGCCCCTCGTTCTTGCTTCGCTAAGCCTCCGTGTGTCCTCACCGCTGCCCTTGTTTCTGAATTCCCCTTTACAGCTCCTCGATCCGTTTACGGGTTTCCCCGTCAGTTCGCCCAGCTGACTGCAGTCGGTGCTCACGCAAGCACGTCTTGGCTCCTCGGCCCCACCCGTTGAGGATACGTTACGGAGATGAAGCGTTCGCGATGAATTGCCGTTTCAGCAGATATGTGCGGAAGTTTCTTGACTGGCAGTTTTGGCACGTATACGATGTGTTCGAATGGATGTGCGCATGTACCATGCGTTCCTACTACGCTACCCGTTACTACCCATCGCATGGGCTGCGCTGGAAGTTGTTTTCCGCGCCTTTCGGGCCAGCGCAATGATTGCAGGCCACAAGTCCAGAGCTGACCGGTGACGACACCGCAGTCGATCAGTGCACGATGAGTGGTCGTGGACAGCCTGCAGCGATCGATTCGGATACCCGGCTAGCAATCGACTTGCAATGCTCGGGCCACCTAGGAGAGTTGACGGACTTCATGGACGACGATGGGCAAGGATCTGGAGTAACGGCATTTACCCAGGCCTGCAACGCCTGCTGCTTCAGCGATCGATCCTTTGGACGTCGTCTTGTCTTTTACGGTCGGTGTCCTCTTCATCTGCACTGCAGTAGCATGTGTCAACCACTATGTTGTTGCACAATGTCCAGCGCGACAGTGTCGGCAACATCGCCTCCTGCGTCTCGTCGGGGCACATCGTCCATCTCTAGCCCTTCCAGATGAAAGTGTGCTTCACATGCATGCATGGGTTTGCTCATGTTCCTATGTTCGAAAGATCTCTCAGGACCTATTGTAGCCATCTTGCGTTCACGAACCGTTCGAAACGAGCAGAGTGTGACATTACCGCGATGAGGTGCAACCGATGCTTATGGAAAGGAGGTTGCACGCGGGAGGAAGACCGACGGATTCGTTTGCGATAGCCGGCTTCCAACGACGACGGCGCTCGGGCCGCCCCAGCGTTTGCCCTGAAGACGCCCGGATCTGCGATTCGTCGCGGGCAGTGGTTTCTTCCTCCTGCAATTTTGTAGTTTTGTATTTGGGTTTCTGAACGTGGGGATGCAGCCCGAGAGTTCTGGTCCTTGGGCGTGAGCGCTGCCTGCGCGAGAAGCGATACGGCCAGGTAGACCCTGCGGGCGCTCAGGCAGTTGAGTGGCAGCACCTTGAGTTCAGGAAGCAAGCGATGTTCTGCAGCGCGCTAGCCGTTTCAGTTTTCGCTTCCCCCCCTGCGCCGCGTGCGTGACCCTGGTGGGGAGGGCGCAGGGGGCCGCAGAGCACCTGATAGAGACAGAGCGATGCTCGGACGGCAGCGTGCACAGCAGCAGGCAGAGGCAGAGCCGAGCCCCCGCGAGGAAGAATTGATGGAGACGACCAGCCTGGCAGGGAAGGGGAGGAGGATGGGGAGGAAGAGGAGGCGCATCATCAGCAGCAGCATCAGCAGCAGCAGCATGAGGCTCAGACGGAGAGGGAGAGCAGCGGGGGTCCAGCGCTGCGAAGTGCGGGCGCCAGGTCTTGGTGCGCCCACTGCCCATCGAGGGCGGCGGGGGTCTGGTCGATGCCTGCACCGAGTGACGAAGTTTCTCGGGAGGGAGGAGGAACAGGAAGGATATGATAGAGGTTTGGGAAGCAAGCTTGCTCCCCAGCTGCAGGAGACCCTGGAGCCCTCCCCATCCTCCAGCTGCCTGGTGCTTGGGAAGGCTAAGTTGTATGGAAGTTGTGATGAGGTTGAGAGTGCCCTCCTTGGGGCGTTGCAGTTTTGCAGTCATGGATCTTCTTTCCTGCTGGTGGAGTGCGCAGAACTGGCGGTCCCTCGCTGCATGGCGGACTCGGGCGAGTCAGACGAAAGTGACGACGACCTGGATCGCTGCCATGAGCTCGCGTGAGGTGTCGATGCGTACCATGCCTTGGCAGATGTACCCGATCGACGAGTCGCCGCCGAGCTCGGAAGGCTGATGCCGGCGCGCGGGCACTGTCTCTTAGCTTCCTGCCCCTCGGCGCTCTCGTCATCGGCCTGCCCGGCCCAAGCTTCAGGACCTCTGTTCCCAACGGAACACGGGGATGGGAGCCAGGGTCGGGCACGGCCGTGCTCATCGAGGCTAAGTTATGTTCTGTTTGTATGCCTCCATTGTCATTCGAGCGATGCGAGCGCCGTCTGTGCCGCTTTCGCGGCGCCGATTGTCGATCTATCGAGCGACGCCTCTCTCAGCAGGATTGGTCTTGGATGGACCCTTCGATGCCCGATCTAGTAGTGTCTTGTTTATCGCAGACGTTGAAATCTTTAATGAACGTCCGCTTCCCTTCGACACAGCAGGGAGTGCAAGCGTCTCATCCTCGGGTGTCTGACGAGTGTTTACAGGCCGTTCGGGCCAAGTGTGACGCTGCCGGTGCCGCCGCCTACCCGTCTGCAGTCGCGAGTTGTAGTGCCGTTGTGTTGAATGCTTCCTGGATGCACGCGAACCGCACGCGCAAGAAACTCCATGGAGATGGTCGGGGCAGCAAGAAATTGCAAGTCTCACACCAACATGTGCCTACGTCTTCCCCTTCAAGTCGCTCGACTGGCACGTGGGCTCGTTCAGCCGGTGCCAAAGACGATCTCTTCTCAAGAGGTTGCAGTGAAAAATGGCGTTTGCCACATCCTGTTGGAAAGCGAGTTCGCTGTATGCTTTCCTCTTATGATTGCGCCCGCTCGGTCGGGGTCTGGCATGCTTCGCACTCGGTCTGCCCGTGCCGCGCTGTCGTCCCTCCTGTAGGACATTGACACTGGCCCCGATCTTCTGCCAGCCATTACCAGCCTGGAACATATCCCTATCCCTATGCTGGGCATCTCCTCATCACGATGCCAATCTTAGGATTCCCTTATTTTTTGAGGGCGAATCCCTGAGATTGTCATCGCCTTTTGGCGTGTCACTCTTAGGGATAGGGGTACGTTCCAGGCTGGTAAATTTAGGGATTTGAAACAGTTACCTGCCAGTCTCGCTGTGCCCGTCGAAGCTTGCTTGTCTCATCTACGAACGGGCAAGTGACGGATGCCTTGGAGAGAGCAGTGGGTCCACCCTCTCTACAAGAAGCTTAATGTTAGTTGCCCAGATAGCTGCCAGGGCATCCAGCTGATTGCGCAGCGATCGACGGTAGTCGAGCGCATGCTTCTGGAACTGTTTAGTCCACAACTGGACAGACTTGGCGCGTATGGCGCACGTCAATGCGCATGTACTTTTGGCCGCGGCGCGCGCGATGTTGTGCTGCATTTTGTTATACCACGTATCAAGTGCTCACTGTTCTGGCCGCCGCGTTCTCTTGTATTACTCAGACGTTGTTTTGGCCCTCGATCGTGCCGACTTGCCTCGCCTGTTCGCCAAGCTCCGTGGCTTCTCCGTTCCGGAAAGCGTGCTCGGTGTCCCTGGGAGCTGGCTGGAGCGACGCACGGCGCGAGCCACTGTACAGGGCAAGCAGCCGGGCCCAGTGTGCATAGAAAACAGGATTTAGCAAGACGCGGTCCTAGGCCTTCCGCTCTGGAGCTGTTTTTCTCAGACTCCTGCACGGCCGTGCGAGCCACAGGTTTCGAAGCAACTGCTTATGCTGAGGCCCCTGATGCAATCCGCGCGGTCGACAGTGGTGCTACAGACCAAGCGCACCGCATGCTAGCAGAGTGCCAGGACTGTTTCACCTCTGGGGCGCTGTCAACAGGATCGTTTTTGATCCTGGCAGGGAGAGCGCACACATTCTTTCTCGCAGCCGGCCTTGTGGTGATTATTTAATGTGTTTGGTTTTGTTTTCGATATTCGATCGTTTATACACGAAGCCATCATGTCTTGTGTTTGTGAGTGTGGATGGAAGATGAAAATACTGTTTCGTAGGCGCCGGTTTTTCAACTCGGCCGACATATTGTCATTATGCACGGCGCACGTGGTATTGTTCATCGAAAACAGGACTTGTGCATCTCATTTCGATTATTATTCCGCTCTTGCCTCTTTGGGCGCCGTTCAACACCGTCATCAGTTCTTTGGCTGTTTCCGATTTGGACGCTTTGAGTAAGTTCGCCCTGGTTTCGTCGTCTACCTGAAGGGACATCGCTATTGCTGGGGTTATTCATCGTTCTGTCCTTTGTCTCAGTCCTGGTCACTTGTCCTGTTTCTGCCGTCCTGTTCCTCCTCCTCCTCCTCCTCCCCCGCTTTCCCCTCGCCGCCACGCCCGGCACCTAGCCAATCCTCTCCAGCTTCGTTCTCCTGATGTTGTCCAGCATTCCGTGTTAGGCTTAGCCAACGTGTACAACATTATTCCTGACATCGCTGTCGCTGCTTCATCAGTTCACGAATTTCAGTCGTGTCTCCAGGGTTTGATGCGAGACGTTGCAAATTCAGGCTCAAAGTGAGCAGCTCTCTTCAGCTGCCGTGCCCCGTTCGCGCATCACCCGTTGCGCTGCCGCAGGGACTGGCAGCCTCACGAATGGTCTTGCATTATGTTTTCTTCATCCTTCCTCCCCTCTTCCCTTTCTCCCTCCCTCCCACTCCCTCCTCCATTTCTCTCCCTCCCCCTATTCTCCTCGTTGATATCGTCGTCCGTCGTCTGTTCGCGGCCGCCGCTTGTCTCGCGTCTGTCCGTCCCCGCCGTCCCCCTTCTTCTCCTCTTTCGCTCCAGCCGTGCTGTGTGGATTACAGCACGCGCGCCCTGCGCGTCGCATCCGTGGGGCGTGGCCCCTCTCCTCCCCTCGGTCCTCTTCTTTCGCTCCTGTTGTCGTCGTCTGCTGCTGCTCTCCTTCCTTGTCTCCTCTCCACCCCATTGTCCCCTCCGTCCCCCCCTCCCTCCCTCCCTCTCTTCTCCTGCTTCCCCCGTGTCCTCGCTCCACGTTGCACAGCATGGCTGAACCCAGATTTCCTTTTCTCTCCCTGCCGGGTCGTTTTGGGCCGGCTGGAGGTAGCGCAGCCCAAATGTTTTGAGGATGTGTGAGTTCCGTGTTTTGTTTCGATTCTTTTTAAAAGAAAATTTTAAGTGCACCCAGAATGCGTTGAGACTCGTGCGTGGCTGGGTTCACGTAGAACCAGAAACATGCCCGCTAACACCCCACTCTTGAGGATTTGCTCAGCTAATTATGTTTTCGACCCGCGTGGGACTCGTGTGCAGGCGCCGCATTCGGCATGAGTCTGTGGTGTGGGCACTGTTTCCAGAAGGGCATGAGTGTGCAAACCCGACGTGGCTAATGCTCTTGGGAGGGGGAGGGGGGCCGTTCTCAGGGCATGCTGCAGCACCGCGCAACGATGTGCTGTCAACCAAAGCTGCAGGGTGGGCCCTTTCCCATGTGTCTGCGCACTTCAGCTTTGGCTTCTGCTTCAGCTGTGGGTGCAAGGTGAAGCGCCTCTGGACCAGTTCACCCGAGTCGACTTTTCGCTCAAATGGGGCCCCTTTCTCGCTGGTCGTGGCTTGTCTTGTCCCGCTCTCCACGTCGGTCTTGCTTCCCCTCCCTGCTGCTGCTGTCGTTCCCCTCGCATTTTGATACTGCGCTTCGCCAGGCTTGGATGCGTCTGCCGCCGCCACGGTTGCTGTCGCCGTCACCCGACTCGGTGGCTCTGATGAGGGAGTGGCGGCGGCAGCGGCAGTGCCGAAGCACGCCCAGAGTCCAGCAAAGCATAGGGTGCAAACCCGATGTGACTGGCTGATGCTATGGGGAGGGCCTTGTGCTCAGGGGGGCCTGCAGCACCGCTAAACGATCTGCCGTCGACCAAGCCTGCAGGGTGGTCCCTTCCCATTTTTCTGTGCACTTCCGCTGTGCACTTCCAGTCTGGCTTCGGCTTCGGCTGTGGGTGCGCCGTGAAGCACGTTCGGGCCAGTTCACCCGAGTCGGCGTTCCGCTCACATGGGCGCCCCCTCACGTGTGGGACCGCGTTGTGCGGGCACCGCCTGCACTTGCGGCATTGACCGCGGAGGACGGGCCACGCAGGCGCGAGTCTTGTATGTCAGCCTGCTGCCTTCTTCCCACTGACGCTTTCATGTCTGTCTCTCTCCCTCTCTGTCGCTCTCTTTCTGTTCCCCTCTCTTCCCCTCCGGTCTGTCGTTGTGTGATGTACTTGCCGCTTGGGTCAGGGGGATCCCGCACACAGCGCATTGGTCGCTTTTCCCGGCCTACGTCGTCCTCCGCTCTGTTCCTCCCTTTTGTTTCACATGTCCTCGGCGGCACTTTGCGAGGCGCAGCTGCAGAGCCATCAGGTCTATTACGGGCTGTCTTGTGGGGGGGAAGGGCAAGGTGTCATGATGTTCCGTGTGCCGGCTGAGACGTGGTAATGTAAGGTGGACGTTGCGATTCATTTGAAAAAAAGATGGCCCCAAGACGGCCCAATGAAACCTCCCAATGGTCCAAGAGGCGTTCAAGACGGCCGGAACGGGGGAACTTCACTTGAGAGTCCGAGCCCTCCGCCGAAGTGGACTCCCGAGACCGCAAGCAGGTCCACAAGAGGCCCCCATGAGCTTCAAAAGAGGCTCGCAGAGGTCCCCAAACGGGCCCCATGAGGTTTTAAAGCTGGCGCCAAGAAGTTCCGGGGAAGCATGCCAGAGGACCCCAACAGGTATCCCCGAAGCCTTTGGCCCTCAGCCTGGGGACGGCGGCGGGAGGAGCAGGTCATAGCAAACCGTCAGCTGGCGAAGTGCCCTATGCCTATGCCGTCACCTGCAGCGCAGGGCGGGGCCTCCCCTTCGTATGCGGAGCTCCTTGTTGGGCACGACCCGCGCGAAAGGGGTGCCGAGTAATCCGAGTGCCTCCCCCCCGCGCGAGCACGCCCGCCGAGGCCGCCCTTGTAGCTCCCCGCGGGGCATCAGCCGTGCGAGGCAGTCGCCGACATGGGCGCGAGGCCGCCATGCGAAGTCGCCAAATGGTGCCATGTGTGTCGAAAAACACACATATGGAGCCCATACCCCCCCCCAACCCGAAATTCGGGTCTTCGGGTTGGGTTGGGGTGGTCTGGTAGGTAGTCAGATTCTCGTGAGCGAGGTGCCGATATGGTCGGGGGGCGATGTGCGAGCCTTGTCTCTGGGGCTGTGGGTGGTGCTCCGTGTGGGGATGATCCGCGTGAGGGGTGCGCCGCAGTGGGCGGGGGGGGCGCCATGCGAGGACCTGTCCCTGGGGCCGTCGGTAGAGCCCCCTATTGTGGGGCACGATCCGTGCGAGAGGTGTGCCGAAGCAGGCGGGCGGCGGCCTGCAAGGCACGATCTGTGGGAGAGGTGCGCCGGAGTGAGCGGGGCGACGCTATGCGAAGCTTCCCTCTGGTGCCGTAAGTGCAGACACCTGCTGGGCATGATCCGATCCGCGTGGGGTGCGTGTCGCTAGGCGAATCTTGTCTCTGGGGCCGTCAGTGGAGCTCCCTGCGGGGCACGATCCCTGTGCTGGGTCGGCCGAGATGGGGTGGTGGACGCTATTGAGATACGCATGCCCGCGTTTACGCAGGTGTGCTCATGTGGTGATCTTGATGGGACGGTGTGCGAGCCCATCTGCTGATTGATACGACGCTGGCTTCGTTTTCCTGTGTGTGCCTTACCTCTCCTTCTCCCTCCTTCGCCTCTCGCCATTTGCGCTCAGGTGTTGAGGACATGCTTGGCGCAAGGTGAGGGCTTTTTCCCTCTGGAGGGAAAACCCATCGTCAAGCGAAAGTCTTTCATCCATACGGACTCTGGGTGGGGTAGGGTCGTCGGCTTCCTCCCCACTCCTTCCTCCTTCTCATCGTCCTCCGTTCTCCCTGCGGGCGGTGGTTGGCCGGGAGGCGCGATGCCTGCACCGGTGACGCTGCACATCTACGACGTCGGCGATCAGAAGGCGCTCTGGGCGGGGCCGTTCGGGGCCAGGGGGTCGGGCCAGGGGAACGCCCTGCTGGCGCGTTCCGGAGGGGCAGGGTAGGCTCGCGCCTGGGATGGCGGAAGCGGTTGATCCGTGACGGGCGAGAAAAGAGCCGGGGGGACAGGCCACGGAGGGCAGATTGCGGGGGCAGATGCGCGAAGAGAGGGGTCAGGCATGAGAGCGAACACGGGCAATTGGGAGGGGACAGCCAGTCCTCCCGTTCCTCCCCGAGCGCCTCCCTCAGTTCCTGGAGCTTACACACGTCCACCACCTGGAGAAGCGATTTCTGTTTCAGGACCCCAGTACGTCCACGGTGGACATGGACATCCCTGGGCGCTTGTCCATGTCCACCAGCTCCTGGGGCCCTGGGGCCTCGGCTCCCCAGGCAGCTGGCATGCTTCAATCCAAGCCTCGCGCTCCGTCCTCTGGCAGCGCTGCCCAGAGGGGGCCGGGCGGGCAGAGGCCGTCTCCAAGGTGAACCAGCTGCTGAAGCCCATCGGCACAGGCGCGCGGCTCTCCTCCGAGCGCGCGGCGCAATTCGGATGCTTGCCGCTTCGCGTGTGCCCGTCGCGCGACTCACTTATGTGGCCATCCCATGTTCACCTTGCACAGTGACCCGCCCACTGAGGTCTGGGGTCCTGCGCGAGTCATGCGTTGGCCACTTCAATTCTGGTCATTTTGCCCAGTGCACGTGCCCGAGCTAGCAGTTCGTCAGTGCCGTCTGAGGTGGCCTGCCGCGTTTCTGTTTTAGCCAATTCGCCTCGCCCGTGGCCCGGACGTTGCCTTCGCCACATGACCGCTGCCTTCGTGGCCGCTGACCAAAGAAGTGTGCCCGTCGGCCCTGCCCCCCTCCGCTCCCCCGGCCCTGCCCGTCGGCCCTGCCCGTCGGCCCTGCCCTCCTCCTCCTGTGCCCACCTTCCGCCCCCATCCTCCTGTCTTCTTCTGTCGCCGGAGCCTTCCCCTGGATCGTTTGCCCGATCGGGAGCGGCAGCCAGCTCTGGCCACGCAGTCAGGGCAAGTGCATGGCCCGGGCCCACCTTACAGTGAGCGGCTTGAACAAGGAACGCTCGCTTTTCAAAAGGGGCTCGGTCGTTCCTTAGGCTTGCATGCGTTATTTATCGCTCCCGATGCGTTATTCATTATTCGTTCATCGTTCCCCTATGCGTTATACCTTGGAAGAAAGGGGCTTCGTTCCTTATTCATCCTTCCTTAGGTCAGGCCGATGACTGTAGGCCCATATCGCTCGACCTGGTTGTTGCAACGAGCCTTCGTGGGTCATTCGAGCCCCCCACCCGCGGCCGCTCCGCCCTGTGTTGTCCCGGCCCCTCCGCGCTCGGCGCCCCGGAGCTGCTCGACCGGCCCGTGCGCTCGCTGGGCCTGCGGACCAACAACAAGTTTCAGTCGGGCATGCCCCTCTCTCGGGCCGGACGAAAGGGGGGGATTGGGAAAGGAAGGGTTGCGAAATCTGCTGCATGCAATTGGTTCCGGCCGCACTGAGGGGCCCAGTTCTCGATACGTCGCCGCCTCTGGCGGCGGGAGGCGCCGGGAAAATCAGCTACGTGAGCTGATTCTCACCCTCCCCCCCCTTTGCTATCCCCCCCTTTCGCCCGACCCGACTCTCACTCACTCGCTCATGCCATGCGCCGGAGCGCGTGGGCGAAAGAAGAAGACAGGGCCAGCCTATTCTCACCGCTTTGCGGGAGCGGCGGCACGACGGCGGTCGCAAAAACCACAACGTGCCCGGCAGGAGGAGGAGGGAGGGAGGAGGACAATTCAGACAGGACGCCAAGGCACCGGGCATCACATGCAACGCATGCAAACAAAAAACCACATAATGCTACTGGTGATCGGGTTCATCTCCATGGTGTGCAATGTGTTCAGCAATACTGCGCCACTCGATGGGGTCCTGCAGGCGCTGCTCCAAGTATGTTCCGGGCCAAGATGAGCAACCAAAGCCTTGTGTAGGCATTTCGCCCACTCGTGTTTGGGTCTGCCTCTCCTCCTTTGATACGCATCCACAGCTGAGAGAACTGCGCCGGGCTGAAACGTGAGTTGCCGAAGAAAGCCCGTATGTGGCGCCCAGCCAATTTGGCCAAATAGTAATATTTGTTGTTGAAGAAATTGCGCGCTGTACTGTTTTTGGCCAGCTTGTTCCAGAACTTTGCTATTCGGTACTCGCGTAAGGAAGGCGGGAGGTGTATGTAGTACTCTTCGCAGGCATCTTGCTTGAAATTCATCCAGCCTGCTCCTTTCTGCGTTGTTTAACCACGCCGTGATCAGTGAATACATGACTTTGGATGTGACCAGTGCTTGGAATAGTTCCAGTTTTCGCCGCTCGCTCAAAGCAGTGTGTTTCCATGCTCTGTCATATTTGGAAAACTCGGCCCAAGCTGCCCCTATTCTTTTGCTTAGCTCGGTGCCCAACTGCCCACTAGTGTACAAAGTAGCACCCCAAATATGTCATATATGGCTTTTCGGCAATGAGTTGTCCAGCCGGCGTCCTCAACGTCACGTCGTTATTTATCTTGCTCATCTGGAATTTGTCTCAGTGCAGCTCCATTCCAACCCGCGCCCCCGCCAATGCGATGTTGTCTAAGAGGTGCTGTGAGCTGGTGTGGCTTCTTCCGGTGAGCAGCGTGTCGTCGGCATACAGCAGGACCGAAAGACTTCCAGAAGCCATATCGATCTTGTCATTGTCGCTCAGGTTGTTCACGGCGTCTCGCAAGACCACAGTCATCAACATGACGAAAAGAAACGGCGACAACGGACACCCTTGTGAGATTCCAGACATTTGCTTTCTTTCTGAAGATTTGATCGCCCCGTCGGCTACGCAAAATCGCCTGGCCTCATAAATACTTCCAATCAGCGTGAGTATATAGAACTAGTCAAAAATTGTCAGGGGGGCGATTTTCCTAGTATATTTGTGTGTGTGTGTTTTTGTTCTGAAGATGCTTTGGCTATTTCTTGATTTTTCCTCCAGAATCCGCCTGTAGGGGGACATGCCAGACCTAGTAACAAGTGTGCCCGTCGGCCCATCCAGAAACGCTGCCCCCGGCGAGAGGCCCTGGTCAGGGACGTGAAGGAGCAATCAGCGGAGCAACGAGGGGGGCGGAAGTTCGGGAGCGGCCAGAGCAGACCGCAAGTGCCTTCGTGGATCTTCCGGTGTGGGAGCCTATGGGAGGCGTTTCTGGGCTTTCTCGGGGCCCTCCCGCGGGGCAATTTCCGACGCCTTTGGATCTTTCTTGGCTCTTTGGGGCCTCTTTGAGCTCTCTTAGTGCCCCTTTGGAGATCTTGAGAGCCTTCTTGAGGCCATCTTGGGGGACGTCGATCACAAAAGGGAGCGGCACTAACTTGTGTGGCCCCGTCGAAGCCCTAACGATCATCACTTGGAGCCCTCTTGGGACGAGCGAAAAGGCGACAAGCTCAAAATCAGTGCAATACAGTTAGTGGCTGTCTGATGTTGGCGTCTCGGGGCGTCCTTCGCAGGCTCTGGGATAGCCGTCTTGGGGCCTCTTGGAGGCATGCTGGGAGCCATCTTGAGCCAACCTGGGCAATCTCCTACCATCTCGGGGGCAGTCTTCGGGCATCGTGGCTCCTTTTTGTAGCCTTCTTGGCCCGAAGGCCTCCCAAAGGATGCCCCTGAAGAGCGAACATATGTGAAAATATTCAGGCCTGTTTACTGAGGAAGAATGAGGAAGGAGGGATGAGGAAGGAGGGATGAAGGAGGAAGGAGGAGGAGGAGGAGGAGGAGGAGGAGGAGGGGGAGGAGGAGGAGGAGGAGGAGGAGGAGGAGGAGGGGGGGGAGGGGGCGGAGGGGAGGAGGGGGAGGACGGCGAAGAAGGGCGGAGGAGGGGAAAGGGGAGGCGGAGGAGGAGGCAGAAGGATGAGGAAGAATGATGCCGCAGCACAGATTAGCGTCGCCCTGTCGGAGCCAGAGACATCGCCTCTCGGGGCCCTCCCGGGGCGCCCTTGTGGCGATCTTGGGGGCCCCTCTTGGAGCTCTTTGTGGGCCCATCTAGGGGCTCTCTTGGACGCTCTTGGAGCGACTTTGATGCCTCAGGGCATCAGGCAGAATGCAACCCCTCACCCTAATAACACCATGAAGTCGTGCCCTAATTTAGCTCCCCGCTTTTTTGAGGGATAATATGAAAGATGTGGGTGGCTTCGTTTGATACACCTGCAAAGAGACCCCCTACCCTTCATGTGTTGGGTCATCCTAACTCAGGTCCCCTTCCACAGGGTTTGGGGTACTTCTATTGTTATGCTTCAGGAACCCACCCAGAGCGAAAGGGCTAGAACCGAAATACACAACACAACAATCGTGGTCTGATAGTGTTGGCACCTCGGGGGTCTCATCCTTCGCAGGCTTATTTGGAGTTGTCTGGCGGTGGTCCTGAGGCCTTTGGGAGGCATGTCGGAAGCTATATTTGACTATCGTATACCATCTTTGGGGCCATCTTGGGCTATCTGGAGCCGTCTTTGGTAATTCCGGACCCTCTACCCGTCGCAGACACCTTGCCCCGACCTCCAGGGATGAGAGAGGGGGAGGGGCAAACTCCTCCCCGAAGGGGACGCACAAACTTGTCAGAGGAAACGATCTCAACCACCTACGTCCAGAAGGCAGGTGAGATTCGAGGATTCACTGCGCAGGTGGATTGGGTGGAGGGTCTGCTGGGTCTACTCTGCGTTCTGCAATGTCCGAAGAAAAGAGTGACCTTTGGCAGAATGCATGAACATGGGCTGTCGGAGACGCGTGCGGGTTTCTTGGGTCTGTCCTGACCCCCCGCCCCCAGCAGCGCCTCCAGGCACGCTTCGCGTGCCAGGGATGGGGGTCCAGTGCCGACCCAAGAAATCCGCGCGGACCTCCAACATCTGTCGTTTCAACCTTGTCTCGTCGGCGCACCGCGCCGCGCATGATGGTGCCCGGTGCGTGCCCACGACGCGGGTCCATCCGAGGTTGTCGCCGAGGCCGGTGCCCCCTGGAAGTCTTGGCAGGGCTGCGCACTTTTCTTGTTACCATCCGCAGAGTGCCCGGTGGCAGGTGGAGGAGGAGTAGGAGGAGGAAGAGGAGGAAGAGGAGGAGGAAGCGGAGGAGGAAGAGGAGGAGGAGGAGGGGAACTGCAACTAACTATCACATTCCTGCACGACGTTGGTGCGCCCGTGAAGTGCTTCATGCTCTGGGTGGCCTCCCTTCCCTCCTTCGCCTCCTCCCCGGCCAGCTTCCTTGCGCCCCAATTCGCTTCCGGAGCACCCCTCCTGATGCTGACTGGCATCCGCATCGGCGTCTCGCCCGCATGTGCCTGCTGACTCGAAACAATGATGTACACCCATGAGAAGTCTTAAGAGAAAGCATCAATTTGCATGGACTCCATATTTGGATTTAGAGCATCAAAAATCTTGACAGGACCATGGGCGTTTTCTTTGAGGTTTTGTTATTCGTCGAACATCTAGTGGCCTTTGGTCCATCCCGCCACAGCGCCTGGGTTGTAGGTTAGAGGCTTCTTGGATGTTCGTTTTGATATCGTGGGAGGCCTCTCGGGGGCCTCTTGGAGGCAATTTTGAAGCCTCTTGGGGGCCGTTGGATGGCCTCTCGAGGCCTCTGTGTGGGCCTCTTGGGGGCCTTGTGGGGCCTCTTGGGGGCCTCTTGGGCTCTCTTGGGGGCCTCTCGGAGCCTACTGGGTGCCTCTTGGGGCGGAAGGCTCGAATTGTCGGTTCGTGTTCCCCTTCTTGGGCCCCTCTTGGGGACGTCTTGGGTCCCTCTTGGGGCCGTCTTGGGGCCCTCTTGGGCGATCTTGGGCGCCTATTTTACGCGTTTTCCAAACACACTTTTACAGTAGCATGGTCAATGTTTCTAGCCGCCGAAATCGTCACCTTTCTTATTGTCTTTTATGGTTGCAGTTTCGGCTCGAGAGGTTTGAGTGGCGGGGAGAGTCCCCGCGTTCTCGAGCCCTGGAGCACACCAGCCTTGAGGTGTTCGAGGGGCCTGCCGCGCGGCAGGCGATCGGGCTGCTGGCCTGGCGGCGTGCGCAGCCGACGGCAGCGCTGGCGCTGGCATCACGACGCGTGCTGGGCCCGTCAGCTGGGCCCTGGCGCTGGCCATCCTGGCCAGCGAGTGGGAGGCGTTGCTGCCAGGCCTCCTGACGTATGGCGAGGCCGAGGCGGAGGAGGACAGCGAACCCATCTTCTGGGAGCCTGGCGGTGGCGAGCCAGGGGAGCTGTTCAAGGGCTCGCGAGCGAGCTTCATGGCGCCCTGGGCGCGATGGAACAGGCTGTACCTCCAGTCGCCGACGAAGCCGACGGGGGTGGTGCTCCTCTTGCTCACTCGAGTAGGAGGGGCAAAGAGCACAGTGTGGACTGCGGTCGACCCGACGCAGAGAGTGGTGTTCGTGAGCGTCCGTGACAAGAAGTACGCGCTGAGCAAGACGAAGCAGGGCATTGTCTGGACTGAACACCCTGGGCTGAATGAGAAGCAACGGGATGCGGCTTTGATTGCGTCAGAGCGCTTGATCGCCCGCTCGGAGCTGAAGGATGCGGAAGCGAGGTCGGAGAAGGTCAAGGCCGCCGAGCTGAAGAGAAAGAAGAAGCCGAGCTCCAAGACGCAGACCGCGAGCTGGATGTTCAAGGGAGTGTCTACGCTCATGGTGGCGGGCTGGAGCTACCGTACGGCAGGAGCCTGGGGCTCCGTGGCTTTCCTCGGCTGGAGGCTGTGGCGTTACTTCGAGCTCGGGTCCTGGGTGAGCAGCGGGCATCATGGTGCACGTGCAGCGCTCCAGGCCTTCGAGGACTTCCGGTCCTTTGTGGAGCTGATCGGGGACATGTACGACAACGGGGGCTTGGAGAAGATTGCGTGCGCCATCGGGGGCATCGCAGTCAGTGGCTACATGACGTGGATGCACACGAGTAGCTCCAGCGCGGACCGAGGTGACAGCTCGGACAGTGACAGCGGGAGCGAGGACGGCACCACGGTGATTTTACGGGCACGACGTGACGGACAGCGAGGATGAGCCCGACGCCAAAGCAATCCTCACCGAGCTGGCGAGGGGGCAGGCGGAGCTGGCGTCGGCCATGATCGACTTGAAGGACAAGATGCGCGAGGAGGCGGGTGCTCGCCCTCCGATGCCCCCACCGCCCCAGGCGCCGCCTCCTGTCAGCAGCAGTGCCAGCAGCGGCTCTTGGGAGAAGCTCAGCGGCGACTTCGACGACCCACTGAAGGACCAGATCGTGCAGCTGAAGTTGGAGGCGACCAACCCCAAGGACAGCCTGCTGAACGTGCTGCAGCAGTACAGGCCTGCCGTCGGTGCCCAGGTGGGCGGCGTCAGGACGAGGGTCGCTCCCACGGTGCTGGCTAAGCTCTACCGTGGGGGGCGGACCGCCCGCGTCGAGACGCAGGAGCGGTTGCGGGCCAAGGAGCTGCAGACGGCCTCAGTGGCGAACGAGGTGAACATGCTGGCGATGGCGCTGGACCGCGTGATGAGCTCGGGCGAGCACAACGCGCTGATCAACAGTCAGGCGTCGGAGCTCACGTGCCTGCGGCTCTACTCGATCTGGAAGGCCGACGAGCGGGCGCAGTGCCGAGCTGACGGGCAGCGCCCCAAGGCGCAAAATGGAGGCAAGTGGAAGTCCAAGGTCGACTGGAGCCTGGCCGAGGAGCACCTGCGCTTGGACGGCGATCGGGACAGCGAGAACTTGAAGGCCGACGAGGAGGTGCTGGAGAAGCTGAAGCGCCGCGCGACCCTGAACAAGCACCTGAGTCAAGGTGGCGGGAGGGGAGGCGGCGCGGACGGCGAATAGGTTGCGGCCGGTGCGATCGTGGTAAGCACTGGTCAAGAGCGTGCTGTCGGCACTGCGCGCAACGTGGCTTGAGGGAGTCGTCGGCCTTTGCTCGCCAGCCTCGCCCTGCCGTCTTAATCGGGCTCATCGTGGGCCTGCTGGGTCGGTTGTTCTACGAGCTTTCCTGGGAGGAGTTTCCCGCCCAGGAGATTTTCGAGCCAGAGGAGGTCTACTTGGGCATCCTCGAGGCTCCCCTGCCGCGAGCAGGTCATCCAGTGCGTCGCGGCGCAGGTCACCGGGTGGGGCCATCCCTGGATATCGCCAATGGATCCTCGGGGGCGCGACCCGCTGAGGACCTTGCCAGACCTCCCTTTTCCGATGACTACCAGGAGATCGAGTACGGGGCTGAGTTCATTCAGCCTGCGCGTTACCAGGAGGAGGGTGGCGAGGGCGATCTCGGCGATCAAGAGCATGGCCACGTGCTGTGCGAATGGGTGGCTGCCGCCAGCCCCCCTCGAGACGATGGGCGAGGCGAAGGAGAGGCGGATGGTGAGCAGCCCGCTCCAGAAGAAGATCATCAGCGATATTTGGGACCAGCACGCCCAGCGGGCGAGCTGGGGCAACATCAACGACGGGAAGGTGGCTCTCGGCCACCTCGAGGAGACGACGGGCAGCGGCCATCTCACGACGGTAAGGAAGAGGGAGGACAGCAAGAAAGTGACGAGATTCAAGAAGGGAGATTTGTGTCCTCTCCGAGCTGGGCAAGTTTCGCTGCCCAGCCCAGGTACGACGCCTCTTCGTGTCCAGGACCTCTCGGCCTGCGCGGGCAGCTACATCGATTCGTTCGAGAAGCTGATGATCAAGGGCACGGGCGAGGTGGGCTGGGGGAGGTACGAGAACACCAAGAGCTACTCGGACCCGGCGCTGAGGAGCAAGGCCGAGAAGCTGGAGCTGCTTTCCCGCATGTACCAGGCGGGGGTGCTGGACTACGCGAAGGCGGTGCGGGAAAAGGTGGGACTGTTCACGGTGGCCAAAGACGTCGACCCCGACTCAGGGGAGGTGCCGAAGAGCCGACTGATCTGGGATTGCAGGAAGGTCAGCGTTCTTTTTCACGAGCCGCCGTGGGTGCCGCTTGGGAGTCCCGCAGGCTTGGCCCTGCTGGAAGTAGACGAGGTGATCTTGCATGGGCGGCGGCTCTTCTCCTTCCAGGGCGACGTGCCGGATTGGTTCTATCGACTGCACTGAGGATCGGAGCTGGCGGAGTTCTTTGTCGTGGAGGGTGTCTCGCCTCAGGAGCTGCACCAGTATGGCCAGGAGAAGGGACTCGAGTTCAAGAGGCCCGATCCCTCGGATATTGGCCTGGGAGCAGCGAGCCTGGTGATGGGCTCGGCATGGGCCGTCTTTCTGGCGCATATTTGTCTAGAGCC
Source organism: Prorocentrum cordatum (assembly GCA_963575745.1). Classification (NCBI taxonomy): domain Eukaryota; class Dinophyceae; order Prorocentrales; family Prorocentraceae; genus Prorocentrum; species Prorocentrum cordatum. The sequence goes on from CAUYUJ010019281.1 coordinate 704,540, forward strand.
GAGCTTCGAGACCCTGAGGGCGCCGACCATATACGTATGGGAAGCCGACCCCGAGCTTCCGCAGTCTGACACCCAACACTCGACTTCCGTCGCAGCAGAGGGATTTTCCCTCGAGCGCGACCGAGGCGGTGGAGGAGGAGACGTCTGTGGAGGTGGCGGCGAAGCTCATCCTAATGCTGTACATCGACGACTACATCGGCTTTACCCTGAAGGGACCTGGCGAGGAGGAAGAAATCCTGCAAGACAAGGAGGAGGTGAAGCAGCTCTTGAACCACAAGGGCCTCGCGATCCACAAGGAAGCCTGGGGAGAGGGACTCGGTACGGGAGTGGGGCTCGCGATCCCAGCGTCGAGACCGTATGTTCTACGGGTCCAGACAAATAAGTTTGCGGAGCTGGTCTTGGCGACGGAGGCGCTACTACTGGGGCGTTGCTCGCCCATCCGTTCTGGCAAGTTCGGTGGGTCATTGGACGTGGGCCATGATGGTGTTCAGGCCCGCTTTTGCCATATTGGACGAGACCTACAGGTGGATCAGAGGTTACGAGGTGGAGGAGTGTGCCGTACCGCGAAGGTTGCCAGAGACGGTCAAGAGCGAGCTTTCGGCTGTGGTGAACCTTTCGATCTACATGGAGTCGGACCTGGAGGCGCCGCGGTGGCCACGAGCCTACATGACCGACGCTTCGGAGAGTGGATATGGATCCTTAGCTTGCGATTGCGACCCCGAGGAAGCACGTGCGGAGGCCGCTCGGGGGACCGAGGGGCTCTGGGGACCCCAGGTGGAGGAGACCTACACCGAGATGGAGAGAGAGGTGGAGGCAGTCGGCGACGAAGAGGACCTACCTTCACGACCACGGGAGGGACGACCTGGGGTGCTGGAGCTGTTCTCGGGCTCGTCGAGGCTGCTGGATGCCATCAAGGAGATCACGAACTCTTGGGGAGAGGCGTGGGACATCTCGGAGGGGGTCGAGTACGACGTGCTGGTCAGCGACAACCTGGAGCTGCTGCTGAGACGGGTGCGCCAAGGGTGGTTCTGGTGGGTGCACATATCGCGCCGCCCTGTGCTACGTTCTCGAATGCGCGTGCCCCGCCCCTGCGATCGGCGGAGCACATCTGGGGTCTCCCCGAACTCGAGGGGGCGAGTCAGGCCAAGCTCGAGGAGGGGAACCTGCTGTGCTTGGTGGCGGTGGAGGTGCTGAAGATCTGCGGCACCATGGCAATGCCCTTCACGCTGGAGAACCCAGCAGGCAGCTACATCTGGACCTTCCCGCCCCTCGTGGAAGTCCTATCGAAGATGGACGTCTGGAGAGTGGAGCTGGACTATTGTGCGTTCGGGGAGGCCTGGAAGAAGCCCACTGCTTTCGTCACGAGTATGAGGGAGATGACCAGACTAGCGAGGAGGTGTACTGGTACTTTTCGGTGTTGCAGTCGTACTCAGAAGCCTCATCAAGCGTTGAGAGGCAAGTCGCCGTGCGGACTCAGGTGGACCAAGCTGGCGTGCGCGTACCCTCTCGAGCTATGCAGATGCTGCGCGGAGATCGTGGGGCAGCTCGAGCCTTCCTGGGAGACGATGCCCTCAGGGGCAAGGCTGAGGCTGAGAGGAGGTCGACCACAGATCGTCAAGGCGGCGGGTACCACGACACCGTTGAGGAGCCTTTGGTTGCAGTGCCGCTGGCACGTCTTGCTCTGCGGGAAGCGGGGACACCAGGAGCACAACAACATCCTGGAGCTGCGGACAGTAGTGGCCACTCTGAGGCACCTGAGCAGGACATCTCAGGCCTGGGGCCACAGGATTTTGATTTTCACGGACTCCTTGGCGTCGTTGGGCGCGCTGCAGAAGGGCCGCTCATCAGCGAAGGACGTGCTGCACCTCTGCCGCATTGCGGGCATCATCCAGATGGTCTGCAGGATCAGAGGCTACTACCGATGGGCCCCGTCGGAGCTCAAGCTTGCGGACGGGCCGTCGAGGGGGCTGCCCATCGGCGCGGCGGAGGAGACGGTCAAGCTGCACGTGGCCCGAGGCGTCCCACAGCAACTACAGCTGCGCTTGCATCAGCGGCAGGCTCATCAAGACACTGGCGCTGGGTCGGCACATCTGTAGCCTTCGGGGTGCAGGTGGCGCAAGGGGGAGCCGTGGGGAATCGAGGCAGCCCGAGTCCACGTTCGACCAGAGCAAAGGTTACGAGTGCCCCGCCGCCTCTGGTCAAGAAAGGAGCGCGGGCTTGAGGCGAGGCGCAGCGTGACAGGCTGCTCTACACGAATCGCTTGGTCATCCACGCCGTGGACGACGCGACCAACCTGGTCTACCAGAAGGCCGTGCGCGAGTTCTTGGTCGACGTCAAGAGGAACCAGTTGGACTTTGACACCTTCGAGGCGAGGGGCCAAGCGCTGGCGGACTACATCTCCGACATGTGCTACGTGCGGCAGCTGGGCTTCGGGCGAGCCAATGTGCTGTTCAACGGTTTCATGCACGTGTTCCAGGACCACAGGGGCCGGCTTCCGACATCGGCCAGGGCGCTGAAGTCGTGGCAGAAGTTGGGGCAGTTGGGCGAAGGCGCGCCTGTCCCCATGGAGGCGGCCGGCCTGGTCATCGGCAGGATGTTCCGCACTGGCCGCCTGATCGAGGGGGCGGCGGTGCTCGCGCAGCTGGACGGCCGGCTCAGGGAGCGGGGCCGGGGCCAGCTCAGGGCCGAGGACGCGTCCGAGGGACCTGGGGGCCAGCTGGCTTTCACCCTGGGCAGACGCGAGAGAGGGGAGAAGGTCAAGACGGGCTCGAACGAGGGCGTGGTGATCTCATGGCCAGTGACAGCGGGCGTGGTGCGCGCCCTGCTGCGGGGCTGCGCTCGCAGGGACCTCGTCTTCCCCGTCTCGCAGGACAAGTTCAGGCGCGAGTGGCACAAGGCGCTGGGCGACGAAGGGCTTGCTGGCATGGCCCCCCCGCGCGCCATGCGGCACTCGGGGGCAGCCAGCTTCGCGGCCGAAGGCGGCTGCCTGGCGGCTGCCCGCCGCAAAGGCAGGTGGCAGACGACGGCAGCGCTGGCGCGCTACACGAAGACCCACATGCTGATCAGCCAGCTGGGCAAGATGACTGACGGGCAGGTGCGTGCAGGCGTGAGCTTCTGGTCGGCGCCTGCTGAGGCGCTGATTGGATGGATCAAGGAGTCGCCCGCCGCTCAGACCCCACTGGCAGGTCATCTGCTGGAGGAGCTGGAGCGCGCGCGCGGCCAGGAGGTCGAGCTCCCGAGGTTTGACGGGGGACGGGCGCTGACGACAGGCCGCCCCAGCACCGCCTCTCGCACTCGACACAGGCGCAAGACAAGCGCCGCACGAGAGTCCTGAGTTTGGACTTGACAGTACGATTTCATTGATTTGCGTGCGTGGCAAAGCCCAGCCCTTTTGGCGGGTCAGAGGCCAGCACTCTCGTGTGTGTGTGTGTTGATTCTATTATCAGACTTATCTTTTGATATAGTCGGTGCGTGCCTGGAGGCAGGTTGACGTGCCCCCTGCCATCCCCCGTCGTACCTCAAAGTAAAGATCAGAACGACATTCGGACCGGGGTTGTTTATTCACAGGGGGGCTGGAGCACAACTAGATGAATAACCCTTACCCTCCCTCCCTCATCTGTTGCAAGGCTGGTGTTTTGGCAAGTATGCCAGTCTCGACATTTTGGGGCTGGGACTGATGCGTTTCCGAGTTTCTCGCGGGCCCTGTGTGGCCTTGTGGCCAGGTCAGGCACCGCTCGAGGTTTGGGCCCAAGGTGGCTCGGCCACGCCTTCTAACACCTCGTGGGGGGACCTCCCCCTCTAGGCGCGCTCGCGGCACCTTCCTGGACGCTCCTGCTGCTGCGTCGGATGTTCAGTGCCGTGTTTGAGTGTGCTTGTCGCTTTTGATTTACTGTAGGGTTGTCGCTCCAGCTCCGCCTGACCCCCTTTGAAGGTCCCCCCAAGCTCTCAGTGCAAAGCTGGCTAATTATAGAGGTGTTACTGTAAATACGCGTTTTCCAAACACACCTTTACAGTAGCATCGTCAATGTTTCTAGCCGCCGAAATCGCCACCCTTCTTATTGTATTTTATGGCTGCAGTTTCGGCCCCGCCACTCCGACCCTGGGGCTATCACCCTTGGGACTGATGCGTTTCCGAGTTTCTCGCGGGCCTTGTGTGGCCTTGTGGCCAGGTCAGGCACCGCTCGAGGTTTGGGCCCTAGGTGGCTCGGCCACGCCTTCTAACACCTCGTGGGGGGACCTCCCCCTCTAGGCGCGCTCGCGGCACCTTCCTGGACGCTCCTGCTGCTGCGTCGGATGTTCAGTGCCGTGTTTGAGTGTGCTCGTCGCTTTTGATTTACTGTAGGGTTGTCGCTCCAGCTCCGCCTGACCCCCTTTGAAGGTCCCCCCAAGCTCTCAGTACAAAGCTGGCTAAGTAGAGGGGTGTTAATGTAAATACGCGTTTTCCAAACACACTTTTACAGTAACATCGTCAATGTTTCTAGCCGCCGAAATCGCGACCTCCCCCTCTAGGCGCGCTCGCGGCACCTTCCTGGACGCTCCTGCTGCTGCGTCGGATCTTCAGTGCCGTGTTTGAGTATGCTTGTTGCTTTTGATTTACTGTAGGGTTGTCGCTCCAGCTCCGCCTGACCCCCTTTGAAGGTCCCCCCAAGCTCTCAGTACAAAGCTGGCTAAGTATAGAGGTGTTAATGTAAAGGGCTGTTTGGGGGCCCTCTTGGGGACCCCTTGGGCCGTCATGGGGCGGTCTTGGGGGCCTCTGGGGCCATCGTGGAGCGTCGGAAGCCCGAACACGCAAGAACGCGAAAAATACATAACAAACACGAAACATCAATGGTGGTTGCCTGTTTGGGCCTTCTTGGAGCGCTGTTGGGCCTTCTTTGGGGCCTCCTGGGCCGTCTTGGGACCATTTTGGGCGTCTTGGAGCGCTCTTGGGCTGTCTTGAAGGCCTATTGGACCCTCTTGGGCGCTTTCTGGGGCCCTCTTGGACCGTATTGGAGCCCTCTGGCTTCTGGAAACGTCACGCGGGGCAGCCCAGGAGCGCGCGGGAACGCACGGGAAGTTTGTCTACTTTGGGCCCCAGCCCTTCGAAGAGTAGAATCTCAGAGTCCCGAGTGCAGAGAGCAGAGGACACACGAGGGCTTGCGGGTGCCTCCACCTCGCGCCTCGCGTCACGGCTGTGGATCTGGACCTGGACTGCGGCTTCAGAAAAACGCCTGGAGTGAGGCCCCCTCTCTTAACTTGCAAGCTTCTGAACTCTATCAGCCGGTATGCTTGGCATCGCTCGGACGTGTGCATTTTCGGCGAGGACCATCGAGGAGCATCCTTGATCAATTGGCGAAACAACCACGCACGAATCCGAAAAAAACACAGGGAATGGACGTCCGAGCGATGGCCAGTGTGTAGCCCACGGTGCCCTCAATAGGCCTGCCTCGGCCTCAGTACCACGCGCCGCCTCTGGCGGCGCCCGCTCCCCCCGGGGGCGCTCCGCCCCTCGAGCTCGGGCGGTGCCCGCCCCCCCCCTCCGAGCGCGGCGACTCGTGCCGGCCGGCGGGGTCTGGCTGCGCAGCGCGGCCCAGACGCCCGCGCAGGTGCGTTCCACGGCGCGGTGGAGGTCTACGGCGAGGACCCCGGGGGAGCTCCGGGGCCACGACGGGGGGCGGTGGGCACAGGGGGGGACGCACTCGACCCCCCAATCGCCCCTTGATCGCCGATTGGGGCCCGACGGCCCACGCCTCCCGAGGAGCTTGCGGACTTGCTATCGGGGGCCCATCGCCGATCGTTCGGCGATTCATCGCCGGTTCAAGGTCGAGATGTTCCCCCCCCCCGTATGCCAGTCCCCTCCTTCTCGCTGCTCCTCAGAGACGCATCGAGAGGGGAGGGGAGGGCGAAGGGCAGGCAGCGAAACGGGATGGGGGGGAGGGGCGGGTGCGCATGCGCCAGGGGGGGGCAAGGAGAGAGGAGTAAGTCAGAGGGAGAGAGGAGGGAGGAGGGAGGAGGGAGGGGGGCAGAGAGAGAGGAGGAGGCAGGGAGAGAGGCAGAGGGAAGGAGGAGGGCAGGGAGGAGGCATGCACCAGGGGGGGGGCAGAGGCAGAGAGGGAGAGAGGAGGAAGGCAGAGGGAGGGACGAAAAGAGGGGGCAAAGGACTACCGCGGCTGGGGGGGGGGGCAGGGCGGGGGGGGGGTCGGGCGAGAGGGGGCAGGACGAGCGTTTGAAGCTGATGACGACCTGCACCGTGTCAAGTCGATTGGCGAACTGCCCGTTCTCGGTTTTTCCACAGAGGGCAGGATTAATGCCGCAGGTTGATACAGGCTCCAATATGCCTCCTCATCCTCCTCGTCTGACCTCCCCTCATCCTCCTCATCTATCCTCCTCCTCCTCCTCCTCCTCCTCCTCCTCGTCTATCCTTCTCCTTCTCCTCATCCTCCTCTAACAGCACGGACTTCTAACATACTGCCGTTACTCAGAAGAAGATTTACCTCCCCGCTTTCGCTTCCAAGCACAGTCCTGTGCGCGCGTCACCCCCCCTCGCCGCATCGCTTCCCCCATCCACGGGATTCCCAGATACCGTCCCAAAAGACGCTCGGCATCATTCCAGGATAACTTGGCACCATGCTGTGAACACATGAATCGCACTGGAATGTGTTGGGATCGTGATGGGATAGTTTGGTAAAGTACCGGAAAGCTAGGTATTGCACCGACTGCGTTTGGTATTGTACCGAACTTGCCCTTGCATCGTTAGTCTCCGCATGCGGGCCAGGCCCCAAAGCACATGACATTATACCAGGATCCGTTGGCATTATACCACGTTTACCCCGTATTCTGCCATAGTGCCGTTTGGTTCGATATTTGGCGTCGTTCAGGGCAGTGTTTGAGACTTCGGGGCTCGGCAGTGCGAATGGGCACAGGGCGCGCTAGAGACTGGGGAAGATGGACGGACGTGGATCGTTTGATGGCCTAAGAGGTTACGGTCACGCTCCCCGCGAGCAAGTTGGCATTGTTTGGTTCCCATTTGGAAGCGAGGGTGGTCAATAGCGAGGTCGATGATTCCGCCACTCAGCTAGGGCTTCGGACCTTATCTCGGATTCGAAAGCTTCCGAGGCAGTTTGAAAGCTTTTCTGGGGCATCTAGTTTTTATCACGATAACGAAGAAAGTGTGAGAGGATGGTTCAGTCAAAAGTATCGTCACCCCTCATGCGAACTGGCTGGCACATGGCGCTTGTTCGGGCGACTTGGTTTTGGATAAGGAGAAGCAGGTCGCACTCGTGCAAGCTGTTTCGCAATTGCGACATTGCTCGAGGCACTCTCCCGAGTTGCGCATTCGAAGGGGACGCGGTGGCAGATGCTCTGACTGACGATGTTGCAACAGAAGCGAGATTGTCCGAAGCTGGTCGTTTCCAGGTGAATAATTCAGCGGCGAAGGCCAGATTGGTGCGCAAACGAGTCTTGAGAGCAACGTTGTCTGCGGCGACGGCCCAGCATTCCATACAGCGGTCGGCGAGGCTTGGAAATCGTGGCGCGCCCTCGTCTGCCAGCGCTGCTGCCCCCCCCCCGCCCCGAGAGCTGTGTTGTATCTGCCATGACCTCGCAGCACGCCTCGGGCGTGTCAGGAGCGCGGCGCTTCAGGTGCTGCTGCAGCGCCTCCGCGGCACAGAGGGTCTAGTGGTTGGGCTCTTGGTGCGAAGAGCCCGAGGCCGTGCAAGGGAGAGCGGGGTGGGGGGGTGGGGTGGGGGGGGGGTCCCAACCGTCCTGTGGTGTTGGGTCCTCGTTTTGAAGAGGCGGTCCCCGCGTTCCTTTCCTCCTCTCCTCCTCCCCCTCCTCCTCTCCACCGCCCGCATGCGCCCCCCACACCCATTACGGCATATCCCTCACACGTTTCGTGGCCCCATAGGGGGCCCCACCGAAGGCCCCAGTGCCACCGCCCGCATTCGTCCCCCACACCCAATTTGGCATTTTCACCCACCGAGTACAGCGCTTCGTGGCCCCGTAGGGAGCTCCACCGAAGCCCCCAGTGGTACCGCCCGCATGCGTCCCCCACACCAAATTTTTGCATTTTCGCCAACCCAGCACAGCGCTTCGTGGCCCCATGGGGAGCCCCACCGAAGCCCCCAGTGGGACCGCCCGCATGCGTCACCCCCACACATAATTTAGTAATTTCACCCACCCAGTACAACGCTTCGCGGCCACATAGGGGGCCCCACCGAAGCCCCCAGTGGGACCGCCCGCATGCGTCACCCACACCCAATCTTGCACTTTCTCTCACCCAGTACAACGCTTCGTGGCCCCATAGAGAGTCCCGCCGAAGCCCCCAGTGGTACCGCCCGCATGCGTCACCCACGCCTAATTTGGCATTGTCACCCACCCAGTACAGTGCTTCGTGACCCCATAGGGAGCTCCACAGAAGCCCCCCAGTGGGACCGCCCGCATGCGTCACCCACACCCAACTTGGCATTGTCACCCACCCAGTACAGCGCTTCGTGGCCCCATACGGAGCCCCACCGAAGCCCCCAGCTGGACCCAATTTGGCAGTTTCACCCGCACAGTACAGCGCTTCGTGGCCCCATGGGGAGCTCCACCGAAGCCCCCAGTGGGACCGCCCGCATGCGTCCCCCACAGGGAACCCCACCGAAGCTTTCAGTAGGACCGCCCGCATGCGTCCCCCCCACACCACCACCACCACCACCACCACCACCACCACCACCACCACCACCACCACCACCACCACCACCACCACCACCACCACCACCACCACCACCACCACCACCACCACCACCACCACACGCACGCACGCACGCACCACGCACGCACGCGCACGCACGCACGCACGCACGCACGCACGCACGCACGCACGCACGCACGCACGCACACGCACGCACACACACACACACACACACACACACACACACACACACACACACACACACACACACACACACACACACACACACACACACACACACACACACACACACACACACACACACACACACACACACACACACACACACACACACACACACATTCGCATTTTCACCGGCCGGGTACGGCGCTTCGTGTCCCCATAGGGAGTTCCACCGAAGCCCCCAGTGGGGCCGCCCGCATGCGTCCCCCACACCCAATTGCCGAGGGGGTTGGGCAGTCCAAGGTCCCCACACTGTACCCGGGAAAAAAACGTAGGGCAATCCTCGACAGGTTCAATATTGGTGTGAGGCCCCGACCCCTGTCGAGTAGAAACGTTGTGTTGATTTCGTCAACGATCCCGTTCCAAGCTTCTTCCCATAAACAGGCTTGTTCCGCTCCTCATCATTTGTCCCAACCATCCTGTGGTGTTGGGCCTTCGTTTTGAAGAGACAGCGCCGCGCGTCCCTCCTCCTCGTCCTCCTCCTCTTCCCGCTGCCCTCCCCCCCCTCTCCCCATCATCAGCATCACCGTCGCCACCATCATCGTCATCATCATCACCATCATCAGTTCGGCACATCCCTCACACGGTTCGTGGCCCCATAGGGAGCCCCACCGAAGGCCCCAGTGGCTGCGTCCCATGCGCCACCGCCACCCATCACGGCACACCCCTCACACGGTTCGTGGCTCCATAGGGAGCTTCACCGAAGGCCCCAATGGTTGCGTCCTCATGCGTCACCGCCGCCCAGTTCGGCACACCCTTCACACGGTTCGTGGCCCCATAGGGAGCTCCACCGAACGCCCCAGTGGTTGCGTCCTCATGCGTCACCGCCGCGCATTACGGCACACCCTTCACACGGTTCGTGGACCCTTGTGGAGCTTCACCGAAGGCCCCAGTGGCTGCGTCCGCATGCGTCACCGCCACCCAGGACAACGTTTCGTGGCCACATAGGGAGCTCCACCGAAGGCTCCAGTGGCAGGGCCCGCATGCGTCACCGCCACCCAGGACAGCGCTTCGTGGCCCCATAGGGAGCTCCACCGAAGGCTCGAGTGGCAGGGTCCGCATGCGTCACCGCCACCCAGCACAGCGTTTCGTGGCGCCATGGGGAGCTCCACTCAAAGCTCCATTGGCAGGGTCCGCATGCGTCACCGCCACAACGCTTCGTGGCCCCATAGGGAGCTCCATCGAAGACTCCAGTGGCAGCGCCCGCATGCGTCACCGTCACCCAGGACAGCGCTCCGTGGCCCCATAAGGAGCTCCATCGAAGGCTCCAGTGGCAGGGTACAGCGCTTCGTGGCCCCATAGGGAGCCACACCGAAAGCTCCAGTGGCAGGGCCCGCATGCGCCACCGCCACCCAGGACAGCGCTTCGTGGCCCCATAGGGAGCTCCACCGAAGGCTCCAGTGGCAGCGTCCGCATGCGTCACCGCCACCCAAGAAAGCGTTCCGTGGCCCCATAGGGAGCTCCACCGAAGGCTCCAGTGGCAGGGCCCGCATGCGCCACCTCCACCCAGGACAGCGCGTCGTGGCCCCATAGGGAGCTCCAGTGGCAGGGTCCGCATGCGGCACCGCCACCCAGGGCAGCGCTCCGTGGCCCCATAGGGAGCTCCAGTGGCAGGGTCCGCATGCGGCACCGCCACCCAGGGCAGCGCTCCGTGGCCCGAAAGAGAGCTCCACCGAAAGCTCCAGTGGCAGGGTCCGCATGCGCCACCGTTGCCCAGGACAGCGCTTCGTGGCCCCATAGGGAGCTACACCGAAAGCTCCAGTGTCAGGGTCCGCATGCGTCACCGCCACCCAGCACAGCGTTTCGTGGCCCCATAGGGAGCTCCATCGAAGGCTCCAGTGGCAGCGCCCGCATGCGTCACCGCCACCCAGGACAGCGCTCCGTGGCCCCATACGGAGCTCCATCGAAGGCTCCAGTGGCAGGGTCCGCATGCTTTACCGCCACCCAGGACAGCGCTTCGTGGCCCCATAGGGATCTCCACCAAAGGCTTCAGTGGCAGGGTCCGCATGCGTCCGCGCCACCGATTTCGGCGCACCCCTCGCACGTTTCATGGCCCCATAGGGAGCTCCAGTGGCAGGGTCCGCATGCGTCACCGCCACCCAGGACAGCGCTTCGTGGCCCCATAGAGAGCTCCACCGATAGCTCCAGTGGCAGGGTCCACATTCGCCACCGCCAACCAGGACAGCGCTTCGTGGCCCCATAGGGAGCTCCACCGAAGGCTCCAGTGGCAGCGTCCGCATGCGTCACCGCCACCCAGCGCAGCGCTTCGTGGCCCCATACGGAGCTCCGCCGAAGCCTTCAGTGGCAGGGTCCGCATGCGCCCGCGCCACCGATTTCGGCGCACCCCTCGCACGCTTCATGGCCACATAGGGAGCTTCACGGAAAGCGGTACCCACCATGCGGCATTCGCAGTTGCATATGGTTAGGTCTTTCGTCAGGCTAATGTCCCCGATCTTCGGGTCCCCGTTTTGAATTCGCAGCGCCGCACGTCTCGTCCTTCTCCGTCTCCTTTTTCTCCTCTCCTTCTCCTCCTCCTCCTCCTCCTCCTCCTCCTCCTCCTCTGTTTCCTCCTCCTCCTCCTCCTCCTCCTCCTCCTCCTCCTCCTCCTCCTCCTCCTCCTCCTCCTCCTCCTCTTCCTTCCCTCCTCCGCCTCCTCCTTCTCGTCAGCATCATCGTCTTGATATCAATCACCACCATCATGACCACCACAGGTTCGTCACACCCCTCACACGGTTCGTACCGAAGGCCCCAGGGACGGCTCTAGCAGCGCAGGAGGCCTCATCTTCTCCTTCGATTTTGCCGTTTCGAATGTCGGCAAAGCCCTCACACGTTTCGTTGCCCCGCAGGAGGCTCCGCCGAGGGCCCCAGTGGCAGGGTTCACATTGGTAACCGCCCCATGTCGGCAGACCCCTAACACGTTTCGTGGCCCCATATGGGGGCTTCACCGAGGGCCCCAGCGGCAGGGATCATATGAGTACCCGACCCATGCCTGCAGACCCTTTACACGCTTCGTGGGCCCAAGTGGCAGGGTTCATAGGGGTACCCGCCCGATTTCGGCAGACCCCTCACACACTTCGTGGCCCCATGGGGAGCTCCACCGAGGGACCCAGTCATGGGTACCTGCCCCATGTCGGCACACCCCTCACATTTTTCGTGGCCCCAGAGCCCCAGTGGCAGGGTTCACATGGGTACCCGCCCCATGTCAGCAGATCCCTCACACGCTTCGTGGCCCCAGATGGGGGCTCCACCGAGGACCCCAGTGGCAGGGTACACGTGGGTACCCGCCTATTTTCGGCAGACCCTTCACACTCTTCGTGGCCCCTGGGGAGCTCAACCGAGGGCCCCAGTGGCAGGGTTCACATGGTTACACGCCCCATGGTGGCAGATCCCGTTATACTTTTTGTAGACCCACCACTGGGAGTTCCACCGAAGGCCCCACTAGGAGGGTTCGAATGCGTCCCGAGCCTGTTCCGAAGTTCTTTAGCGAATTTATCAGGGGCATTGCGGGGCCCCCTTTATCGAGTTCTTGTGCATTGAGTGTTCATGATGGTCGTTCCATGGCCGTGGAATGGGTTGGATTCTTCGCAAGGGCATTTTTTTGTTCTCTCTCTCTCTCCACGTGCCCCGAGTCGTCCGGCATCGAGGGATCTGCGCGGTATCAGGCCACCTTGGAGGCCAGGCTTTGGACTTAGACCAGGACGTTGGCAAGTCGGGAAAACGACACCCTTTCCTACAAGGTCAGGTTTGGTCGTCCAGGTCTCCACGTCGCCAGGTGCCCAGGGTCGGCAGGCATCGAGCGGTCTTCGCGGTCGAAGGCCCATGGAGACCAGGGCAAAGGTTATCGAAGCATTAAAATCTACATAAACACAAATTTCCGACGGCCCGCGCGGATGTATTGGGTCTGCGCTGGCCCCCCTGGCGGCATATCTGGCTCCGCCCCAGGTGCGCTTCGCGCGCCAGGGATGGGGGTCCAGCGCCGATCCAAGAAATCCGTGCGGAACCCCACAAGCTTATGTTTATGCCTTCTTTGTTCTTCTAAACTAGCCAAGACGTTGGCAAGCCGAGGAGACGACGCCTTGTCCTGCAAAGTCAAATTTGGTCGTCCAGTGTCTGCTTTTTCTTGCTGCGCTGCAGGGTTAGGATCGTTGGCCAGGTCTGTGGGGGGTTTTGCGGGCTTTCAGTGCCCCTGGTTGGGGCTCGTCTGGGGAATCTTGGGACCCTCTTAGGTGCCCCTCTTGGGTGTCCCTGGGGAGCCCTGGAGGGCCTCTCCGGGCCATCTTGAAGGCCAAGGGGGGATCCTTGATCCAGGCGCCCCTTCGAGAGCCCTCAAAACCATATCTTGGGGCCCTCCTGGGGCGCTCTTGGGCCTCAGAGGCCCATCGGACGCGAAGAGGCGAGAAGGCACAATTCATTGATTTCCCTGTCTGGTTTTTGAACGATGTTGGACCCTTAGGGATATCCTTGGCTGGCAACGAGAGCACTTGGAGCCAGACCATTGCGAATGGGGGAGGGGGAGGATCAAACCCCTCCCCGAAGGCGAAGAAAGGGGTTCTGGATGTGGAGAGAAAGATCTCGTTTGACCCAGACCCCCTCGCGTCGTGAAGAAAAACACGACGGAAGGTTTTTCGTTATGTTCGGCCTCTCAGGGTCCTCACAGGGCTGCGGGACCGCGAAACAACGACTCTGGCTGAAAAGCTGAAGCCAGGGATTGGGACCAGGCCTCTGGGGGTCGACGTTTTGAAAAAGACCATGACGTCGGGGGTCTGTGGGCCACCTGCGCCCAGAGGGCTGGCTGGTGAGATCCCGGGGACGCTGCCGTGCAGTTTTCTTTCGTGCCGCCGCCTCGATAGAGCAAAACACGGATTCGAGGGGTGCTGGATGTCCCGGTCTACCGTGTTCGGTTTCAGGGGGGCTCCGACCGTCGGGTTGCCGCGATGGCTCGAGGCTGAGCGATCCACGCGGCGTCAGGAGCCAGCGCTGGCGTCATCGCGACATGGGCCTGGCGTGCGCTTCGGGTGGAGAGGGCGAGAGGAGTGGAGCTACGGCTACATCGACGAGGGCACAGGTGTGTTCAGCAACGCTCCGAAGGGGTGCCCCATGCACACCTACCGGGAGTCGGTCTGCTTGCCGCTTATCGCTCCCCTCTCGCTTCCCGTTGTGAAGGATCGGGGTCCCGAGGAATATGAGGACCATAAGGGACCCATGGACTTGTGTAGGAGGCGTAAGAAAGAGAGAGAGAGAGAGAGAAACAACAAAAAGAGTGGAGTTACGTTTAGACCCTCCATCGCTCTCGCCATGACGGAGAAGTTGTCCTCCATCTGGAAAATGGGGCCTCGACCCAGGGGTTTCCCCCAGTGGCACTAGTTCTGCATCCTGAACCATGTTTGGACGGCCCGGCGTTTGCCGAGGGCCTCAGGGTCCCGACAACGGCGAAGAAAGTTTTTCTCAAGGAGCCGTTTCCTTTTTGCTACGCTTCTCCTTGTCGGGCTTCCCTTCTTTCAGAGCGAATTTTGATCCGATCGATCCGATTCGAAATCGATCGCGGCTGGCTCGATCCGATTCGATTCCGATGATCCAGCGATCCACTGCTTGCATGGCGCTGCGGTGCATCCTGGCCCAGCCCAGCCGAGTCGATCTCGATGTTGTGTCGACGCAGCCCGAGCCGACGCACATCCCTATTCGATCCGGTTTCCCGATTTGATGCTGATTGATGTTACCCCTCGTGGCACTTGGAAACTACAGGGCTGTTTTTTGGCTCCTCCCCCACCTGTGCCTCCACATCCTAGTCCTCCTCATCCTCCTCCACGTATTATGTCCTATTCTGCCATTCCTCCCCTTATAAATAATGTCTCCCTGTCGCACCCCGAGGCCAGTTGTTAGGGCGGGCCCGGCGTTTCGCCTAAGACACTTTCACCATTTATGACCCTGGAACTGAAAATCGACAACAGTTTGACAGATGGAGAGCGGGTCGTTTTCAAAATGGGGCTCTCGCTTTAGCGCCGAGCAAATTTGCTTTAAACATTTGCAAGAGCTTCGCGGATTGAGGGCGGCTCGTTTTCAAAGCGTTGTTCTCGCGCTTGTGCCGCGTACATTTCTTTGCAACAGCTACGAAAGTTTCACGGATGCACATGGTTAGCGTACAAGAAAATGTGTTTTGGAGGGGTTCAAGCTTATAAGGGTGCAACAGTTACGTTTATTCGTGGTGTTGAAGTCCCAGGAATGGCGTTCTGGCGTGATTCAGGACCGCCCAGACGCAACAGTCATGTTGATCCGTGGCGTTGGAATTCCGAGAACGATGTTTTGGCATGCATCAGGGTCTTCAAACGGTTGTCTTCCAACAAGGCAGCTCGAACCTTTGTATGGGGCCTATGAAGAGGGAGCCTGGAGGGAGGGTTTATTCCAACATCGTTGATGACTCTTGGGTTTGCATTGTCTCCTTATAGGTAACTCCTTCCTGTCGCACCCCGAGGCCAGTTGTTAGGGCGGGCCGGGCGTTTCGTCTGAGACTTCCCCACCCTTTCTAGGATTCTGAAGCTTAAAAAGTGACAAGCGTTTCACAGATCGAGGGCGGGTGGTTTTCAGAACGTGGCTCTCGCCTTAGCGCCGCGCAAATTCGCTTTAAATATTTGCAAGAGTTTCGCGGGTTGAGGGCGGGTCGTTTTCAAAATGTGGTTCTCGCGTTAGCGCCGCGCACATTCGATTTTAAACTTTGCAAGAGTTTCTCTGGTTCAGGGCGGATGGTTTTCAAAATGTGGCTCTCGCCTTAGCGCCGCGCACATTCTTTTTTCTTATAAAGAATAATGAAAACGAGGACGAAACAAACATGCAACAGCTTCACGGATTGAGGGCGGGTGGTTTTCAACATGTGGTTCTCGCCTTAGCGCTGCGCACATTCGCTTTTAACATGTGCAAGAATTACACGGATTCAGGGCGGACGGTTTTCAAAATGTGGTCTTCGCTTTAGTGCCGCTCTTTTCACAGATTGAGGGCGGGTCGTTTCCAACATGTGGTTCTCGCTTTGGCGCCACGCAAATTCGTTTGATAAAGTTGCAAGAGTTTCACGGAATCCCATGGTCAACGTACCAGAAATTATATTTTGGGAGGATGCCGGATCATGCGGGCGCAACAATTATGTTGATTCGTTGTGCTAAAGTCCCCAACACGGAGTTCTGGCACGATTGTGTATCGTCAAGACGCAGCAGTCCGGTTGATATGTGGCGTTGAAATTCCGAGCAGTGTTTTGCCACGCGTCAGGATCTTCAAATTGCTGTCTTCCGGCAAGGAAGTTCCCTCAATGGAAATGAGCCGTTTGCAGGGGCCTATGAAGAGGGAGCTTGGAGGGAGGGTTTATTCCAACATCGTTGATGATTCTTGGGTTTCCACTGGTCCTCCTCTTCCTCCTCCTCCTACCTTCTCATGCCCTTCCCTCTCATCCCTCATCCTTCGCCTCCTTCGTGCCCTCCTCCGTAGCAACTTTCGCTCGAGATGTCTGGCCCCTCTTGGGACAGAGTTGATACCACCAGTCCGCGGTCAGGTCTCGTCTTTTTACACTCCTGTCGGAGACGCACGCTCTCGGCAGCGCGGGAGTCTCGTAAACAACGGCTCTCTTGGCGTTGGCCTTTCTGGGTCAACTCAGGCATTTCCAGGTCCTGGGAGGGTCGTCGTCTCTCTCAGTTGCGTGGCCGTCGACAAGGGAAAACAAGAAGGGCAAAACGGCGAAGAAGCTCGAGCGCAGGGACTCTGAGACAGGTACCTCCTCGGAGGCCTCGTCGTCGTCATTGTTCGTATGTTTGAGATTTCGACCCCGCTGGCGCCCCTCGACCTGGTGGACGGGGAGAAAAACAGGTGGCGAAGAAGCTGGTAACCCAGGAGGCGGCCCAGGAGCGAAAGCGGCTCGCGGACTCCAACTGGCGTGCGAAGGCATGGACAATCTGATCGGGCTAGGGTTGACGACGAAATCATGGGCCCTGCGCTCCAGGAGGCCTCCCCTGCCGCACCTTCTCTGCCCTCGCCCTCTCCGTCTAAGAAAGGAACACCAATGGTGACGTCGACGCCGACGGGCGGTGCTACATGCTATGGGATTGGTATCCCTACTGGCACCCCTGCCCCTGGCACGCCTGTGGCTTCGGCTCCTCCTGACCATCATGGGGGACCGAATGGTGCTGGGGAAGCCCCGTATGCACCGATTCTGTCATCTACATCAGGCCCGGGTGGGAGCTTGGAACGCTGACGACTTCGATCGTCCGCCAGCAACTGGTGGAGTTGCATAACGCTTCGTTTTGAGGTCTCGTGTGTGCGTTGCAGCTACGCAGTCAGCCCTCCAGACAGCATTGCAAGTCGCCTCGTGACGGTTACCATGTCATTGATGGTGATCTCGGTGGTTTGGGTGACGGTGAGGGTGTTGGGTTATGGAGAGTCTTGGGGTTGGTGTCGTGGATCTTGCGGGTTCACGTCCTATGTCCTGGTCCTTCGGAGGATTCTGGACGATCAGCAGTCTCGCAAAGACCCTCGGGCTCCGAGTTGAGATGTTAGCAAGTGGTCTGGCGAAAGTAGCCTCGCCAGCATAGAATGCGGCCAATCCTACGGCGAGGAAAGACGCAACAAGTTCTAGCAAATTTTGTATACGTGAAGCGCTGGGCTCAAGCAGTGAAACGTTCAGACGCCACATGCACACAGACACTTGCATTAAATGAATATGTTTCGAACAGTCTTCGACACGGGAAGATCAAGACAATTGTTTTGCTATACGCATACATATAGACTTCAATAGTTCTGACCACTAGTGTAAAGGTAAGCGCTCGTTAGAACATTGTTTTAATATTATTATTCGAAGTGTGTTTCCAACACTGGTGCCGTACAACTCTTGGTATTATATGTTATAAGCTACCCTGTATCGAACGGAGAACTTGAGCGTCTGAATGACGGAACCGGGACAGCAGCGGCGCCGACGCCGGGAAACCAACGGCGAAGCGAAGACGCGCAAATGACGGCCCTGTCGCTTTCCCGTCGGGGCCTCGCTCGCCGGGCTGCCCGCGGAGGTCTCCATGGGCGAGACGGCGCTGTCCGAGGAGGAGGCCGCGCGGAGGGGCCCCCTCCTCTTTGCCGGCGAAGGCAGGACGAGGGGGAGATCGGGTGTTGCTAGAGGTGCCCCTGGCCCAAGGTGCCCCCAGGATTTTCAAGGAGGCCACTACGGCCTCCAGAGCACCCCTCACGAGGTCCAGAGGGCCCCAGGAGCTCCAAAATTGAGCGAAAAGCTGGGGGCACCTTGAGCCAGGGGCACCTTTAGCAACCCCCGAGGAGAGAGGGATCAGACCAGGAAGCGGTACCCATGCCGCTAACCTTGCCCCGCTTTCCTCTGTTTGGGCTTCCTGGGCGGCCCTCGTCGCCACCGCTGGGTTCACCTCGAAGTCCTGGGCAAGACGCACCCCGGGAGAGGTCCGGAGAGTGGCGTTATCGGTGCCTTTTGGTTTCCCCAAGGCAGTGGGAGGGGGAAGGTGAGGAGGAACGAATAGGAAGAGACGGAGGAGGAGGAGGAGGAGGAGGAGGAGGAGGAGGAGGAGGAGGAGGAGGAAGAGCAGGAGGAGGAGGAGGAGGAGACAGGCGGAGGAGGAGAGGAGGAGGAGGAGGAGAGAGGCGGAGGGAGGACGAGGAGGAGGAGGAAGAGAAGGAGGAGGAGGAGACAGGCGGAGGAGAGAGGAGGAGGAGGAGGGAGGAGGAGGAGGAGGAGGAGGAGGAGGAGGAGGCGGAGGAGGAGGAGGAGGAGGAGGCGGAGGAGGAAGAGGAGGAGAGGGAGGAGGAATCAGGGAGGAGAGGGAGACGAGGTCTTGTTTGCCTTCGGCAAGGATGCGGATGCGGATGCGGATGCAGCGATGCGGGGGTCACCCGCGCCAGGGGCCCTGGAGGGCGATCGGGCTCGCTGAAAAACCCGTGTGGAACATGCGCGAGCGGGAGCGAGACAGCCCATCATGCTGGCCGACCTCTCCGGGCTGGGCCCCTGACGTCAGATAGAACGAACGTGGGCGCTTGTACAATCCGTGTGGTCCGTGCAACGAGAGACAAATAAGGTGTCAATTGCAGTACTGTGCAAAACAACCACGACCACGACCACGACAGGACGACAACAGGGCGGGCGGAACAGGAAAGATGAAACGACGAGGGGAGGAGGGAGGAAAGAAGGAGGGAGGGAGAAAATGGGAAGCTAGGCAACCACCTCGGCGGCAGCTTCGCCGTGAAATCCTGGCTGGCCGGCACGGCAGAGGAGGGGGGAAGGAGGCAAGGCCATCAGCCCGTTTAGCGCTTGCAAGGGCGGCCGGGCAATCGCACGACCGCTGGAGTCCAACGCAGAAGTTTTGTCCACCAACGGCCATCCGTGCGATTAAGCGTTTTCTCTATTAGTGCCAACTTCCGGTTCTGTTGTTGGTCCGCCCAACTGTGGTGTCCAGCAAGCTGGAACATAGTCTCTGCCCGATGTGTCGCTCGTGCAATCCAATCGACGTAAGGTTCCGGCTCTATGATCATGCCCGACAACTCGTGGTGTAACCTCTGCGTCGGAATGATATTCCGCATCATCCTGCAAATAAAGCTATAGGCCTGAAGGGCCCCGGAACCATCTTTAGGGATGTGGTGACCATCTGAGAGGCACTGGGTAATGAGGCAGTTTGCCCGCTGTCGCGCCGCGAGGCACGAATGAAAGTTACCAGGAACCTTTGTTTCCCGACAGTGGGCCACGTTCTTACCAATACCGGCAGCGCGAAAGCATTTTATCTCCAGGTGTGCAGACTGACTGTCCTTTGGGAGGGAAAGGCAGCCATAGACGATGCTTGCCACGTTGTAGAGAGAGTGGACGGCGCTGAGGGTGGGGTCTCGTGCTTGTTGCCCATGACGGTCGGCCGCAGGGCATCAAAGGGCAGCCAGTCCGTGATGGGCACATATAGGGGAGTGTGGTAGGCTCGCTTTCTACACTATCATCGGGCAGTCGGTGCGGAAACACATGGGAGCAGAGGGCGTGGAGCCGATAACGCAAGCATGACTAGCGCGGGGCTTCCGATCTAGGACACCTGGGGCACCGCAGTGGGAACTGACGAAAAACACCTACATGTCTTGAGCCACCCTCGGGCCCTCGTGAGTCCCCAGGCCACCCCTCACAGCCACGAGGAACTTGATCCTCGACCTTGCGCTCGGGACCCAGACCGTCATCGTGATTTCTGTCAAGACGTGGACCCCTAGAGCTCTGGACCCCTTGCCCAGGGCCCGCTTCTCATCCGGAGTCGTCTCGTTGACGGTCACAGGTCCCGGAGAGGGCCTCAGGGGGCGAAGACTGGGCGTTGCCTTGACAGGGCGGCGAACAAAAGGAGGGGGGTGAAGAAAGGTGCACGTCTGTTGTGCCCTCCCAGGGCCCCGAAAGGGCCCCCTTGGGGCCCACAAGGGGCGCGACAGGTGCACGCCTAACTCCCCCCCCGTTTTATCGCTGCCCCCCCTGCCTCCCTCTGCTAACCTCCAACCTCCGCCGCGTCCTCTTGACCGGGAGCTTCACACCTCACTTGGCTGATGGGTGGTATGAATCTCGGAAGGGGGGGGATCTGTCAGCATCATCGCCTGGCTATGGGTTGTTGTTGGGCTCCCGTGGGGGCGGCACCTCGGGAGGCTGAGGAGGCGCGGCGCTTCCTCGCGGAGGAGGAGGAGGCGGAGAAAGAAGAGGAGGAGGAGGAGGAACGAATAGGAAGAGGAGAAGGAGGAAGAGAAGGAGGAGGAGGAGAAGGAGGAAGAGCAGGAGGAGGAGGAGAAGGAGAAGGAGGAGGGGGAAGAGGAAGAGGAGGATGAGGTGGAAGAGAAGGGGGACGAGGAGGAGAATGCGGAGGAGGAGGACCAGGAGGAGGAGGAGGAGGAGTCAATAACAGCTTTGGAACCAAGAGATATCTGTATCACGAGTGAGCCAGCTTGGCGCCGCAGAGCGCGGGAAAGGAGAGCGTCAGCCAGGTGTCCCATCATATTGGACAAGGCCAGGGAGCTATATTATTTGCATCGTAGTGCGCATCGTGGGGCAATGTCCAGGATTTGTCCGCCATGTTCGTTTCAAGTTCCAATCGAGTACCAGACGTGTGGTCGGTGTGGCAAAGAGGGCACAGGCTCGGAATAGACAACAAGGCAAGGTCCTCGCCCTCGGCATTGTTTCCACAGTCGATCCCGCCTCAAGCGGCTGCCATCGAGGGTGCCACGGGCAAGGGTTCCACCACCGACAGTATCAAAGGTCATCGGTGCGGCAACCCCAGCATCTCCGGACATGGCGTTCACCAATCCAGTGTGCCATGCGCCGCCAGACGAGATAGATTTCGCAGCCAGGCGCATATACTTCCGAGAAGTTCATATGACAATGAATCCGACGGCGAATTTCATTCCGGTCTCCCACCAAGCTGGC
Organism: Prorocentrum cordatum; assembly: GCA_963575745.1. Taxonomy (NCBI): domain Eukaryota; class Dinophyceae; order Prorocentrales; family Prorocentraceae; genus Prorocentrum; species Prorocentrum cordatum. Next base: position 725,851 of record CAUYUJ010019281.1, read on the forward strand.
AAGACGATGACCGATCGCATGGACGAGTATGCCAAGATCACCACATACCGCTTCATGCTGGCCCAGCTAGGGGGCATCCAAAAGCATATGATATGTGGCAAAGTCACAATGGCGCTCAACTTTGGCCGTGTCAAGAACATTGACGATCAGATCACCGCGCTTGGTGGGCAGAAGGCCATGCTCGAGAAGGGCGTCGCCCACAATAAGCAGACGACCGATCATCTCTTGCGTTTCCAGCAGGAGGGAAGCCGACTGGGATATGGCTGGCGGCCCGTCCAGCGCCGCAGGTGCGATGCCCCAGCAGCCCTGTGGAGCTTCAGCGTCTGGCATGTGCAGTCGGCGGCGCCTTCAGCTCTAGTCGTTCAGCCCCAGTCCAAGGCAGCCGTGCCGTTTCAGCGGCCTCCCAATTCCGCGGGCCAAGGTCAGCAAGTTCATCCGGTATCAAGCGGGAGTGCAGCAGCGGCGCAGGGCGACGAAGTGGTTCAGGGGCCATCTACCGCCGCCGCGAGCCCCAGCGCCGAAGACCCCCAGCATGAGTATTGCAAGCCCGTTGCATCTTTCAGCCGGCCCCAGAGTTCGTTTTGCAGCATCTCTTGCATCTGCGCAATCATCAGCACCGAACGGTCAGGGATCGCCTCGCACGCCCACGGAGCCAGCAGCGGAGGAGAGACCCAAGTCGATTGCGTAACCCGTTCCCCAGTGGCCCCAGAGTTCACGGGTCGAGCACGTCATTGGGCCAGTTACATTCTCTGGGCATGCCATCGCCAGGTTGTCTGGCGCACCCGATCATGCCGCAGCAGGAGCGCGAGTGCGAGATAGTTCCAGTATTTGGCACGCCCTAGCAAGCCGCTGCACCGCCCCCTGTCTTGACCCCGCCCCAGAGTCAGCTTTCCGATGCCGAGATTGGGCGGCTGGTGCTGCAGATCAAGACAGCAGCCATCCAGAACAGCACGGACTGCATTCCATGAGCACAGAGCAGGTCGCCACCGCCATGGCCATCGAAGCTCTTCAGGAGGTCCTCGGGCCCTCATGGAGATGCACGCCCTTGTCGACGAGGTACATGATGCTCTCCAGCCGCCCAGTACATCGGGAGCTACCCGTTCGGGGACTCCAGCAGGTCTGCAGCCCCAAGTGACTCATGCCCCGCCCCCTCCTCGTGCCAGGGCAGAGCCCGCCACGCAAGTGCCGGCGTCGGGTTGGGCGAGAACGACGAGACGGCTCAGCTGTGGGCAGCGAGGCCGCCCAGGATCTGTCGACTGGGAGAGCCTTGGCTTCTTTCGACTCTCCCCCTGCCCCGCTCCCTGACACCGCGCGGGGGACTGCAAACCGTTCCTTCTCGTCCGAGGTGGTTTCGGGGGGCCTGCGTGCGCCGCCCAAAGGCCCGCGCCATTGCTCCAGCTCGATGGCAAGTTCTGCCCCGGATCCTAATGCAGGCGCTCCCTCGATGTGAATCCAGGATCTACGGGTGCTGTCGACGGGCCCGCCCGAGGAGGCCTGTCGCGCGCGCAATCAGCGACTTTTTCTGCCGACTCGACTCCGCTCCGCCGCGCCGCCGGCATCGTGGGCGGTTGCCCGCGCATTTCAGCGAAGGGGCAGTTCAGCCGGGGCAGACTGGCCAGGCCCCCACCCCCCAGCGCTGCCCACGTGGGCGAGGGGCCCCATGCCGAAAAGGGGGTCTGGGGCCCCTCTGAGAGCTCAGCTGCTGGGGGTGTTAATCCATCATGACCGCGATTCTGCGGTGCGCCACCGCCGTGATCCCACGGTGGACCCATCCCGGGAGGCGAGGCGACCCCTCGGCCCCATTCCTGAGGAGGAATCCGAACCGATTCGATCCCCTGCCCCCCCTCCCCGTCGACTTGCGCGGCTGCATGCCCCTTCGGGTTCTGGCTCGCGTGCGCTGAGCGCCTGCTCATCTGGAGAACCCTTGACCTCCTCGCGCTGGAGGAACCGGCGCAGTTCGCGGTTAACAGCTGCGCCGGCAGGACAGGGCAGCGGGATATCGGGCAACTCTATTGCGATGGCTCGCTTGGCCCGCAGGAAGCTGACGCGGCGTCGCGGGGCGTTGTCAGAGTTGTCCAAGATGATCGGGGGTGCGTTTTCGCCGGGGTGACCGGAGTTCGATGGGTTTGGCCGCTCCATGTTTCGCTCCCGCCATCGCCGGACAGTGCAGACCTGGGGCTCTTGGCCATCTTGCGGGCCGCGATTGTCGCCGTTGCGAACCGGGTTTCGCTGCCACTTCGCGTTTGCAACGACGGCCTGAACGCCGTGGACTTCCCGTCGCAACTCATCCTCCGCCAAGGCGTGGACTGATCGCCAGGCATGCCAGGGTCTTTCTGTCCTTCGCTCTGCCCCGTCGCTCAGTCCTCTTGTTTCGCGCCCACGGGCGCGATTGGCACCCTTGACATTCATTTATTGACAATGCAGTAAGGTCCGCGATCAGGAGCGCCCCCACCCCTGCCCCTCTGGCGAGCGATCTTGTTGATTTCGCGCAGTAGGCACATCGGCCGAGAGCGGGAATGGCTGGCTACGGCGCCGCCTGCACACGGGGCTACCTATCCTGTGCTCATTCGCGACTCCGTTGCCTCCTTTCACGTCGACAGTTCGAGTTCGCCGCCCCGCAGCCTGAAAGCAGCACGCAGTGGTTCAGCAGCTCCCAGGCACAATTCCACGATCAATGCCAGCGTGCATTTTCAGGTCACTCAGCCCAATGTCCGCCCCCGAGGTTCCTCTGGCCAAAAATGTCAGAAAGCGCATCCGCTGGCCCTCAGGAGGCTGGGGCCCTTCGGGGGGCCAGGCGCGCCGGACCTTCTCGCGCCATCTCACGCGGGCATTTGAGCCGCGAGTTTGGCGTGGAGATATGGTTGAGCTATGACGAGCCGCGCGTCCAAATCAAGTCCCAGCCGCAGTATCTTGCCCCAAAGCAGGTCACCGAGCTTCACTCCTCCCCTCGCTCTTTCCCTCGGATCCTCCGCGTCTCTCTGCAGGCCCCAGGATCCGAGATGAAGATTGTGTCCGCCCGTGCTCCCAAGGATGGCAATAAAGCCAGAGACCGAGTCCAGCTCTGGAAGGCCGTCGACGATCTGTTGGGTCACCTGGTTGCGCAATTCGCGTTCATTGGCGCCGACGCCCGCGCGGGATCTCAGACCTCGGAATCTGTGGGCAGCGCGGGGTGCAGCCAGCAGCGAGACAGGAGAGGCCTTCCAGCCAGCTTCGGCTGGTGGGCAACTTGCTGCCATCAACCCGTTCGAGGGGGGGTCGACTGCGCATGCGTTGCGCCCTGCCTGCGGCCCAGTTGCTCTATGGTTCGCGCCTGGGCTGGCTGCGACAATCTTGACAGAGCTGAAGACCGCGCCCTGGCCCTCGCCACCTTGCGCCAGGGTCCGGATTCGCGGCGAGCCACGCGCTTCGCCGCGGCCGCCGACGCCGCCCCGCTTCGGGGCCCCGAAAAAGTGAGCCAGTTTCGGGGGGGGGGGGGGGGCTCGCCCAGGCCCCGCGTCGACCTTGGGGGGGGGCCCTTCTAAGCACGCAGCCGAGGCCGCGCGACTGGCCCTCAACTTCGCCGGGCGATGGGCATACAGCGATCTCAAGGCCACTCGCGCCAAGCTTGACGTGCGCCCTAGGGCGCCCTTTTCCAGCGAGGCCGCCGCTGGGCCAAGACGGCGCTGGCTGCGGTGTGCCGCGCCCAAGACATGCTGCTATTCCCAATTGCTTTCTGCGTTGCTCCAGGGCCATTATTGCTGAAAGCCTCGAAGCGGATCGATGTAGTTCCTTTGGGTCGATCGCCGGAGGCGTCGTGATTTCTGTGGATGTCCGTCAGTTGCGGCAGCGATGGAAGCACGGCCACGCGTTTTTGCGTTTTGGGAGGCGGAACACAACGCCGATGTGTGCGTGTGTGTTATTTTGTTTCTTGGGCCCTAATGGGGCCCCGCTGCAGGCCCCAATGGAGCCCCGTTGCCCGCGGCCTCGGCCATCGCCGAACGCGTGTAGTAGCACGATGGCAAAGCTGAGAGTGCGAAGTATACTCTCCGGCATAAAATAATAGAAAGATGCAACTCGCGCAGGCCATCCGTTGGCTGACTCTGTTCACCAAGCGCTCCTGCCCCCGCCCCCTCTTCCCATTCGCCTGCGCAAGTGCCCCATGTGTTGACCGAGTCGTGGTCAGACCTGGTGGCGGGGCGGCAGGATCCACCACTGCGCCCAGCATGCTGCGCGGCGGCGCTCGAGGGCGGGCCTGCGGCGCATATGACCAGGCTGCCTCCGCTGCTCTGCCTCCCGCGGGAGCCTGCGCGAAGCCTGCGGGAGCTTGCGCGAAGCCCCTGTGAGGGCCCCAGCGGATTCATATATTGTCAGGTGAGGTGCGGCGGCAGGCACCCGCCCGGCGCGCGCGGGGGCGGGCGCGCCGGTCTCGGTGCGCGCCGCGGGGGGCCCCGCGGCGCCCCTCGAGGCGCTGGGCCCCCCTGGGGGGGCAGGAGGGGGAGAGTGGGGCCCAGACGGGGTGAGCCCAGGCGGAGACGGAGCACTCTCGCAGGCCTAGAGGTTGACACCAACACCAAGATCGGCGGCGTTCCTCCACCGAGGGACGAACATCCCGATCTCGGCGATGGTGGTAATGTTCTGGCTTCCAGGGCGACCGAAATATTACCACCAACACCGAATTCTAGGATCGTCTCCACCCTGTGGAGGCAGCCCCGTGTCTTGGTATTGGTGCTCATTTCCAGGCCTCCAACACTCCTTGTGATTTTGCTACGCCTGGACGCGGCATCCCATCAGATGTTGAGTCCAGACGGAGTAAGCCCAGACGGACACCGAGCGCTCCGAATGGATTTCCGCATGGACCTAGCTGTCTATCTTGAGAGGCTCAGTCCAGACGGAGGAAGCCCAGACGGAGACCGAGCATTCCGTATGGATGTACTCCGTATGGACGCGGCCTCTTTTGAGTTGTCCAGTTTCTTGGGGTCACGCTGGCCCAGGCCAGCAAGTTGCCAGAAACAGGCCGGAGTGGCACCCGCGCGAGGCAAGGGAGCGGCACGGCAAGGGGGCAGCTGGAGCAGCCAGGGGACACCCGAGCGGGGCAGCTTGCCCCGCAGCCTGGGGCAACGTGGCCAGCCGGACAGGGCGGGGAACGCCAGAACGAGGCAGACGCCCGGCTTTCGGGGGGCAGACGGGCATTCCCGAGCGAAGCAAGATGCCCAGCGGCGGGGGGAAATAGATCAGCTGGCAGGGGGCGGGAACAGCTGGGTGGCAGAAATCTGGGGAGACCGAGGCCCATGAACCGGAAAGGGGTAACGAGCTGCTCCTGTCAAGCAACGCCTGCGCAGGGAGACCAACGGCCAGAACAGTCAACAAGAAACCCGTTGAGGAGGGAGGAGGGCGGACCGTGCATGAGGTCAACCTTGTTTGGGGGCGCTACAGCTCAAGGATAATAAAGTCATAGGGGGGCCAGGGAGGAATGAGGATGAGGAACGAGAAATGGAATTTGACTTGTCACCTCCTCCTTCCTCTTCCCCTTCATCTTCTCCTTCTCCTCCTCCTCCTCTTCCTCCTCCTTGGCCCTGGTGCCCCCTGGCGTCTGTCGGCCTCCCACACGCGCGCGTCGGCCTGCGGAGGTGGCCAAGCTCATAGAGGAGATGAAGGGCGCGTGGCCTGGGGTGGACTACGACCTGCTGAGGCAGGGAGGGAGGCGGAGGCGGAGGGTGATGATGCGGTGGGAGGTGCCATTTGTGAGGAGGTGGAGGGGGAGATGAAAGAAAAAGGAGGAAGGAGGAGGAGGAGGAGGAGAAGGAGGAGGAGGAAATAAGAAGGAGGGAGGAGGAAGGCGGAGGGGGAGAGATGATGATAATGATGATTGATTGGCTGGGCTGTAGGCGGACCTGGAGCTCTGCTGGAATCGCGGCTTGAGGAAGCAGCGAGCGCGGCCAAGGGGCAGCGCAGGCTACGTTAAAGCGGAAATTATACCGCTGGGTCCACGTCGGGCGCCAGCGGAGGAAGTAAGGCTCGAGTGCGAGTTTCGCCCCGGGCTCCCGTGGCGCGGAGTGCTGAGGCGTCCGCCCGGTCGGCTGCTATCACAGCCTGTTCGGAGTGGCGGGGTAAAAGACCTGCCTTTATTTTCTCTCGGCACTGTCTGCTCGAAAACTGCAGGTGGTGCAAGGCTCGAGGCCGAGTACGGAAATTCTTTTGGCAGCACGGGCAACGTGTTCCTATGATATAGTACCGCGCCTGCATCTTAACGCCGTGGGCGTGGCGTTGGCGAGCGGCCAGACCCTTCGCCCCTTTACACTGCTTACCGCACGCGGGGCAAGGGAGGAGTGGATCCTTGGGCACGAAGAGACTGGCATCTGCCGCCTGCTTGCCTCGCAGCCGCCTCGCGGAGGAGGGAGGGCGCTCAGCCGGGTGAGGACACGCGCTGAACTCATGACACAGGCGCCTCCACCTTTTCGGTTGGGCGGTGATGTATTCCTTCCATGCTCCTGGAAAGGCGAATGGGTCTCCCAAGACCGCTAAACAGTCAAAGTGAAACCGCCGAAGATGTCTCAAATCAAGGAATAGCTCAAACGTGGACGGGGGCTTCGGAATCGCAGAAATACAACTAACCACTAGCGGAGGAGCAGACATCTGCGAACAGAGGCCCGCGAGCCTACGAGCTCGGACCAACGAGTGAGGCGGGTGCTGCTGAAGGTAGGTTTGTGCTTCGCGGGCAACCTCAGGAGGAATGCCAGCACGCTGAAGATCTTCGGCGAGCGTGGGTAGGTGTAGTTGATCAACACCGTACAAGTACTCGCGGACGATGGAGTCGAAGGCCTTGGCAAGGTCAAGAAAAAGTAATGCCCATGACGTGCGCGTGGTAAGGTTTCTCTCGACAAACGTTTGCGGCGCAGTAATGAGGAGAGTGGCATCTCTCCCTGGTACAGAGCCGCATTGTGCAGGGCCAAGAAAGTCGTGTACATGTTGGAAGACGGGCTCGGCGATTGATACGCAGTACCACTTCGAGAGATGATTTGAAACGAGGATCCCGCGGCTGGAGTCGCAGTTCGCGGGGGCGCCTTTCTGCTTCCAGATGTCCAACAGCTTGCCGCCCTTCATGGCCACCGGAGCCGTCGCCGCCGAGGTGGCCAAGTTGAACAAGGGCATGACTACGTCAAGCGTGCCCTCTCTCCCAGCGCGCCACACCTCAGCGCCAATACCATCTGGCCCAAGTCCTTTTTTAGGATGAACCCGCGAAAGTTGCCGCCATACGGAACTGCGATCAAATGGTTCAGAAGGTTGATGAAGTGCTGGACGCGGGCATTGCTGCACGCGGGCAGCGACCTCGCTCGTATGGAGGATCTGGCCGGCGAACAAGGACGCTTAGTGGCGCTTCCACCTTGAGGAGGTCTGACCAGGATCGTACAGCGAGCGGCCCTGCTCGTCGTTGACCTTCGCGTGCTTCCGGAAGCCCCGGGGCGCCCGAATCTGACGGGTGATGCCGAACAGAGCCTTGGTGTTGCCATCTCGGTCTGCGACGTCCGCCTGCCTTGCCGGGCCCTCTGCCCAGGTCTGCCGATCGGCCCGAGTGAGCGCTCTCGTGGCGTTGCGGTGCGCCGACAGGGAGGCAGAGTACTGAGCCGCCCTCCTGCGGGCGGCCGCGATGGACCCACGTAGAGCGGCATACTCGGGCGAAGCAGGACTGCGCAGATGACCTGCCCATGCGTGAAACCCTCGTTGGAGTAGGACGCGCTGTGCCTGCTGCCAGCTCCAGACTGCCAAGTTCCTGATGCCCGGGGTGTTCTTGATGAGAGCCCAGCTCGTCGAAGAGATCCAGGGTTTCTTGGGAACTCGCGAAGAAGTGCTCGAGTTGGAGGCCCTGGACGCGCTCGATCATTTGAGCGTGGTAGACGTCGGGGCCCTGAGTGACGCTGTGCTGGAGCTCGTCCGCGAGGGCGAACATGTCCGCTTCGAAGGCCCGGCGTATTTTTGGGGTCGTGCAGCCTCTCCGATGACATCTTGAGGCCGGGAGCAGGCCTCGGACTCAGCGACTGGGTCCAAGGCGACCGTGGCCTCGACTACCCGGTGGCCCTCCCGTTCGGAGAAGCACGGCGAATCCTGCAGGACGCTCGCGGCGTGCAGCTTGCGGTGCCAGTGGGGGCCGAGCCAGACACGGTCGCTGCGCTCTTCGTGGCCCGGGATCCCGAACCGGGCGGGCTCCATGGCGCCGCTGAACTTCATTCGGCGGCGTCCTGGAGGTCGTGCGCCAGGCGGCATTCGAGGGCGACCTGGTAGTTGGAGTTGACGCCGGCCGCCTCGTCGTCGTCGCTGCCATCGACGAAGACGACCAGGGCGCGCTTGTGCAGTGCAGCGGCCAATTCTTTCTGGAGGGGTGCCCAGAAGGCGCGCTTCTCTTCCGCGGGCGCTGACGCCGCCGGGGCGCGCGCCGAGATGGCTGTCAAGGTGAGGCCTGCTGCGGGGAACTCTGTGCGTCGCAGACGGGGGCTGACTGCATTCGCAGCCGCCGTGTTGGCCAAGACCGCGAGGTCCTCATGAAGCCAGATCTGCACTCCAGCCAACCCGTCGTCGGTGGAGGGGGCGGAGAAGACGAAGTAAGGGTCCAGATCTTGACAACCAGCATCGGGAAGACGCGACTCCTGGATGCCTGCCAGCTGGATGTGATGCTTGTTGAAGAAGTCCTCAACGTAGCGCGCGCGAGCGGTGACGCTCTCGCCGATGCGGCGTAGCTGCCGGCGCTCCTTCGGATCCAGTGTCTGGACATTGAAGGTGGCAAGAATGAGCTAAGCTCCGTTGCGAGCCCTCTTGTCACAATGTCTCTGCCACCTCGAAGGAGCACTGTGGTATGATTTTGGAGATCTTGATGGTGAAGCCCGAGGTCGGGAATGTAGTGGTACTGGTGGTTCGCCTCCATGGCGAAGTTCACCCGTCGTTTTTCGCACCCACGTCGGCAAAAAGACACCTGTGGGCGGGCTGATGCTGATCTCCGTGCTGCTGACGATGGTGGCGTTTAGGGATATGGCGAGCACCTTTGCTCGGGGCCCTGGCTCCGCGGGCGCGGAGGGGCCATCTTTGCGGGGTCCGGGATCCCGCTGGAGAGGTTGAAGTAATTGGTGAGGGTCTGCTGCTTCTTCTTCTTCTTCTTCTTCTTCTCCTGCGGCTGTAGGGGTTGCTTGCCCACGTGGCGGTGGGTGAGCGCGACCCCGGGGGCGCTCGTGTCCTCCCCTGGCACCGGAGGGCTCTTCGCCGAGTGGCGCCGCGGCACGTTCATGCCGCCCGCCTCCTTGGCAGCATGCCGGGCCAGGGAAGCCTCGAAGCGCAGAAGGAGGTCCCGACTGGGGGCCTCGGCGTCGGCGGTGGCGTCGGGATGCGCGCCCTCGACCTTGGACAGCTGCTGGCGCTGGCAGGCCGCCTCCAACTGCAACTTGAGTGCGGCGAGGCCCTCCTCTTGAACGGGGGCCTCGGAGATGGCCTGCTGGAGGTCGGCGAGCTCCTGCGCCAGGCGGAGCTCCTTGTCGGCGGCCTGGACGGCGGCTTCCGCGAGGCGTAGGGCCTCTCGGGCTTGCTGGGAGCGCTTCTTGGCCCTCTCGAGCGCGGCCTTGCAGTAGTCCCTGCGCTGGTCCAGGGGCTTGTCCGAGATGATCGCCTGCTTGTGGCTGGCAATCTCCTTGTTGATCGAATCCCTCGGGGCCGCATGCTCGGCGCCGTGGAGGTTGCCAACGCTGCTTCCAACTGCTTGATGGCGGTCTGGCGCTGGCTCCTGGTCATGTCGGGGGCCTCGTTCGAGGGGTTCTGGACCGATGAAGACGAAGGGACCTCCGTCTCGCCCTGCGGGGAGGCATGCTTGCGCATCGAAGCAACTTCCGAGAGCTGTGCTGCCACCCCAGCTGCTGGAGAGCTTGACGGTGGCGTTCCCGTGGAAGCCGATGCAGGGACGAACGACTTCCTCACGCCGCACACTGAGCACTTGGTCTTGGGGCACCAGTTGGTGGAATGACAGACCTTGCACTTCCACGTTCGAGACGACTGCTGCGGTTGCCAATGCCGGGCGCCCTTGCTCCAGGATCCATCGGCGTGCTGCTGCCAGCCCTCCTGAGCCCAATCTCTGCCATGTGACGTCATCCAGGCCTGGGAGGAGCTTCCCGCGGAGGCAGGGCTGCAGAAAGAGTGCAACGTGGAATATGAAAGCGACGAGTCGCGCAAACATGAAAAGGCGGGCGTGTAGGCTTACTCTCCGGCTCAGACCGACAAAACGGCTTGAGCCAAAATGGATACGGAGATAATGATGATGAGGATGATGATGATGATGCTGGTGTTGATGATGATGATGGTGGTGATGGTGATGATGATGATGCTGATGATGCTGATGATGATGCTGATGATGTTGATGCTGCTGTTGGTGATGATGGTTATGATGATGATGGTGATGGTGATGGTGATGGTGATGACGACGATTATGAGGATGATGCTGATGATGATGGTGATGGTGATGGTGATTACGATAATAACTATAATGGTGATGGTGATGATGATGTTGGTGGTGATGGTGATGATGATGTTGAGGAGGAGTAGGAGGAGGAAGAGGGACGGGGCGGACACGAATGAGAGACGGGGAGAACAGTTGGAGGAGGGAGGAGGCGGATGAGACGAGAAGGAGGAGACGAGGAGGAGGGAGGGACAGGGCGTTGTTTCGGCTGTTACAAATGCCGGCATCCATCATTGTTTCGTAGCGCTCGGCAGCGGCCGCGTCGGGTCCACGTTTCTTGCTGACGCGCCTCTCACGTGCACCGCGTCTTCTTCTTCTTTTTCTTCTTCTCAGCTGCCACTTGCCCGCGCACGATTTCGAGAATCGTCATGTCGGGAGTGGGGGATCTGCTTCTTGGGGGTCGGCCCAGGCGGAGTGCTCCCACCTCGCGGACCCCTCCTGCTTCCCTCCGTCGATACTCCGCTCCTCCCCTCCCCGCCCCGACTGGACTCCCCTCCGCCACGCCGCGTCTCGGTGCCTGGCTTCCAGAGGCACTTGGGACCAGGAGTGGGACACTGGTGCTGGGGGGGACTGCTCGTACACCTGGGGCCGTCGACGGGGATGCTGCTGAGCCCCCCCGTCGCTTGCCGCCGGAGCAGCTGACGCCGTCTTGGCTCGGGCCCTTCTGGCGCGGCTCGCGCCCCGCAGGCTCCACGGGCGTCCGGCGCGGCGCCCCCCGCCGCCCCCCTCGTCGCAGAAGCGGTCGTGTGCCGCCGCGGCCGCCTCGGGCTGCACCTCCTCGAGCAGGAGGGCGCGGCGGGCCCCCGTGCGCGCAGGAGCGCGCGCAGGCGCCGCCGCGGCTCCTCCTGCGCGCACGGTCTGCGCGACGCTCTCCGCGGCGTTCTCCGCGACGTTCTCCGCGACGTTCTCTTCAGGAGTGAGCGTCAGGTCGGGCACGCCCCTCTAGAGGAGAAGACCTCAAGAGTTGTAATGTAATAACCACAGTGAGTAGTCTGGGGAGCATGCCCCAACCATCCGGTGGTATTGGGTCCTCGTCATCATCATCGTCATCGTCATCGTCATTATCATCACCATCAGCTTCGGCACACCCCTCACGCTTCGTGGCCCCATAGGGAGCTCCATCCAAGGTCCCATTGGCGCAGTTTGCATGGCGCCGCCGCCCCATTTTGGCGCACCCCTCACACGCTTCGTGGCCCCATAGGGCGCTCCACCTAAGGTCCCAGTGGCGCAGTCCGCATTGCGGCGCCGCCCCATTTTTGCACACACACAGACCTCACACGTTTCGTGGCCCCATGGGGGGCTCCATCTCAGGGTCCAGTGGCGCAGTTCGCATGGCGGCGCCGCCATATTTCGGTATACCCCTCACACGCTTCGTGGCCTATTAGGGAGTTCCACCTCAGGTCCCAGTGGCGCAGTTCGCATGGCGGCGCCACCCCTCACACGTTTCGTGGCCCCATAGGGAGCTCCACCTAAGGTCCCAGTGGCGCAGTCCGCATGGCGGCCCCGCCCCATTTTGGCACATACCTCACACGTTTCGTGTCCCCATGGGGGGCTTTACCGAGGGCCCCAGTGGCAGCGCCCGCATGGCGGCCCCGCCCCAATTCGGCACACACTGCACGCGCTTCTTGGCCCCGCAAGGAGATTTACCGAAGGCGATGCTAACAACGACGGTATTCACAACTGCGTATGTTTGGTCCTTCGCCAGGCTAACTTTTGACTATGTTGGAATACGTTTTGACTCGTTCTTGGTTTTTCCTCCAAAATCCGCCTGTAGGAGGACGTGCCCGACCTAAAATGAGCGGGCTCGGACCCGGAGGCGGCCAGCGCCGCCCCCGCGAAGGTCGGTCGTGTCCACGGCCGAAGCACCGTGTGCCACGAGGCCATCGTGCGCTTCACGCGGCAGCCGCTGCCCCGACACGAGCTCGGCAGAATGCGATGGATGTGCTGGTCCCTGTGGGCGTTGCAGTAGCACCCTTTGCCTGCGGCAACATCGGTAGACGCAGCGGCGCGGTCGATGCCAGGCAAGGGTCCCATGGCCGAAAGTGGCGGAGTCTGTGGACTTCTCTGGACCGCTGTGTTTCGAAAAGCAAGTGCTCCGCTATTGGTGCCCAAGGGCGAGGTTCGGAAACTTCCACGTGGATGCCTACGACTACATCTTTATCCATCTCACAGGTGAGGTTGACGGTTGACGACATAGTTTTCCAGTCCACTTGTTCGCAGAAAACCTTGATTGTTGAACAGGTTTGGCTCTTGGGATGGGTGACAAAGGGGCATGAAGCACGTGTAAGGCCGAGCTTCAGTATTTCACGTCAAGTTGGGACCTGGGGAGGGAGTGACCATCCCAAGCGACAGTAAGCGCATTGCTACTAGTCGTGACGTGGGGCATGTCGCAATTCATGCGTTCGTCGAGCTTGCCTTTTTGAAGATGAGGTCGCCTAGAGTTACTTTCCAGCGCGCGTCGGCGCAACGGCATTGATGTGATGGCTGTTCGGATCTTGTGGGCGCGCACATCGAAGCGGCTCCGGCATGTGTGGCATACAGCCATGTTCTTCAACTCGGTCAGGATGGAAGCGTTGTGCTACTCGATGGCCACCCCTCGTCTTCGCTGACGCATGTTCGCTTCGTACATCCCCCAATTTCAATATTGGATGTTGGTGTTTCCCAGCGTGCCCCTGAATCGCGCAGGTCACGTGCACAACGATGGGCATGGGCATTACGACCACTCGATCGAATGCCGAGCAGCAGCCGCCCAGCCGGAGACGAGCCGCCTGCTGACGGCTGGGCGGCCCGCGGGGTCATTCCCGTTGCCGCGCTCCGCGCCGTTGGGCTGCGGCTTGCGGCGGGCCCTGGTCATGCCACGCCTGGTGCCACGCCAAGGGCCATGCCCAGTGGGTCGTGCAGTGTGGCGGGCTGCACGAGGGTGCGCAGCATGCTGGCGACACGCAGCGCGACGCCCAGAAACACGATTGGGAGCAGCAGCACGTCTCCGGCACCCAGGCGAGGGACGTGCAGTGCGGCGAGAGGTGTCTGTGAGCAGTACGACGGACGACGGCGGAACACTGCGCGAAGTCTAGCAGCACATGGGGTGCGGCACAACTCTAACATAACGGTGAGGGCATTGGATAAGGATCTGGAAGCTGGTGGAACACCAATCGTGGACTGACCATGGATATCACTGCCGACCTCATCAGATAAGGAATCCTCCAGGGTCTGAAGCCCCCTGTGCGCATTCCTTAACGAATGCCCCCAGCGTATTGGACTGCGACGTGGAGTGTTTCGAACTGCGTGGCCATGAGCCGCTCCGCAGGTGCGACTTGTTGTCCCCCTCCTCTCCTCCGCCTCCTCGTCCTCCCCCTCCACCGGCAGGGGCGGGCTTGGCCCAGGATGCCCGATCGCTGCTCCGATCTTGCCCCCGCGGAGGGCGGGACGCTCTGCCAACGAACGACATGTCACTGGAGCTGCCGCGCGGCCCGGCTGGCCTCTCTGACGCCACGCCCCGGTGCCTGGACCGCGTCTGCGGCACCCTCGACCAGAGCTCGATCTGCGCCTGTGCTTAGACTGTCGGCCCGCGTCCTGGCCCCCTCGATGCTGCGGCGTTCGGGCACGGGTCACTGTGGGTCGACACGTGCGGGCCCCGCCTCGGGAGGGTATGCTGCTCCGTCGTGCAGGCCAGTGGCAGTGGGCTCGATGGAGCGGCAGCGGTGCGCGGTCCCCTGCCAGGCTTCCTTCAGGATTCAGACGGTGAGGAGGCCTCGGATTTGCTTGTGCACCGGTCACTCTATATAGTCCCTTTCGGCTGTATGTCAGAGGGGCAAGTGTGTTTTTACAGGTGTGTGTGTGTGTGGGTGTGTGAGTGTCTGTGTGAGGGACGGATGCACACTCGCGCGGGCGACACGACGCGTGGTTGAGCACGATTAGAGCCAAAGACCATGCGCGAACGACGACGCTCGCACGCTGCGCAAGCGCCTGCGCCTCGACGAAGCGCAGGCCGACGCCGCACATTGACAACCAGATGGCATTCCCGAACCATGTAGATCCCTCGGCTCGGGCGGACGCCCTCGGGAACATGTGCACCGGATGGGGCATCGGGGGCTTCCGCAGTCCTCCCAGAGGCGTAAAAGGTGCGTGAGCTGGGGCCTGCAGCAGGTGCGCTGCACGCTTGACGCAGTCAGGGCAGCCTCGTGGCGCTCAGGCTGTGAAGGCCGGGCCGCCCCAAGAAGGCGTAGGGACACGCCGTGTGGCGTGCGGTGTTGCGCCGGCTGGAAGGTCTCCACGGATGGGGCCTCGGGAGCTCGCGCTCGGCGCGAGGGGGCCGACTGGCTGACCTGGACCTGCCCCGGAGGCCACCCTTCGCCCCTACCCGTGCAGAGTTCCTCCGCCTTCTCCCTGTTCTTCTTCGTCGTCATGATCCCCCGTCCGTTTCTCCTCCCCAGCCCTCCCCGTCTATCATCCTGTCCTCCTTCATCCTTCCTCATCGTCATCCGCCCTCCTTCCCTAAGCCCCCTCGAACCAACGAACACCCCATGTCATGCCCGTAAGCTCCTGGAGCGTCTTCTGCCTCCTGCTGCCCCTCCTCCTGCGCCTCCTTGTCCTCTTCTCCCCCATTCTCTCTATCTCTCGCTCTTTCTTTCCCTCTGGCTCTCTCACCCTCTCTCTCTCTCTCTCTCTCTTTCTCTTCCCTCCCTCAGATGTTATATCGTTTCTGTTTTTGTTCTCTCTCTCTCTCTCCCTCCCTCCCTCCCTCCCTCCCTCCCTCCCTCCCTCCCTCCCCTCTCTCTCTCTCTCTGTCCCGACGTGGCTCCTCCTTCGCTTCTCCTTCCTTCGCTCGCCTCCTCCTCCGCTTCTCCCCATCGCTCCCGCCTGCCTCTAGCCGAGGTGCAACTGCTGCAACTTCAGCGACGCCTTCTGCGTAAAGCTCGGGGTGGGCAACGTTCCCAAGTGGGCGCCCGGCTCTGGCACGGGGGGCTCGCCGTGGAGAAGCGAGGGCCGAGGAGGAGGGCGAGGGGAGAGCAGGTCCACGGGCGGAGGGCAGCAGCTTGAGCGGCGGGAGGGAAGGGGGGGAGGAGCGAAGGGGGGGGGACCTCCTCCTCCTCCTCCTCCTCCTCCTCCTCCTCCTCCTCCTCCTCCTCCTATTCCCCCTCCTCCTCCTTACCCCGTGTCGCCCGGGTTGGCTCTACAGCGCACGTGCGCATCTCAGCGCGCACCGCATAATGGGGGAGGGTAAGAGAGCCACGAGGGATCGAGGAGAGGAGGCGAGGATGGGGCAACCGTCTCGGTCCGGGCCGTGTCGCCAGGAGTGCCCCCTCGGGGCGATCGCGCGCCCCGCTGCGAGCGCCGCCGCCCCAGGCGGGCACGCGGGCCTGCGCGGCTGGGGCGCCGGGGAGGGGCGATCACGCCGCTGACCTCCTGCGGCCGGGACATCAGCGACGGAAGCGCGCGCTGCAAACGCGCTCGCGCGCGCGGAGGGGGAGGGAGCGGAGCGCGGCCCTGGACCGTGGCTTCCTTGCCATCGCGGGTGGCACTGGGAGCCAGCTCTTCCAGTGAGTACCCTCGGCACTTTCTTGGCAGCGGCAGTGGCTCGGGCCGCAGGTGCCGGCAGGGCAGCGGGCGGCGGCGGCGTCGGCGCACGGGTGGCAAAGTGCGCGGGGGTGCTCCTGGGGCCGCGGGCCATGTTCTGTTCCTCGGTGGCCGTCATCCTTCCCTCTCTTCGCTTCTCGCCCTCGGCCGCCGCGGGAGTGCGGGGGGGGGGCGGCTGGCCGCAGTGCCTGAGGTGACCAACCTTGCGGGCGCGGGCGCCACGCTGGAGGACGCCGCGGGAGGGGGCGAGGAGCAGGGAGGCGGAGGAGGAGGAGGAGGAGGAGGAGGAGGAGGAGCTAGAAGCGAGAATGAGAGAAGAGGAAGAGGAGCTCGGAGACAGGAGCAACAGGAAGATCAGCAGCAGCAGCAGCAGCAGGATGAGGACGTGGATGTGGTGGAGAAAACGGAGAGAGGAGACTGGAGGGAGGAGAGAGGTTGATGGGCAAGCTAGGTGCGCTCGCGTCATATCTGACGTCCTACCCCTCCCATCCCTTACCATGGCGCTGATTTTCTCTATCCGCGGACGCGTGTCGTAGCGGACCTGTGGCTCCGCGCGCGCGTGCGTAGTGGGTGGTGGTGCGCGTGCGTGCGTGCGTGCGTGTGTGCGTGGTGGTGGTGGTGGTGGTGGGTGGTGTGGTGCTGGTGCTGGTGCTGGTGCTGGTGCTGGTGCTGGTGCTGGTGCTGGTGCTGGTGCTGGTGGTGGTGGTGGTGGTGGTGGTGGTGGTGGTGGTGGTGGTGGTGGTGGTGCAGCGCGGTGGTGGCGGGCGGATGGGCGCGCGAGAAAGAGGCCCGCGCTGGGGCGAGAACGCCATCCTGAACGACGGAGGCCAAACATCGATCCGAAAATGAGGCCCACGCTGCAGCAGGAGCACGATTCGGAACGATTCGGGAACAGAAATGAGGCCGGCGCCTCAGCGAGAGCAGCATTTTGAAAAAAGACGCAGGCGAAAACCCGTTTCCCGGGAATCCTGTGTGTAAAGAAACAGTACGCGGGGGGGGGGGTCGGATATCTTCGGGCCGCCAGGGCCGCCAGGGGAAGTGGGAGAGTATTTTCATATTGAGTAATTGTCAAAGGGAGGAGGCGGAGCAGGAGGACGACGACGACGAGAAAGGAGGAGAGAGGACGCGAGGGCAGGCGAGATGAGGAGCGAGAATGAGGGAAGATTGGAGACGAGGGGGCGAGTCGGAGAAGTGATGGATAGTACATACGAGGAGGAGGAGATCGAAGACGCCGCTGATGTGTTTGACGGTGAGCTTCCTGACGCCAGCCTGGTGCCCGTCTTGCCCCCCCCTGGCCCGCAGGGTGCGCGTTTCTCGGGCAAGCGAGGATCTCCCAGAGGTCATCATCGAGGGTGGTCCCCGTTTTTCCTCCACACCGCTTACGACGCAGACTGTGGCAAGGAGGCTTCTGTCCCCATGGTCGATTGCAGGCAGCAGGTAGGAAGATGAGAGAGGAGGTTGAGCCGGAGCAGAAGCAGCAGCAGGAACAGCCATACAACGAAACAGCCCCGTCTCCCCCCTCTCCCCTTCCTCCCCCCATTCGACCCCCCTCCTCCCCCTCCCGCCGCCGCAGATGGGTGACATCGACAAAGATCGGTCGTGTGCTCTGCTGGCCCGTGTGAGAGCACGTGAGGAGGCCTCCAGGCCCTGGTCCCGATCGCATTGGATGCTCTGCTTCAGGCTTTCGCCCTCCTCCCCCTTTCCCTCCCCCCCGACATGCACCGCAACACCGCGAAATACTGCCGGCCAGGGCCCCAGACCGCACCCTCCTGCCGCCCTGTTTCGGGCCGCATCGATCCGTGCTGGCCCCGAGGCCGCAGCCCCGGCGACACCGCCCGGTGTGCGACCGGAGCAGCGCCCCGACCTGGGGGGCTCCGCTCCCCCCCCCCCCCCCCCCCCCTCCGGCAGCCGTTCCGGCTTGCGCGCGGCCCCGGCCCACCCCCCGATGCCCCTCGGGCGGGGCGCGTGATGGGCTTGTCTTCCACCACCACCGCCACAAGTTGGAGGGGGGAAGGAGGTGGGGGATGAGGAGGAGGAGGGTGAGGGTGAAGAGGAGGAGGAGGAGGAGGAGGAGGAGGAGGAGGAGGAGGAGGAGGAGGAGGAGGAGGAGGGAGGAGGAGGACCCCCTCCCCCTCCTACTTCTGGTGGGGGCGGTGGAAAGCGAGCCCACGAACACGGGCTCCCGTCTGAGCGGGTGGCGCGGCGGCGGCGCCCCCGCCGCGGGGCGGCTCTGGGAATCGAGGCCGCGAGGGGTCGAGGCGCCGGGAGGGGCGGCCAAGGCAGAAGGGGGCTCCCAAAAAGATCTGGACGCCCGAGATGGGCACGGACAGAATGGGTACGATGCCGAACAGAAGTTCCTGTTCAGTCTGAACAGGATTCGCTGTCCACGCCGCCGCGGCCTGTGTCCATTCGAGACAGAAGGCCGCCTGCCCAACAGCGGCCGCTGTTGGTTCGGGATAACATTTGTTGTTTGGCATCGTACCCATTTTTTCGGTACCCATGTCGGGCGTCCAAAAAAGAGGGCCTGGCCCCGACAGAGAGCGAAGGTCGATGGATGGGAGCGCAACCATCACTTGGGTCGGGGGGGGCCCAGAGGGGGGTGATGACTAAGGGGGGGAGGGGATGTCATGGCGTGGGTAATGATATTTCCTCAGATCTCATGGCGCCTCTTCTTCCTTCATTACGTCCCCGCCGACCCCCCGTGGCCGCGCACAGTCCGCCGGCCATGATTTGCGCCACCCCAACCCCCCTTTTGGACGCCCCCCCCCCCCCCCTTGGCTGCCCCCGAACAGAGCGAAGGTCGATGGGAGCGCAACCATCACTTGGGGCGCGTGGATCAGCGACGGTTCCCGCCTCCGTGCAACATCGGCGCGCTCGGCCGCCAAACGAGGCAGCACTGGCTTCTTTTTTCGGGGGGGAGGCTTTCCCCGATCCGTGGATCTGGCGCCCACGCGCCAGGCCCACAGATTCATAGTCCACGTGATTGGGATGCTGGAAGCACAATTGCGGGCCAGGCTCGGTTGTGTTGCATGGTGCATGTTTTTGTTGTTGCTGGCAGTGTTTCTTTTGCCGGGCCGCGCCAAACTTGAAAAAGGGTAGCGCGCGGCGTTGGGGCTACCACAAGGGCTTGATTTTTTTGTGGTCGGGGCATTGGCTTCCCTCGTCCCACGCGAGCCCGAATTTTCCACTCTCGAACCATTCGGTCCGCAGTGATTCCAGCCCTTTATTGCGACGAACCGTCAGACCGCACACACACACACACACACACACACACACACACACACACACACACACACACTCACACACACACACGAGTGGCAAGTGCGGAACGCGGCACGGCACGCTGAACATCTTGTGCCAAGCGCCGTGGCGATCGCTTCGACTGCCGTGGAACGTAACTTTCTCTGGCACTGCTTCGCAGCTGGGAGCGCTCTCTTGGGGCCTTTTTGAGGCCCTCTTGGGAGCCTCGGGGCCCATGTTGGAGGACATCCGTCAAAGAGGGTGGAGCCTTAATTCGCATCGCTCCTCTGGAGCCCCAGAAGTCGCCTCTCGGGGCCCTCTTGAGGCGCTCATGGGGCTCCACCACGAAAGTGGCACCTGGGTCTCAGCACTTTGAGCGGTTGTTTTTCGATGGGCAGCTATACTGGGAACCAATACAGACCTCAGGTGCGCGACGCTGGGGCGCGGTGCGCCACGCGCACCAGTCGCGCCAGGCGCCCCTGGGCCTAGAGCGTGCCAGGAACGTCGTGTGCGCCACATGTGCCGCGCGCTCCGCGTGCGCCACGTGTGCCGCATGCTCCAGCCGCGTCAGGTGCGCCACGTTCGGGTCACGCGCAGGGTGTGCCAAGTGCGCCGGCGTACACTGGGAAACTCGTCGGCACCCACCATCCTTGTCGAGAGCGAATGCACAATCGTGGCGGAGTTGCCATTCTGATGTCTGGTGGGCCTGCGCAGCAGGCGATACCACGACACACCCGCCGTCCCTTTCAAAAACCGATTCGACGTTATCGCGGGGTGCCCGCGCATGATCCAGATTTAGCCGCGAAGTGCAGTTCGCATGATGTATTGACAATGATGATGGCCCTGCGCACAGCAGGCCAAATACTAGCACCCCCGCCGTGTCTGTCAGTACAAAGAACTCGCAGATCGCCCGAATATGACCCCACATTCTGCCGCAAAGTGCATGTTGACTTTTTGTCAGCAGGGATCCTCTGTTTGTGGCCGATCGGGTGGGGGAGAGGGTGTTGGCGGAGTACGCCAAACGCGTTCAGCCGATTGCCTTGCACGGTTCGCGCCGCGTACATGGCCACGGTCGCCACCAATATCCCCACGACCATTACTCTGAGTCGTGTGTCTCAATGTGCAACTTATTGCGGTTGCACGGGGCGTCATGTTTTCGAGCGCCATCATGGGTACCGCGCGTATCACGAAACGTTAGAAGCGCATTACCCCACACCAGCAGTTACTTCGCAAGTGCGCAATTGCATCGTCAACTGTCCAGATGCGTGCATCATCGTGTCTCGTGGGTTTGCGCGACACTGAGCTGTCATGGAGCGTTTGTCGCAGATGGTTGATATGACGAAAGCCCGCTGGCCGAACACAACGGGTTGTCGACGATCGGTTGGCCAACATGTGTGGCAAAGGTGTCATTTCCAGCTTGCTCTTGCCACGAGGCCAGGGCGAAACCACATTGCGCATTTGGGAACCATTGTATTGGTGCGAAATGCATATTTTTCTCGCTGGGTTAGGACTAACCGGTCGCTTTTGACATGCAGGCAGCTTGGTGTAAACTCAGCGGTGCAGCCTCGAGTGATGTAGTGCAGTGTGGAGCAATGCAGTGCGATGCACTGAGATGTTACGACTTAGGTTCGCACTGGGCCATTCATGCATGCAAGCGGAAGGCGCCAACACATGGTGCCAAGACGTTGCCATACGCCATCATTCGCGCTTCAGGAACTGAATCATATCCATGCCGATCAGAAGCGGGAGAGGCCAGTCAGAATTGTTGACGGAGTTTCAGAGGCGTGTGGTGAATCGGTGATGTCCCAGAGAATTCGAGCGTAAGTTCCCAAACGGCCTATGCAGCCGCTTGAGTCGTGCATGCCCCAGGCCTAACCCAAAACATATCTGGGCGAGTGGCGCAGCTCGGGCTTCGGAAGCCAGCCACCCCCATGAGTATAAGCTGCTACTCTGTTCTCTGATACTTCCTGCAAGCAGTCGGCTCAGCACTCGAGGGGGGGAACGTTCGGCGAGAGGAGCGCCGACTACTCAGCAAAAATCGCAGTCTTGTTGTTGGGCTCCCCAGGAGCTGATCTGCGATGCCGCGCGAGATCATCACACTGCAGGTGGGGCAGTGTGGGAACCAGATCGGGTCCGAGTTCTGGAAGCTACTGTGCGCGGAACACGGCATCAATGAGAGGGGTATTCTCGAGGACTTCGCGACGTTGGGCGACGACCGCAAGGACGTATTTTTTTACCAAGCCGACGACGATCACTACATCCCTCGGGCATTGCTAATAGACATGGAACCCAGAGTGATCGATACCATCCAGTCCTCCGAATATGGGCATCTGTATAATCCAGAGAACATATTCCTCGCGACGAAGGAAGGAGGTGGAGCTGGGAATAACTGGGCAAAGGGGTATACTTGCGGCGAGAAGGTTCAGGAGGAGGTCTTCGACATGGTCGACCGGGAGGCGGACGGGAGTGACAGTCTCGAGGGGTTTGTGTTGATCCATTCCATCGCTGGTGGGACTGGCTCTGGTATGGGGTCCTACCTGCTCGAGGCTGTCAATGACAGGTATCCTAAGAAGTTGATCCAGACGTACTCGGTGTTCCCGCTGCTGTCAACTGAGACCAGTGACGTTGTAGTACAGCCTTATAATTCCGTCCTGACGCTGAAAAGGCTTACGCTGAATGCAGACTGTGTGGTCGTTCTCGACAACACTGCGCTCAACAGAATAGCGATGGACCGGCTGAAGTTACAGACCCCGACGTTTGCTCAAATAAATTCGTTGGTGTCCACAGTCATGGCTTCGAGTACCACCACGTTAAGGTACCCTGGGTACATGAACAATGACCTCATCGGTATGCTAGCTTCGCTGATACCGACGCCCAGGTGCCATTTTCTCATGACCGGCTACACGCCGCTGACGCTCGACAACCAGACCTCGACCATCCGCAAGACCACGGTCCTAGATGTGATGCGTCGCTTGCTCCACACCAAGAACATCATGGTTTCGTGCTCAACCCGTCGCGGAGTATACATATCGATTCTCAACATAATCCAGGGCGAAGTTGACCCCACTCAGGTGCACAAGAGCCTGCAGCGCATCCGGGAGCGGAAGCTGGCCAAGTTCATCAACTGGGGCCCTGCCAGCATACAGGTGGCGCTGTCAAAGCAGAGCCCCTACGTGCAGCACACGCACAAGGTCAGTGGACTGATGATGGCGAACCACACGGCCATCTCGCAGCTCTTCGACCGCTGCGTCAAGCAGTACGACAAGCTGCGATCGCGGAACGCCTTCCTGGAGAACTACAGGCAGGAGAGCTTGTTCGCGGACAGCCTGGACGAGTTCGACCACGCCCGCGAGAGGGTCGTCTCCCTCAGCGACGAGTACAAAGCAGCCGAGACAGAGGACTACATCAAGTGGGGCCTCCTTGCCGACGAGGAGGTGCAGATGCCTCCGTACGCCTCTGCCGACCGCCGCATGCCGCCTCCTCACGCCTGAGGCCGCCTTTGGTTCCTGCCCGATTGAGTGTGAGAGCGCGAGAGAGGGTGGGAGGGAGGGAGGGAGAGGGAGAAGGGATAGATAGTGATCCATAGCGGCCTCCCTTTTTTTCACATACATACATATACACACACCTTCACCGATACACACATACCCATACACATTTATATGTATCAGCATGTGTATACATGTGTGTGCAAGTTTGTACTTATATCTTATGTCTATATATATATACACTGTAGCGGCCGATGCCGAGTCGGACGGCAATAATCCAAACATCATGTAATCCATATGTACACACCGAGGCAGCATCTACGTTTACACGCATCTGCTCACGTATTCATTACTACAGGGGGAGGGATGGCGAGTGATGGGAAGTGAGGGAGCGAGAAAGAGAGAGAGAGAGAGAGAGGATGAGAGAGAAAGGGAGAGAGAGAGAGAGAGAGAGAGAGAGACAGACGGGGGGAGGAGAGAGAGAGAGAGAAAGAACGAAAGAGACAGGGTGAGAGAGAGCGACAGAGGGAGAGAGAGATTTAGAGAAAACGAGATTGAGAGTGAGAGAGAGAAGGAGAGATGCAGAGAAGGAGAGTGATGGAGGGACGTCGAGAGAAAACTGTATCCAACATGCATACATATATACATGCATATAATATGCAGCGTGCTCTAACCATACGCATTGTAGAGGCATGCGCATTGCGGAATGCGGTTTCTGTTCAATCGGGACTTGGAACACTTGTTAGGTCCCGTGCGGGCTCTGCGCCAGGAGACGCACGCTTCTGCGGAAACGCGTGGTTCGGCCCCACTGTCCGCACCCTCCACCCCACCAACCTCCCCCCCCCCGTACCCTCCCCCCCCCAGCCAGAGGGAGAATAGCAGCAGCACGATCGCTATGGCAATTGCGCGCCTTGCCAACAAGCCAAGTTGTGAGCGACTTGGAACGACTTCGTGTGAGCGGCACCCTTCAGTCCAATATGTGCGTGCAGCAGCAGAATTATAGAGCACATGCCTGTGTATGCGTATGTGTGTACAGAGAAAGCGAGAGAGGCAGCGTGAACCTAGTAGATATAGAAACCACCGTGCGTATACATGACGAGACAACCACACAGGGACATGTCATGACGAGTATCAACCACACAGGGTGGTGTAGAGAGAGAGAGTAATGGAATGGAATGGGCTCTATCGCGGTGCGATACTAGGAGAGAACGAACTACGAGGGCTTAGCTCGGTTCGAACCCTGATCGTTGGGCCATTGCCCTGCCTCGAAATTCGCGAGATACCGCCGACGAACAGGATTGAGAGGCTTCGAGCATGCCTCGGCCAAATTCGCTCGGAGCTGCTCGCTTCCGAAGAAACCACAAATGCTGCAAATCCAAACCTTGAGGGTGGCGGAATACACTAGCATGTGGGACGGGTGTACCCAACCCCCTCCAATGTGGACCATCTTCCCCCTCGGCAACTGAAACTTATTCGAGCCTACACTGATGAGATCGAAGCACTCCGAATTCCTCCAAGTAGTGAGCGTGTCCCTAGACGCGCATCCCCCACACCTATCACAACGATTCCCTACGTCACAGAGCCGATGCTGGGACGAAAAGAGAGCCAAGGAGGAGGGAGAGGGAGGAGGCGGCGGCCTGGTCGTAGGTCGGGGCCTGGCGGGCGACGGTCTCGCAGCCATGGCCTCGAGGGTGGCACGCAGGAGCCTGCGACGGACAAGGTTGGCGTCAACCTCTGCTTTAGCAGCTCGAAACCTGGTTTCAGCATCCACTCGACACTTTTTTGCAGCAAGGCCAGCGAACTCGTCGGCCATGTGGTTTCCGATGATCAGAAACTCTGGAAAGCGGGAACTCGAGAATTCTTCAGCTTCAATATGTGACGGTATCTGCACGACACAAACTTGCGACGGGTCGCGAAACTGCATCTCACGAGCAATGTCCTTCCAAACGTTGGCATTGGCCCCGCGCGGGGCCCTCCAGAATCCCTGATAACACCCATCAGAGACACCACTATTATCCGTGACGTACACGAGGGGCCCTCGAGAGTGCCTGAGCGCCAGGAGGAATCCCCACAACTCACCCCGAGGGACCGATTGAGCAGCTCCAGGAAGAGGTCCGAAGATGGCTGAACCGACTGCGGGGTGATCGAAGTCACGAACGACAACAGCTGACACTCCGACGCGCCGAAGCCGTCGGTCTCTGGAATCCACGCCCCCACTGGCATCTCCGAAGACCAGCAGAGGCTTGTCGATCACACCGATGCCGAGCGCGTGCTCGCTGAACGGTGCACCTACAGAAGAGAAATGCTCCCACGCCTCGTCGGCGCTCGGAGCGGGTACCTGCGTCCAAGAACTCGGAATGAGACCACGAAACCAAAAACCCGGTTCGGCATCTTGGCCCGCCAGGGCCCTGGGAAGAAGGTGGTCCGAGGACGAGTAGATTTTATGCCCATTGTTAGCTGGGCAAGTCCACCCCCGATGAAGAGGAGTTTCGGAGTCCTGGCCACACCTGGGACACGTGTCGTCGCTGATGGCACCCGTCTCGCCCTTCACCCTGGATAACTGCCAAGACCCACCGATAGCAATAACCAACATGGCCTCCGAGAGCTTGGCCCCATGAGGCACACCACTAAGAACCTTCAGGAGCTGCCTGAGGGAGCCGTTGTCAGCCCCACCTTGAAGCCCTTCACCACAGTAATGTTTAGAAGCCTTTACCCATAGCCTGGACCTGATGGACCCCTCGAACTCGGTGAGCAAACCGCTAATGTCCTCAGAGCTGGTGACGAGTTCATCGGGAAATGACCACGTACCCCCAGCGTCTTCATAGCTAGCTGGTGAATGCCACTTTGTTGGAGACTCTGGGCCCCACCCGAACTCAAGTAAGTAGGCAATGATGGACGAGATGGGCCCCCGTACATGCCGAGAAATCTGCTGAGGTGCTAGCTCACGGAGCTGGCGAACAAGCCCAGGCCAGGCAGCACGGACAGGAGCGCGAATATTGGGCTCGCTCAGCCAGGTTCTCAACCACAGCTGAAGCCCATCGCGCGGCAACTTGCATTCGGGATCGTGCCCGTCGGCACGCAAGTCAAGCAAAGTAGTGAGGCAACGCCCACGCTTAGAAGAAGCAAGAGTAGCACCCAATCGTCGACGACATTGGACCCGAAACTCACCAAAAGCACCTGAAATCTGATGTCCATAAGCCCCTGCAGCCTGAGCACCCGCCCGTTCCAGAAGCCCCGTGGTACGATACTTCCGACTCGGGCGAGCGAACTTGCGTATCTTATGGTTCATTGCCGTTGCCTTGATGACTCTCTGCCTCCTCGTTGCTCTAGCGAGTCTGCCTGCCCCCAAATCGACACCCAAACAGGTTGCTTGCAGAGCGTGCTGGAGATCAAAACCTCGGCGTCGAAGCCGACGGACCACCGCCTTGCTGTCAGCGGCGTGGGAACAAAGCACAGCACTCTTGCTGGCGATCTGGAGTCCGTGCTCTTGCAGCGTGGTGCACGTGCCCAGGATGCCCTGGTACAAACTCTCACGAACAGCTCTTCGCGAACCAGCCGTGTGCTGAGTCAAATCGTCGACCCAAATACGATATGACATATTAACGTGCGTAGTGGTAAGTTTCATGAGAATATAATAAACCATACACCTCCCAAATCTGGTGCCGCTCCGAAGCCCCTGGATAATACTTTGCCACGGCTGGAACGCCTGAGAGAAAGAACCAAGCTGGGATGAGACGCGTGGGGCCATGCACATCTGGAGCTCCAGGGCGAGGACCGCGGGGGGAAACCCCATTCTAAGAGCAGACCTGGCCAATGGAATCCACCCCATAGCATCGTAAAACCCCTTGATGTCCAATAGCCCCTCTCCGAATGCACAACCCAATCTGGCGAGCCCTTCGTCTTGAAGAGCACGTAAAAATACTTCACGGAGCGCCGAGTTGCCTGCGATCGCAGCGCCCCAGGCTGGCTCCGAATCCTTGGACCATAATCTAACTTCGTCCTCGCGGGCCAATGACCAGGTCCTGGAAAACATAGACATGAGTCCCATGATTCTGTCTCCCCCGTTTTTCTTCCCCAGGAGCCGACCGACAACCAACAAAATTTGCCAGGGCCAGGAAAGGCACTCCTCACAGGCACTGAAAACCGAAACCAACTCCTCCAAACCTGGGAGGGGAAGACGTCCCATATCTACTGGGCTGAGGTTGTCAACCCCGAGTCCTGCTTTGGCCTTCATGGAGCGCAAGGCGCGCTGGACGCGCTCGACGGACAAGGGCCCCAGCTGCTCCACAGCCGCAGCCTCGCGAATATCCTGGAACATACCCAAGATGTCGGAAATCGGGACTGGTTGGGAGCTCCAGAGATCGTGCCATCGCTTAGTTTTGTGGTCGACGATGTCCATGGGATGGAACAGGGTTTTGCCATTGAACTGAATCTCGTCGGGAACTGGGGGAACCTTCTTAAGAGACTTGTGTAGAATGCCAGGAGCCTCCGAAGTAGTAATCCAGTTCCGAAACTCACGCAAAGAAGAATAAATAGCCCGACTCCTAGCGCGGCCTGCGACACGCCTGGCTGCCAGAGCAAGTCGCTCGACGGAGCCGTCGGAAATAGAAGCAATGCGATGTAACTTGTCCTGCCATGTGCTCCAGGCCGCCTGCCGAGAGCTATCATCTGGATCTGGAATTCGCAAAAGAGGAACGTGCACCCCTGGAGGCACAGGCCTGGACTAGCTGCGCCTGCTGTGCGACCCCGTTGCCTCGACTGCGATGCTTACTGAGAGAGGTGAGCACGGTGGAAAGACGCCCCCACCAACTAGCCACGACGTCGTGTAGAGGTTGATCCCGAGCTTTATCAGGAGCCTTCATTTCAACCACCCGAAAGAAAGGACCCTGACCCCTCGTAGTGCCTCCAGAGATACCAACGCCGTGATGTGTAGTGATGACCTGCTCCACCGTAGATGCCCAAGAAGAGTAGAGAGCTCCAAGCCGACTAGCATGCTGACCTCCTACGGCGTACGCGACTGAATCTCGAACGACTGGCCAGACCTCCTGCCCACCGTCCGAGTGCGCGTACCCCATGTGGCCCTTGCAGGTCTCCCAGAGCTCAGCCGAGATGGAGAAGGAAGGGAGAGAGGGCTGACTATTGGTTGCCGAGGGGGGGGTCTCGGAGGGGGGGCGCCCTACGGTCCCAAGAAACTCCTTCTCAGACAGACACTGCTCTGACAGAGACGCGACAGCTGGAGACGCCGTGGCACTCGCTCTGGGGGTGGAGACCTCGGCGCCAGCCGCGTCGTCAAAAAAACTGGAAGAGATTAAATCGAAGTCATCGCCTGAATCGCCGTCCGACATACCGTCGTCCAGCTCGAAATCGGCCCGCTCAGGATCGGCAGTGAGATCCCCGAACAGAGCCTCCGAAGCCTCCGAAAACCTCAACCTCTGAGACTGCTTGGCCGCGACTCGTTGAGCCTTGGCAACACTGGACTTGGATCCAGGGGTAGGTGCCACCCCTGGACGTGGAACCTGTGGGAGCCTAGCCGGTGTGACCAGCTCCCTGCACAAAAGTTGCGTCCCCGAACTACGAAGCCGAATCAGTACTGCACTATGAGGCTTCCATGGAACAGAGAGGATGGGCGTGACGCTGACAAGGTAGGGGACGCACGAGTGACTAGCAATGACGTAGTCGAGCATGGCGCCTTTACCTGACTGGCAGGTCGTTGACGCCCCCAACGGCTTGAAGATAACCCCGTCAACCTTCTGGATGAACCCTCGCTGCACCAGCACCTCGGGCTCGAGGTTGAAATCTCCAACTATGAACCATGGCAAACGTAGCTGTGAGACGAGCGCGCCAAGCTTGGCCAGACGCGCGAGGTTCCTGCCCCCGAAGCCCTCGGAGCAGAAGCCGTAGTACGTGATGGCCACCAACGAGTACCCATGCATATGAACAATGGCCGCACTGAGCCCATCCAGTGCTGAGGAACCATTCGCTCGCAACTCACGAAGTACAGCGTCCGTGTCGCTCAGGCTGTGCATCTGCAGGTGGTGGCGGCACATGAGCCACTCCCCACCCTCGTTAGACCTGTCCTGAGTCGCTGCCGTCTTGCCCCGCCCTAAGGCTCGAGCGGGGTTGAGAATGAGCTTGAAATGACTCTTGTGAGCCTGCTCTCGCCAATACTGCACGTCCTTGTTGCTCTCAACGTGCGTCTCAGCGATACCGAAGAAATGGAAGGGCTTGCAGGCTGGACCTGAAATGCAATCCCACGCTTGTATGCCCATAGTCGTGACGTTAGCGAAGAAGAAATGGCTGTCCGACCCACTCTTGGACATGGTGATGCGCTCATCGTCCGTCATGTTGAGTGGTCCCTGGATTGGCTCCAGGGCGGCCCGCCTCTGAGGGCGCGAACTCCCCGTGCTTGTGCTGCGGCCTACCCTGTGGCTCGAAGCTCCCGACTCCCGCTGGGGGGGCCTGCCGCCAGGGTCGCCGCAGCCGTAAGTCGGGGAGATGAGACTCCCCTCTCGACTCGAAATGCTCGATGAGCTTCCCAAGTCGCCACCAGCCGCCGACTGCTCACACCCGTCGGCTGGTCCCCGTGGGCCTCGGTGGGGAAAACCTCCTGCGTTGGCACCGACTGCAGGAGCCCCTCGTGAAGGTCACTTGGAGACAGGGGTGTTGACGGCGAGGTTCGCCGCGTCCGCCGCTGCCTGCTTCGCCGCCGTGATCTTCTTAGCTGCCTCCTTGATGCGAGCCTCCTGCTTCGACTTGTCGGACTTGTCGTCGGCGTCGGAGCTGATGGAAGGCCCGCCACTGGCGCCGCTGCTGCCGCCGCTGGCACTGCCCGCCGTGCCACCGTCGGCCGTCTCCGCCGCCTGAGTACCCTGGTTGCCGTCCACGCCGCCGATGACAGAGTCGCCATCCACGCAGCGGCGCTTCCTGGACTGCCTGGCCTCGATCTGCTTCTGCAACTCCTTGGCCCTCTCGAGCCACCCTACAACCTGCGTGTTCTTGGACGTGAGCTGGGTCTTGGTGGCCCTCAAGTCGGCTTCGAGCTTCTTGAGGGCCTCTTTTTCCGCTGGTTCTGCCTCCATGTCGTCAATGCCAGCGAAAAACTGCTCGTCCCAGGTGATATCGAACAACTGATCTGACTCGGCCTTGGGCGGTGCGAACACTCCTACCATAGTCGCCAACGCCTGGGCCGCCAACTTCTTAGCCTCCTGAGCTGCAGCCAAAAGGATAGCGGTCTCCTCCTCCTTCTGCTCGGCACGAGAAAGGTTCTCCCTGGCGCGCAGCAAGGAGGCGAAGGCCTGGTCGTGCTTAGTCTGCGCGTCCTTGACAGCACCGTCAGCTTTCTTCACGGCCTCATCTGGGGTGGAACTCGAGCCTAGCAAGTTGAGCTCACCCTTGAGGACTGTGATCTGACTCCTGAGGGCCTGCTGGAGTGTCGGGTCTGTCGTGACCGCGAGGGCGCTCTCTAGCGTGGCAAGCTTGGAGCTCGCGACTGCCTGAGGAGCCCTCCCTCCTGCCACAGGTCCTGCGAAAGCCAGATGCTGCTGCTGCTGCTGTCCCGAATCGCCGTCGTCGCCATTCTTGTCCTTCTTCCCTTGATATAGCTTGACCGATCTTCCACACTTCTGGCAGCGCCGATCCCGCTCTAAGAGAAGACTGTTCCACTCACTGCGGCCACAGCCTTTGCACGTCGACCACGCAGTGGAATGTGGCGCCATCCCTGGAAAGATTCGCCCTCTTCGCCACCGAGAAAGGCGGCTCCCGAGGTGAGCTGCTGCCTCGGTGCCCCCCAAGCGCCCCGTGAAGGCGAGGGCCTGGACTCAAGGATCGCCAAAATGGGACTCTCGAGCCAGTATGCTTGAGTGGTGTAGAGAGAGAGAGAGATAATGATAAAGGGAGGGGGAAAAATGATACCGAGAGACAGAGAGAGAGAGAGAGAGAGAAAGAGAGAGCGAGAGACGGAGAGAGAGAGAGAGAGAAAGAGAGAGAGAGAGAGGGAACGTCTACACCTACATAGTCATGTTTGCATACACGCATACAGAGCACCTGTATACAGACAGGTTGAGCTATAACGAGCCACACTGGTATACGAGAGGTAGGAACTTTCAGTATACTGAAGTTGTGTGTTTCTTCTAGTCGGGACCGGGAACAGATATTGCGGTCTCTGCGCCAGTAGACCCACGATTCCCCAGGAAAGTGTGGCGCGGCCCCACTGTCCGCACCCGCCCCATCCCGAGGGAGACTAGTAACAGCACGAACGCAACGGAACATGCGCGCCTGGCCAGCCAGGCTAGAGGGGAGCGGCTTGGAACGGCTTCGAGTGAGCAAAACCAATATGCCCGAGGTGTGTATGTGTGTAGGCACACATTATAGGTTGTGGTATTCAACGTATCGGTACACCAGCATACAGGCATACTTACATGCATGCATACAAATATTCATACATGCGAACACACATGCACCTACACATGCATACATATATACATATATATATATATATATATATATATGTGTGTCTGCATAATGGCATGCATACATAGATCAAGTCATGCACACACATAGAGGCATACACACATACATACATACACGCAATCATACGTACGTATATGTGTGCAAATGTGTACATGTATATGCATGTGCGGCAACCTGCGTTTATCTTATATACATGTACAGGGGGATCGCACCATACGTAACGACATACGTTACTTCAGGGAGTGCCCGAATACTTTCACGTGCCTAAAGCTAAAGAGCGAGAGAGAGAGAGAGGAACATACAGGGACAGAGAGAGAGGGGGAGAGAGAGAGAGAGAGAGGAAGAGGTAGCACAAACGAGCAGGACGATTACACATAGATGCGATGAGGCGGCGTGCATAACACACGGACCCGAGACGGCGCGGCGCTGCTGCCCTGGCGAGCGCCTACTGAAGAGAGGGGGGGGCGGTCTTCTGTCGGAGGGGGTCGGCCTTCCGCCATGGGGGGGACGCCTGCGGGAGTGCCCGCGCAAGCAAGCAATCGAGCGAGGAGGAGCAGGAGCAGGAGCAGGAGGAGGAGGAGCAGCAGGAGGACGAGGAGGATAAGGAGGAATGGGCGGGGAGTTGGAAGAGAACTCCTCCTCCTCCTCCTCCCTCCTCCTCCTCCTCCTCCTCCTCCTCCTCCTCCTCCTCCTCCTCCTCCTCCTCCTCCTCCTCCTCCTCCTCCTCCTCCTCCTCCTCCTCCTCCTCCTCCTCCTCCTCCTCCTCCTCCTCCTCCTCGCCGCGCCCCTCCACTCCTTCCACTCATCCTGCTCTTGCCTCCCCACCCCTACGAGGAGTGGGAAGGGGTGGGGGGTGGCGCGGTGGTGGAGGAGCGAGGAGCGCGGAGGAAAAATAGGAGAAGGGGGAAAAGGATGTGGGAAGGGGGCAGCGCGGGGAGTCGCCGGCACAATGCTCGAGGGCTGCGGGCGGGGGGGAGAGGAAGGCGCGGCGCAGAGGTCATCACGCAGGAGGAGGAAGAGAATGGAGGGGGGCGGAAATGGGGAAGAGATCTGCGGAGCAGCGATGGGGTGGCGGGGCGGAGGGAAAAGAGGGAGGAGGGAAGGGATGGCGCGGCGGCGGAGCAGTGAGATAGAGCACGTCCCCCAGATCCGCCCGCAGCCCCCCCCCCCCCCTCCCCCTACGGCTACCCCTGGGGCGGCCCTCCCCCGCTCTGCCGACGGCCCCCCGGGAGCTGCCTCCCGACCCGAGCAGGCGGCCCGCCCCGACCGAACCCCCGACGGCGAGAGCGAGCGCCCTGCGGGCCCGGCGGCGACTGCGGCGGCCACCCGCCCGCCCGCGCGCGCGCCTGGGGCGCCCTGGGCCGGAGGCGGCCTGGCGGCGGGCGTTGCACGGGGGGGTGGGGTGGGGGGAGGGGCAGGGCGCGCGAGGCAGCGGCAGCGGCAAGAGGCTGGGCCTCGAGCCGCGGGAGGGGGGGCGGGTGCGTGGGGGGAGGCGTCGAGGGCGGGAGGAGGGAGGAGGAGGGGGAGGAGGAGGAGGAGGATGCGCGGCGGTGGGCGAGGAGGCGGCGGAGAAGCGGGGGGAGGACAAGGGGAGGGCGAGGAGGAGGAGGAGGAGGAGGTTCTCCTTCTCCTCCTCTTTCCTCCCGTTCCTCCTCTTCCTCCCTCCCTCCGATGGGGGAGCTGCGGCCGCGTCTCGGCGCCGGCGCGCGGAAGCCGCCGGCTCTCACGGCGGCGGTGCTGTCGCGAGGGGGCCCGCCGCGAGGGGAGGGGGCGGCCCGTCCGAGCGGGTGGCGCCCCAGACGTGCTCGCGCCGTGAAAAAAAGGGCGGCGAGAGGTTTTAACGGCTGTTCTCTGCCCCCGGGGCTCCGGTCGGGCGAAAGGGGGGGATTGGGAAAGGGGGGGTACGAAATTTGCTGCATGCAGCTGGTTTCGGCCTCACCGAGGGACCAATTCCTCGATACATGGCCGCTCCCGGCGCCGGGAGGCGCCGGGAAAATCAGCGACGTGAGCTGATTCTCAACCCCCACCTTTGCTATCCCCTCCTTTCGCCCGACCCGAGGGGCCCTCGCCGGTCCTCGGGGCAGCCATCAGAAGACCCAGGTTAGGGCCAGTCTCGGGGAAAGGGTGGGGACTTCAGAGGGCCCCGTGTGGACAAAAATCAAGACATCGCGTGCCTCGGGAGGGTGGTTAGGGGGGGTGGGGGGGCCAAATGGGGGGTGAAGAAAAAGGCCCTAAATGGGGCCCTTTAGGGCTCCTTTTGGGCACCAGTTGGCCCCAAACGAGGTCCTAAAAGGCCTCTTTAGGGCCCTGTTCTTCACCCCCCATGTGGGTCACCCCCCACTACCACCCTCCCGAGTGTCCAGGGCGTTGGGCCTGGCACTCTAAGAAGCCTGGGGGGCTTCTCCGGAGCCATCCCGGCTTCGCAAAAGCCTTCTCGGGAGCCTCCAGGGCCTTTTGCGAAGGCCCCCGCCTTCTTGGAAAGCTTCCCTCCTCGCGGCCACCCCTGTGTGCGCGCTGCCAAGAGAGGATCCTCACAGGAGGAAATCAGTAGGGACAACAACTCGAGCACAAATAAGAGTCGATTCCCAGGAACAGATGGGAAACTGTGCGAAACCGGGGGGAAGTCGAACATCCAGAACATATGGAAATTGTTTGGGAATCAGGGAATTTGTGTATATTTGTATGTAGTAGTGTGTCCCTGGGCCCCTTCGAAGAACCACGTCCCGATACTGACGGTGCTCTTCTGGTGGTGCCGATGCCGATCGCAGGAGCTCTCTGGGGCGCTTCTGGAGGTTCTCATCGCCACGGCGGGGCGCAGCTCAGAGAACGGGCCAGGATGGTCCCCCTGGAGGGGTTCCTGGGATAGATGTTGAGTGGGCTTTGAGGCGCGGGCCCGCAGACCGATGCCGGTGCCCATCCCTCGATTTCGTCTTTGAGGGGCCTCGTCCAGCTTCGCCTCGGAATCCTTCTCAGCAAGGGCGCACCCCACCGGGGAGTGGTGCTATCGGTTCCATATTGTTGTTCCCCCAGTGTGTGTGTGTGTGTGTGTGTGTGAGTGTGTGTGTGTGTGTTTTGGGGGGTCCGTCGCCGGGGGGGGCTGCCTGCGGAGGAGGGAAGGGGGTGAGAGAGGAGTGAGGCAGTAAGTTCTGAGATAGGTTGTGTGTCGTCGAAGGCGGCGCCATCGAGATGTTGCAGGCCTGCTCGGGATCTCAATCGTCCATCGTCGTCCGCTCGCGAATCGGCATCGCCATCGTAAACCGTCATCGTGTTTCGTTCGTCGCATTCGCGGTTCCTGCAAGCCTTGCCAAACCCTCCTGTGTTCGGAGCTCATGCTGAGCCTCAGACCTCGCCTCCATGGGCGCCTGCCAACTGCGCAGAGAGCCAATTGCGCAGAGAGCCGCCTTTTTCACACGCTTGTGGGTGTTTCAGCAGTCTGCGGCCTTACCCAGACAGGCCTGGCCCCCCTGGATGACCCCCAGGGCGGTGCAGCGGAGCGTGGCCCTAGCCAGATCTAACTGGACCTCGCCTCCCTGGATGCTGCCGTCTGAGCAAATCGACGCCACATTACGTTAGGTCCAGCGGAGTGCGGCCCTATCCAGATCAAAGTGGAACCTCGCCTCCCTGGTGTTGCTAACTGATCAATCGTCGCCAATTTCGTGACCTAGTAAAGTGTACAGCGGAGTGCGATGTCATCAAGATCCGTACAGGACCTCTCCCAGGATGCTGTGAACTGCGCACCGTCGCCACTTTCGTGAGCTTGTGACGGGAAGGACAGGTGGACCTGAGGGGGCTGGTGCAGGCGCAGTGGAAGTCCTGAAAGTCCAAAGACACCGAGGCGAAGCCGAAACAAGATTGTCCCACGGCTCCTCTCCAGTGAAGGATGCGGTCGTATGGCGGACACGCAGGAACACATGAGCAAGCAGTTTCGCGGCGCGGACATCGTAGATCATCATGCATGGAGCTTCTCCCGCGGGGCTCCAGGGCAAGACCGAGAACTCGCAGCTCCCAAGGCACATAGTGCATCAGCCGTAAAGCAACGCCCGTCCATAAAACACCACAGCAAGAACGAACACTTGCTACGTTTAGATTCAGGTTCTTTCCAAACGCGTAGGGGACTGTAAGGGGAAACATTGGCCGCTGAACACAAACATATGTAAGGCGCATTGGTGGGGCCTTGCCAGAATGGCAGGCACACGAGCCACTCGCTTTTTAAGAGGGCGACCCCTCAGGGAATAGGGATGCTTACAGGGACCAGTTGTAAGGGTGCTGGATCGGGCGGACATGCTGAAGCATCGTGGATCTATCCGAGGTATGCACTATGGTCCTCCTCCTGGTCTGCGGCGTATCGCCGCAGAGGGCACGGGGTATTCTGGTGATAGAACGGTCGCCCCCAGTATTCTACCTTTTTCTTCCCCCTCAAAAACGCTGGTCCTCCTCCTCCTCCTCCTCCTCCTCCTGATCCTGATCTTGCCCCCCGATGCCCTTCCCGAGCATCTGAGCCCGCTCCTCCTCACTCCGAATCTCCTTCCCGAGCCGCTTCTGCTCTCGAGCCATCTGTGGTTCGCCCGTTTGAGGGGTTCCCGTGGTCCATGCATCCGCCGTTGCGGCAGCATCGTGACGGCATGCTTTGTGCCGAGCGCTCGGCGTCAAGGGGCGAAGCTCAGGGTCGTCAGAAGACGGCATTGCATATATGTGTGATTCACCGGCCCAGGGTCGAGGGCTCTGGGGGCCCGCGCTTCGACAAAGCGGTTACTCCCATGTCTGCTGGGGCCCTCTTCACCGCCGCTGAGGTCCCCACCAAGATAGCGTGTCGCTCCGCTGGTTCTGTCCCATCACGCTTCGGAGCGATACGCTATCCACCTCCTAGTCCCAAGGCTTCCACGTTGCGAGCCTTCTCGAGCCTCCCGCCCCGCGGAGCGGAGCGGCACGCTATCCGATCGCAAGGCGCAGTCTGTCGCTGGGGCCGCCGCCGCGACACGCTGTGCAGAAGCTTCCGACAGCAGCTTCTTGCCAGGGCGCGCCCCAGGACCGGTCCGGGGGGCGCCCGCGAGCTCCGAGGGTGTCGTCGATCCCCAGATCAAGCGGTGCCCAGGCCGCCTGCGTCCTGTCTTCTGCTCGGACCGCAGGATCCTCGGAGCTTTCGGCGCCCCCCCTTGGGGCCGGCGTCTGATCCCGGGTCGTTGTTTGTGTGCCTCGGGGTGTGCCCCCCCCTCCTTCCTCCTCCGCGGCCGCCCTGTCCGTCCTTTTCCCCTCCCCTGCAGGCTGGGCAATCCGCTGCTCGGTGTCCCCGTTCAGCTCTACCGCTGGTGCGGCCGTTCTGCCTCGCCGCCGGCGAACACGCAGCGTGCCTCGGGGTGCGCGCCGCGGGCCTCCACAGGCTGGAAAAAAGCCAGGGTGGGTGCGGCAAGGCACTGCGTCGGGTGCCGGGGCCCCTGCTCGGAAGTCATCTGGCAGCCCATCCCTCGAGCCAGTTATCCATGGCGTTCTGGCCAGAAAGCTTCGAGCGCAACCTCGCCGCGGCGACGGGGTCGCGCTCCAGAGGCCCAGCAGGGGCGGCAGAAACGCCATCGAACCTGCGTGGGTCCTCGATCCCCGCCCCCACCAGGGGCCGAAGCTGGTCCAGGGGCGCCCCTCCCCCTGACGTCCGCGCATGAGTTGGCACTCCCCAGTGCACCATGAACGCCCAGACGGTGGCGCGCGCGCGCGCGCCCGCGTCAAGAATTGGCCACATCATTGGTTCTTGCTCGCATGATGTGCCAAATTCTTGACGCAGCGCGTAGCCCCTCCAGACCATCTTAAAACAGTCACAAGGCGACTTGCCCTGATTAGGGATTTGCAGCGTGCTGGCTGAGTGGTTGCCTGTCGTTGTTTGTGGTGCCCGCATTACGTCGTGCATGCCCAGGGCTGCCATGGCAGAGTGGTTGATTGTTGTTCGCTGTTGTGCGTCCACTGGTTTGGGCGAGCGAACACCGACGACGCGTTGGGTGTATGGTCTCAGGGCCCTCGATATGTCTACGGACACGTTTCCTTTCTGCTTCATGAGTGTTCGTTGCACTTTCGTTCTACGCTCGTCTCTATTCACGGTGGGACTTTTTAGTTCCGTTCTAGTTTCGTTGTATTTTGTTTGTGCCAGTTTCGTTCCACCTTCGTTTCGTTATCGTTTGAATGTGCGTTCAGTCTTTTTTTCCCAGAAGGGAACGTCCCAGAACGAAAGCAAAAACGGAACTTCAGTGACAATCAAGAGCGCGTGAGTCATTGGAGGGCCCCGCGATCTTGCACCTAAGGTGCGCACGGAGTGGTCATCTAGCAAGCAGGGAGGGACGACCGACGGCGACGACTGGAGTCAATATCAAGACCTCTGCGATCTGTCGCTTCTGGGAACGTCTTGGGGCCGTCTTGGAAGCTTCTTTGGCCCTCTCGGGGCTCTGTTGCCCTCTTGGAACGCTCTTGGGGCTCTCTTGGGGCCCTCTTGGACGCCTTGGAGGCGTTCCTGCGGCCATTTTGGAGGCGACGAGTTCGGTCCACCCGTCGGGGCCGAACAGATCGCTTCTTGGGGTCCTCTTGGGCCGCTCTTGGGGCGGTCGTGGGCGCTCTTGAGGCCGCATTGGGGCCCCTCTTGGGGCCATCTTGGAGCCATCTTGAGGCCCATCGGAAGAGAAAAGGCGAGAAAGCAAACAATAGTGACAACACCATGATGTTTGAAGGATTTGGGCCTCCTGAGGGCCTCCGGAGGCCCAGAGGGCACGTGGGGCCGTCCTTGGACGATCTTGAGGGCTCTTTGAGACATGTGGGAGGCTATCTTGGATCATCTTGGGGTTATTTGAGCGATAGGATATTGGAGGCCACCTCTGGCTCTCTGGGGCCCTCTTGGAGCCACCGGGGGCCAACAAGAACCCTCTGACACCTTTCGAGGGGTGGTCCAGACACAGGGGGAGAGGGTATGGGGAGGGGGAGCCCCTTCCCCCAAGGGGGAGAGGGGGCACCAGAGCGAGCTCCCTAGACCACTCACACCCAGAGGGCTGGTGGATCTTGCGCAAGCCCTGCGTGGGTGATGTGTCAAACGTGTTCATCATTGCACCGCGTCCATCCGCCCCTCGCCACTCATGCGACCCCCCTTTTCTTAATTACGGTCGTCGTAGCACATTTCCTCCGCCCTGTTTTTGTGATGCCCCCTCGTTTTATTTCTTTTCGGGAAAAATTGCCGTCGGTCTGCATTATCAGACCTTGCTTCGTTCGCTTGGGCCAGGCAATCAACGGTCGACTACATGTATCGCACAGGGGGTGGCCCGTTGTTGTTGCCATTCATTTGAAATGGATTAGGTGCATCTGTGAATAATTTCGGTGTCGTGGCAACCTCCCGTAATTAGCCTTGTCCGCCGCAGGACGGCTTCAAAGCGGTACACTCCAAAGCGCAGGCTGCCGCCATCGTGGCAGCTGCAAAGGCCGCGCGCGCCGCAACTCTAGCAAGTGTCGGGCAGGGGGAAAAGGAGGAGGAGCGAAAAAGGGAAAGGAGGAAGAAAAGTAGGAGACGCGGACAATAAGGTGGATATAGAGAACAACAGTATGAGTTGGACAAGCAACAGGAGGAGGAGGAGGAGGAGGAGGATCATGAGAAGGAGAGGGGGGCAAGCAGGAGCAGGAACAGCAGCAGGAAGGGCATGCTGAGGAGGAGCAGGAGGACCGGCAGGAAAGGAGGCAGGTGCAGCAACATGGACAGTAGCCGGAGGAGAAGCAGCACCAACATCAGGAGATTGTCCAGATGGATTTTCCCACCAGGGCCTTGGATCAGTATAGGCCAGCACACCCGCCAGGGATGCTCCGTGCGCTTCAGCACCTGCCTTGCTGTCGGCCCAGACTCAGCCCCTGAGCGCAACGGGGCTGATGCTCCAGGTCGGCCTCCCATGAGCCGGCGGGAGCGATAGAGAGAACAGCGCAGTTGATGAAAGAGGTCCCCTCTTCACTTAGTACCTGTCCTTTTTCGTCGTCGTTCAACACACCAGCTGCAGGAGGAGCAGGAATAGGAGATGGAGGGGAGGCGGACGAACTCGTGGCAGCAGAGAGTATATTATAGATCTCAAAGCATCGCCCTTTCAGTCCCGTCACACCGATGACGAACGTCCGGAGAACCAGACAGAATTGCAGCACATACAGGCTCCTGCACCACGACAAAGAAGGGACGTGTCGTGAGCAGAGGCTGCCACATCACCAGCTAGGGGGAGAAGCCGTCCAAGTCGAGCGGGTCCACGCTGCTGCAGTCGGAACACCGTACGGCGCACCGAGATAGAGAAACGCACCGTCAACCGCCGCTTCCGCCCGCAGCCGAGCGCGAATAGGCTGAAACAGAAGCACTGCATCAGAAAAGCTGGCCTTCACCAGGGCCCTCGGGAGGATTCCGTGGAGCCCGAGAAGGAGCAATCAAGGAGGACAGGGGCGTCTCCCTCTACGGCTCCATGCTGCTCACCTGCACACACCGTCCCCCTTCCTCAGGGCCCAAGAAGGAGCAATCGAGGAGGACGGGGCTTCTCCCTCTGCGGCTCCGCGCTGCTCACCTGCACACGCCGTCCCCGTCCTCAGAGCCGCCAGCCGCACAGGGGGGAGAGGGGCCCCGCGGCTGGGAGCTGGGCGGCGCCTCCTCGAAGCCCGACTGGGCGAGGGAGACAGAGGAGAACGGGGGAGCGGGAGGAACGACGAGGGGGGAGACGACGAGGTACGAGGAGTACGCGGAGGAGGAGGAGCAGGAGCAAGAGGAGGAGGAGGAGGAGGAGGAGGAGGAGGAGGAGGAGGAGGAGGAGGAGGAGGAGGAGGAGGAGGAGGAGGAGGAGGAGGAGGAGGAGAGGAGAGGGAAGGAGGCGGAGGGCAGGAGGAGCGGGGAGGAGAGGGGAGGAGGCGGGAGGAGGCGGGAGGAGGCGGAGTCTCCTCTTTCTCTCCTTCCGTTCGCTCTTCTCCACCTCCGCTCATGCCATCCATACCATGTTTCCTCATCCGTCTTGCATCTCTTGTGGGAGCGGGTCCTGGCCCCTTGCCCCGACCCGGAGGCGGACGAGATCGACGCTAAGTACCAGATTCGATCCAAGACAGATGCCAAGGTTGGGCAGGGATCGGGGGCATTGTCAGCGTCTCCCCCGCTGTGTCATCATGCTCTCTCTTCTCTGTCTGGATGCTCTCCAATTGTAACGATGCCGTTAACATGTTCCTATGTCCAGCGATGGTGCGGGAGGCATGCATTCAAATGAAACCACTTACGAGCCCTGCAGCATATCGACCCGAGGTGTTTTCTATCATGGCATTGGCCTTTCGAGTTCGCTACTGCATATGGCCTGAACAGGCTAACGTTGGGGTACGCCGGCAATCAGAATACGCGCACAAACGCCATGATGTAAATCTGGTGTTTCCCCTGAGCCCCTGTAGACTGCGTCATTCCCGATGTGAGGGTACATCGGTGTATGCCGTGTGCACTTGTCCTGGGTGTTCGAGCGAAGCCAAACATATCGACTCATTGCCAGGTTTGCATCTGATAGATTGACTCGATGTGAGGCAGAGAGTGTTGTAAACCCATAGATCGGCAGTTCTTGGCATCAGCACAACCTCCTGTAATGCATGAAGTTGTGCTCCCTCTGGCCGCTTCTCTCTATCAGCATGTTGGGAGCACGTTGTACACAAGTGCGCACTTGCGGCCTCACTCCTCACCATCGTACCGTACCACCCCGTCACATTTCTGACCCTCTCTCCTCCCTCCACGTGTGGGTCGCATTGGGGAACCCATTAAGCAAGGTTACGCGCAAGGTTTACGGGCACCTTCCAGGGGGGAGGGGGGGGACATTTTCACGCTGACTAGAAGCTGGAGCAGCGGTGCCGAACAATGCGAACAAGCTGGCACAGAGGGAAGGCTTTAGGATGCACGGGGGGTAAGCTTTCAGGATGCACAGATGATGTGCAAGTCGTGTGATTATTCTTCTCCGCGCCCGGCATCGGACCAGGCTTCGTGCTCGTACGGGATTTTGCCTCGGGAATATCAGAACCATCACGCGCATGAGAGA
This sequence comes from Prorocentrum cordatum, assembly GCA_963575745.1. Taxonomy (NCBI): domain Eukaryota; class Dinophyceae; order Prorocentrales; family Prorocentraceae; genus Prorocentrum; species Prorocentrum cordatum. The sequence goes on from CAUYUJ010019281.1 coordinate 767,124, forward strand.
AGCAAATATTCACGCTCAGATTGCTCGAACGCTCGGCAACAGCAGAAATATGCATTTCCGCTATTGTTAGTGTAGATATGCTGCTTGTTGGTCTTGTAGATGTGCTGTCCTGTTTGCGGTGGTCTTGTAGATGTGCTGTCCTGTTTCTGTTGTCCATGCTTCAAGCTGAACTCGTTCTCATTAGGCAGCGCGCGCAGCTCCCACGCAGCTCCCAATATACCATCCTGATGTCATCGGCCTCGCCATTTTCGAGTGCCATAGCTTTATCCCAATCTCACGAATGTATGCCCAAGTGAAACGGAGGGACTTCCAGGCCAAAGATTTAGCGAAGTTCAGCAAGGAGATGGACGAAAAATACGGAGTGGGATGGATACACATGGTGGGCGCATAGCAGTCGCTCGACTCTTCCTGAGTGTGCCCGTAGTGATTGTCGACATGATATCTTTGGGGCGAGGCCACTTCGTCGACATGAGAGGTATCCTTCTCCTTGTCCTCCTTCTCCTCCTCTATCCCCACCTCCTCGTCCTCGAGGCGGCAGGTGAAGTTGTGTGTTTTTGTCAGTGCTCTTTTCAAAAGGGGCTGCAAAACGGTGTCCGGGGAGCCCGACGGCGCGGACGAGGGCCGATGATAGCTCCACGAGGGCCCAGGGCCACAAGGCCGGACGACTCGAGGCGTGCCTGTTCCTCGGCGTCCGTGCCGCTCTCCCTACTCATCCCTCTTTACTCGGGCCGGGCGAAAGGGGGGGATTGGGAAAGGGAGGGTTACGAAATTTGCTGCGTGCAGCTGATGTCGGCCTCACCGAGGGGCCCATTCCTCGATACATAGTCGCCCCCGGCGCCGGGAGGCGCCGTGAAAATCAGCTACCTGAGCTGATTCTCAACCCCCCCCTTTGCTATCCCCCCTTTCGCCCGACCCGATTTACGTTTCTCTTTTCCATATCAGTTCAGGCTCTTCTTCTCTTCCCACTTGTCTCTCCCCCACCTCCCGTCATGCCATCGTATGCGTTCCTTCGCCTACGGTTGACTCCCACGAGCAAGAAGGAAGATGGGAAGGGAGTAGCACGGTCTCGCGATAGGACAGGACAGACGCCTTGCGTTTTGTATATGCACATAATTCTAGACTACATAGATACAGTCATATATTTGTATACATATGCGTATATATACATGTGTATCTGCATATCGAAGACGCCTACGGCGAATCAACGCCCCTCCCCTGCCTTTGCGGAAGCGCCAATGTGGCCGAAAGTTGGGCTAGAGCTTGGCCAAACTAGCGAACCGTGTGTTCCCCCAGCCGTCGTTGAAACCCTTCAGGGAACACGTGGGGAAGAGACTGAGGAGAAGAAGAAAAAAATAGTAGGAGGAAGAGAAGGAGGAGGAGGAGGAGGAGAAGGAGGAGAAGGAGGAGGAGGAGGAGGAGGAGGAGGAGGATAAGGAGGGCACTCTTGAGGTCTCCTGGGAGCCTCCCGGGGGACTCATGGAGGCCTCATGGGGGTCTCCTTCTGCCTCTTCGGGGCCTTTGGGGGCTTGTTCGGGGCCTCGTTGCCATCTTTGGCATCAGGGAGCCCTTTTGGGCCTTCTTGAGCCTCCCTCTTGGCCGTCTTGGAGCCTCTTTGGCCGTCTTGGGGCCATCTTGGAGTCCTCTTGGGCGCTTTGGGGGCGATTTTGGAGGCCCCTTGGGCCGTCTTAGGCCCTCGGAAGGCCGAAAAGAAGCGAATGTCAAAATTATTCGAAAACCATTGGGAAATCAATGATTTTGGCCTCCTCGGGCGGCCTCTTGGACCGGCTTGGGGGCCTCTTGGGGTCCTCTTGGGCCGTCTTGGTGGCCTCTTGGGGTCCTCCTGGGCCGTCTTGGTGGCTTCTTGGGCGGACTTGGAGGCATCCTGGACTATCTTGGGCCGTCTTGGAGGCCATCTTGGACCATCTTGGGCGAACCTGGAGGTCATCGTGGGCCATCCTGGCCGTCTTGGAGGCCATCTAGGCCGTCTTGGAGTTTTTCCCCATATCCTAAGATGGGGTTCTTGTTATTACTTAGACGCCTCCTACTCCTCCTCCTTCCTCCTCCTCTTTTCTCCTCCCCTCCTGTCGGGCTTACTCATACTCAGACTTGCTCATACACAGACTTACTCATACTCAGACTTACTCATACTCAGACCTACTCATACTCAGACTTACTCACACTCAGACATACTCATACACAGACTTACTCATACACAGACTTACTCACACCCAGCCGTACTCATACACAGACTCACTCATACCCAGACTTACTCATACACAGTATTAGTCATACTCAGACTTACTCATACCCAGACGTACACATACACAGACTTTCTCATACACAGACCTACTCATACCCAGACTTACTCATACACAGACTTACTCATACACAGACTTACTCATACTCAGCACCCCTAAGGGGAGCCGCCAGGGGTGGTTGCACGGGCTCGTTCGCGGCCATTTTGTGGGGATGTCTCAGGCGGTTTGCCTGTTTCTGGGCCCAACATCCTTCGCTTCGGAGCAGATTGTGAGGATGTCTCAGGCGAGGCGCTGGTTTCAGCACCCCTAAGGGGAGCCGCCAGGGGTGGTTGCACGGGCTCGTTCGCGGCCATTTTGTGGGGATGTCTCAGGCGGTTTGCCTGTTTCTGTGCCCAACATCCTTCGCTTTCGGAGCAGATTTGGAGGATGTCTCGAGCGAGGCGCTCATTTCAGCACCCCTAAGGGGAGCCGCCAGGGGTGGTTGCACGGGCTCGTTCGCGGCCATTTTGTGGGGATGTCTCAGGCGGTTTGCCTGTTTCTGGGCCCAACATCCTTCGCTTTCGGAGCAGATTTGGAGGATGTCTCGAGCGAGGCGCTCATTTTCACCCCCCAGGTGGGCCAGATTTTGAGGATGTCTCGATCGGTTTGCTAGTTTTGGTGGCCAGGCTCGTGGGCGCAGATTCTTCTCAGGATGCCACAGGAGGCTCCAACAGGCTCCAGGAGGCTCCAGGAGACCACATGAGGTCCCAGGAGGCATCAGGAGGCCACAGAAAGACTCAAGAGGCCACAGGATGTCCCAAGAGGCTCCAGGAGGCCCCAGGAAGCTCCAGAAGGCTTCAGGAAACCACAGGAGGCCCCAGGAGGCAACAGGAAGCGCCAGGAGGCCTCGGAAGGCAACAGGAGGCCCCGAGAGGCCCCAGGAGCAGGAGGCCTCAGAAGGCAACAGGAGTGGCTCCAATCCCATGTGTTTTACGTATGCTCCTATCGATTGGGCCTCACCTGGAGCACGATTCTTTGATGTTCTACGTATGTTTCTATAGATGGTCCTTCTCCTGTGTACACAATCCTAAATGTTTTACTCATGTTCCTATGTATTGGGTCTCTCCTGGGGCACGAGTCCTTGGTGTTTTACGCGTGTTCCTATAGATTGCCCTTCTCCTGTGGCTCTAATCCGCAATGTTTTATGTACGTCTGTTGCTATAGATTGCGCCTCTCCTGGGGCACGAAACCTTCCTAGGAGGTCCCAGGAGGTCCCAAGAGGCTCCTGGAGACCCCAGGAAGCCCCAGTAGGTTTCAGGAGGCCCCAGGAGGCCCCAGGCTCATGCACAGAGACGCGCTCGTACTACTGAGGCTCATTCACACTCCAATTCATTCGCAGTTAGATTGATGTCCAGACCGTCACAACTGAAGCCCGTCAATATTCGAAAGCTCTTGCGCCTAGACATTCACGGCGGACAGGTCCATGCGAGTAGATGCACATATGGGGAGCTCCACGCAGTGAATAATTTTCTTGTGCAGCTCAGCGGCTTTCCGAGTGGCCGGCGCGTTGCGCCAAAGCCTCAGGGGGAGGTCTAAAAGGCATGCCATGCACCCCTGTGGCAAGACCACAGGAGGCGGCGGATCGAATGGCCTTCGTCCCATCCCGCCACCGTGCCTGAGTTGTGGGTCAGAGTCCTCAGGGATGTTTCCTGGGGTCTCTTCGAGGCGCTCTCGGGGGACTCTTGGGGACATTTTTGGTGCCTCTTGGGGGCCTCTTGGGGGCCGCTTGGGAGTCTCTTGGGGGCCTCTTGAGGCTTCCTGGCAGCTTCTTGGAAGTCTCTGGGGGCCTGTTGGGGGGCCTCCTGGGGGCCTCTCGGGGCCAGGGGCTCGAAATGTCCGTTCGTGTCCCCGTTCTGGACCCCCTCTTGGAGGCGATCCTGGGCGCCTCTTGGGCCGTCTCGGAGCATCGGGAAGCCGAAAAGGCGAGAACGCGAAAATATTTGACACACCTGAGGTAAATCAATGAATGTTACCTCTTGGAGGCCTCTTGGGGTGTCTTGGAGGCATCTTCGGCCGTCTGGGGGGCCATCTTGTGCGTCCTAAAACGATTGTTCGTCGACTCGGGGCCTCTTTTGGGAGCCTCTTCTGGCCCTCTTGGCTTGTCTTAGAGGCAATCTGGGGCCCAAAAGAGGGGAATCTGCGATGGAACCCACGGCAACCGCGCCAAGGCCCGAGAGATTTGAGAGTCCTCAGGAGTGAAGGCTGAGGCTTAGGGGATGAGGCAAAGGACCTGAGGACACGCCCGCTCCATGCCCAAGGGCACATTGGCGGATAGAGAGAGACAGACAGAGACAGAACAAGAGAGAGAGAGAGAAAAACAAAAAAAAGAAAACGATAATCGAGAGAGATATTGGCAGGTAGAGCAAGAGAGAGAGAGAGAGAAAGCAATCCATAGAGATAGACAGAGAGAAAGAAAAACACATAGAACGAGAGAGACAATATAGAACGAGAGAGAGAGAGAGAGAACAACAACAACAACAAAAAAAAACAATTATCTTGGCGAAGGACCCAACCATATGCAAGTGTGAATAACGCTTTGTGGGTGCTGCTTTCGGTGGGGCTCCTTATGGGGCCACGGAAGGCGTGCCATGAAACGCTGTCCTGGGCGTACGGGACGCATGAAACTGGGGCCTTCGGTGGAGCTCCCTATGGGGCCACGAAACGTGTGACTGGGGCCTTCGGTGGAGCTCCCTATGGGGCCACGAAACGTGTGAGGGGTGTGCCGAATGGGTGCGGCGCCGCCATGCCAACGCAGCCACTGGGGCCTTCGGTGGAGCTCCCTATGGGGCCACGAAACGTGTGAGGGGTGTGCCGAAATGGGTGCGGTGCCGCCATGCAACGCAGCCACTGGGGCCTTCGGTGGAGCTCCCTATGGGGCCACGAAACGTGTGAGGGGTGTGCCGAAATGGGTGGGTGGCCGCATGCAACGCAGCCACTGGGGCCTTCGGTGGAGCTCCCTATGGGGCCACGAAACGTGTGAGGGGTGTGCCGAAATGGGTGCGGCGCCGCCATGCCAACGCAGCCACTGGGGCCTTCGGTGGAGCTCCCTATGGGGCCACGAAGCGTGTGAGGGGTGTGCCGAAATGGGTGCGGCGCCGCCATGCCAACGCAGCCATTGGGGCCTTCGGTGGAGCTCCTTATGGGGCCACGAAGCGTGTGAGGGGTGTGCCGAAATGGGCGCGGCGCGGCCACGCCAACGCAGCCACTGGGGCCTTCGGTGGAGCTCCCTATGGGGCCACGACGTGTGAACGTGTGATGGGGCCACGAAATGTGCCGGTGCGGCGCCGCCATGCCAACGCAGCCACTGGGGCCTT
>CAUYUJ010019281.1:775234-827734 GCA_963575745.1 Prorocentrum cordatum
CGATCGGCGCACGCCCCAGCTTCCGCAAGCGGGAGCAGGGAGCGCACCGTTCACCAACCCACCGCAAGGAATGGCCCCCCGAGGGGAGGAGGAGACGCCGGCGGCGGAGGAGGAGCGGGAAAGGCGAGAGGAGCGGAAGAGACGAACGACGGACGACGACGACGAACGACGAAGACGACAGCAGAAGGGATCGTCACTCGCGTAAACACGAACAAACATCAAAATGCTCAGTAGCTGCCCGCGCATGGGCGGGTGGAAGACACGGCGAGAGGAGGGGCGGAAAAGGAGCGACGGCGGGACACGCTCTAAGCGTCGTCCTCCACCAGCTCTGCCAGCAAGCTCGGCGCGGCAGCCACAGCTCCGCCAGCCGAGGGGAGCTCCGCGTGCCTCCTCAGGACTGCTCGCGCCGTCGCCCGGCGGATCGCCACGGACATGCGCTGGAACAGGCGTGCCGCGCCCGCCCCCAGCTCCTCGCCTCGTCTCCGATCGCTGGCCCGGGCGAGCCGGCGCAGAGTCTCGGCGCCAGTCGGGCCCCATCCTCCAGAGGGCTCCGCCACGAGGGGGATGAACACGCTCCCCTGCTGCTGGCACTGCCGCTCTGTGTCGAGGTGGTTCCTCTTCACCAACTCGTACTCCTGCGCCGCGCGCCCCACCTCCTGGAACGCCAGGACACGGGCAGCCTGCCTGTGCGGCGAAGACACCGCGAAGTCGAAGGCAGCAGGCGCCCCCTGGAACCAGAAGGGAATGTAGACATCTGCAGGCCGGCGCCCATTCACCTGGACGTCGTCTGGGCGGGGCGGTAGGAGGCCAGGTTGCTCGAGCGTCGGGTTGAAACCCGCACTGGTGGCGAAGGTGCCGACCACGTTCCTCGCCCCGTTGTGCCGGTGGACGCGATCCCCGGCCCCCGCGCATAGTCCTGCGTGCCGGCCGTGGCGGTCGCAGACGTCCTCGCAGCAGGGGCAGAAGTGCTCAGTCTCGTACACGGGCATGAGGAGCCTGCGCTTGACCTCGCACGCGAATTCCTCGGGTTCGAAAAGGGGCCCCAGCTGCTCGCTGGGCTGCGCCACGAGGAAGTCTGACGCGCCAGGCAGCATCTCTGAATTGATGTCAGCGCGGTCAGCTGCCCCCAAGCCCGCCAGAAAGGTCTGGTGCCCGCGTTTTCCACCGCGGCAGAGAGCTGCTTCTGCGTGGCCCTAGCGCCGCCGGGTCGAGGCCGTCCGCCGGCGCCAGCAGGGCGTTGTACGCCAGGAGCGCCTGCCCCTCCAGCGTAGCCGCGCTGTCCGGCGCCCACGCGTAGGCCGGGTCAAGGTCGCAGCACAGGTGCCGCGTGGCTGCGAGGCTGGCCAAGTAAGCGCCGGGCGCGTGTGCTGACAGCTCCCGCAGACCGAGCCCCGCGTGGGCGAGCCCTCTGGCTGCCTGGTGCCACTGCGCGTCCGTCAGGTCCGCCGCCAGCAGGTTCGACAGCGCGCGCCGCTGGCCGTCGTCGAAGCAGTGCAACGCTTCCGAGAGCAGAGCAGACGGCGCCGTGCGGGCGCTGTACACGAGTTTCGCGTAGCTCGCGCAGTAGCGCAGGAGCGCGAGGCCCACCTGGGGGTGCAGGTTGGCCAGCGCCTCCAGGGCGGGCTTCGTCTTGTCGGCGCGGCGCTAGGTGAACGCCTCGCAGTAGTCCTTCGCCCCAATAGGCGCCCCCAAGAGCTTGAAGCCGCCTCTGAGGACAACGCGGTCGACCCCCGTCTCTGCGTCCGCCAGGAGAGGCGCAGGGAAGAGGTCTGCCAGGCCGCCCGGCCTGCGTTTGCAGGGGACTACGAGCTCGCACTTGCCGATGTGGGGCAGGAGGCCCAAGTCAGGGCAGCGGCGCTGCAGAGTCGCTAGTGCTCGCGCCACAGCCTCCTTCGAGCCCGCCAGGAAGCCGTCGTCCAGGTAGAAGGCGCATAGGTCCAGGTCTGCAGCGCCCGCAAGCTCCTCCAACACCGCGTGTACGGCGAGGGCGAAGATCAGGGGCCCTAGCGGGTCCCCCTGTTGTACGCCTGCCTGCGAAGACATCACATGGCTGCCAAAACACAGATTGGAGGGCTCCGCGTAAGCCCAGCGCGCCCAGCGCTCCAGCTCCGGGAAGCGGGCACGGACAGCGCGCAACGCGGGGTCACGGTGCAACGAGTTGAAAGCGTTTGCAAAGTCGAGCTTGAGCAGCACCTTGTCGTCCTCGTCTGCATTTCGCTCGCACCACTGGCGCACGGCGTGAACCGTGGCTTCAGCCCCCAGGGGGCTGCAGCAGCCTGTCTGCAGCGGCCAGAGCATCTGGCGCGCACGACCCTTGACGTGGTCGCAGAGCACCTTGCTGGTCAAGCGGCGCAGGACCTCGCCGACCGCGATCGGACGAAGTCCCCCGTCGTCCTTTTCCAACGCCACCAGCTTCGCACCTGCCAGGTGCGGCGCCAGCTCCCGCGGGGCCTCTCCGTTGGCGAGGGTCTGGCACGCCGCGGCGAGCAGCTCCGTGACCGTCGCCCGGGTGGCTGGGGTCATGGCGTCAAGCAGGTGCTGTGCTCGGAGGCCGGAGGGGCCAGGGGCCGTCCCTTTCGGGAAGGCTCGCAGCGCCCGCAGCGTCGAGTTCGGCGTGAGCTCGGGCGCGGCCAGGAGTTGGTCCAAGTGCCCCAGCGGGAGGGCAGCCGCAGGAGGGTGCAAGCGCTCCAGCGCACGAGCTGTCTCCTGCGTGGGCTCGGCGAGGCCCCCAGAGGTCAGAGCAGCGCAGCCCTTCCCCCAGAAGCCCTCCGCAGCGCAAGCGGTCGCGCGAGCTGCCCTCTGCTCAGTCGTCGGCGCCTCCTGCCGCCGGCGCCGCTGCCCTGCGTTGCGCGCGCGCGCCTCCTGCCAGAGCGTCAGGCGCTCCCTAGCGTCCCAGCGCGCGAGGCGGTCGATTGTGAAGGCGGCCAGCGCAGCTTTGTCCTCGCGGCCGGCACGGGGCGGCAGCCTCATGCCTGAGTGAATTGAGCAGAACTCTCAGGCTGGAGCTCCCTTCCCTGTAGGGCTCCCCCATATCCGATGGGGGCCATCCAGAACCTGTAATGATTGGCGCCGCTTGGGGTCTATATGGAGGTCGCCTCGAGCGGTAGCCTTGTCTGTGAGTGCGCTGCGAGGACGTCTCCGGCGGAAGCTCTCTCCCCATGCCCTCCCCCCCGATCATGCTACCAATCTGGGCGCCATCCCCAGCCTGTCACTACTGGTTACTGTCGCCTCGGGGCTTCAGATGGTTGAGTTTGTAGGAAGTCTTGAGCGGGAGCTTTCTCAGCGAGTCGCGAGGAGGTCTCAGGCGGGAGCCCCGCTCCTATCTCCCAAAATAGCCCCCCAGGTTAGTTACCCATCCGCAGGGCTCACCCGAACCATGGGGTTCCTGAGGACTCCCAGCCGTCGTCACTCTTGGGTTCCTGAGGGCTGAACCTGGAGGAAGTCTCGAGCGGGATTCTCATGTGTGAGTGAATTGCGAGGAGGTATCAGGCGGGAGCCCCGTCCTTACGGACCCCCAGATCATCTCACCGATCCGGAGGGGGTGGTTACCCCAAACATGTCACCGCCAAGGTGATAGACTGAGCCTGGAGACAGTCTCGAGCGGGAGTTTCATATGTGATTGCACTGCGAGGGGTCCTTAGGCGAGAGCCCCTCCCTATCTCTTTATAGAGCCCCCCTCTAGATCATGCTACCAATCCGAGGGTGTCACCCGAGTCCTGTAATGAACTGTCTTCACTTGTGATCTCCTGCGGGCTGAGTTTGGAGGAACTCCCGAGCGCTAACCTCGTGTGTGAGTGGATTGCGAGGAGGTCTCAGGCGAGAGCCCCCTCCCTATTGGCCTCCCGGACCACGTTACCACACCAAGGTCGGGGGAGCGTAAGACCTGGGTTTGCCAGGACTCGGGTTCGCCATCGTTTTTTGACGACCGCGCTTCGGATTTTGACGAGGAGGAGTTTCGTGGGATGTCTGCAGCGGGAGGCCTCGTCAAAATGTAGGCTCGGCCTCGTCATTTTTTTGACGACCTCGTCGGGGATTTCCGAGTCCCCTGTACCCAGGTCTTACGTCCCCGACAAAGGGGGTCATCTGGAACCCGTGCCCGTCGTCGCTTCCTGGTTTTCCGCCAGGGAAAACAGAACCACCACCGCCAGCCAGAGGGCCTGGCCGCTCTCCCCCCGAGCTGGTGCCCCCCCGGTCTGGGCGCGCTCCCAGAGAGTGCCCGGAACGGAGTATCACCAACCGAATGGGGGGGGGGAGCTCTACGGTAGGTTCGCGTCGTGTCGACCGGCGGCGACCCCGCCGCCGACGTTCAACGTTGAACGCCGACGGCGGCCTAGAATCGGTCGATGTTGAACGATCGGACGTTGCGGAGACGGCCGATCGTTCAAGGTTGAGCGATCCCCGCGGTGTCAGAAACCAACGCTGGGGTCGGCACGACACGAACCTGCCGTATGTAGTTTTGGTGGTGGCGGCTTTTCCTTCTCTCAAGAGTTCTGTGAGGCCTGTAGATCGAGGCGTTCTGGAGCGGGGGCCTCCCTATGGGAGGAGGCCTGTGGAGAAGACAGGGAAAGGTAGGAGCAGCAGAAGGGTGAGGAGCAGGATGCGGACAAGGAGGAGTGGGATAAGGAGGACGATACGAAATGGTCGGGGGAAACGTAGGAGGAAGAGGGAGGAGGAGGAGGAGGAGGAGGAGGAGGGAGGGAGTAAAGGGAGGAGGCGATCGAAGCGGATCAGGACCACGACAACGACCAAGAGGTCGAGGAAATTCAGCGTAGACGTGCGTATTCTCTTAGAGGCGGCGATTGCGCCAAGGAAGGCAGATTCGCGCGCCTTGGGAGGAGAACAGTGAGGAGACAGGAGGCGAGCCTCTTCAATCGTATTCAGTCATTAAGGACGACGAGAGGGATTCTCTCCAAGGTAAATTCGGAGATTCCCATGCCCGTGGCCACCGTCGGAGAAATGTTAAATGGACGCGCGTTCTGTACAGTTGATGTTTCGCTGTCGCGTTTTCTTGTGAGCCCAGCGAATTCGTCCTTTGTCGCGACTCAGCGATGTGTCTGTAATGCCGTCGTTCGACATTGGGGCGTACCTTCTCCTCCTCCTCCTATTCCTACTCCTCCTCCTCATCCTCATCCTTCTCTTGCTCCTTGTGTTGTTGCTTGTTCGGTTACGGCCGCTCACCTTCGTGCTCCCTCCCCTCCTCGATCCTCATCCGCCTTCTCCTCATCCTCCCTCTCAACCGCCCACTCCTTCACATACTCGTCCTTGTCCGCCTCCTCCTGCCCTTTCTGCTGCTGCTTCTCCTCTTCCGACTTCCTGTTCATCCTGCTCATTTGATTTTCGTTTTCTTCAGCCTTGTCGTGCTCAGTGCTCTCTCTGCCACGTCTTCCTGTTAGCCATGTTGCATTCAGCCCCTCCTCATCATTCTCCCTTTCCGCCTCGCGACGCTGGCAGGAATCTCGGCGGGCGCCCAGAGCGCCCTCGAGAGGGCGAACTCAAAGTTCAAGGACGCATGCGCTGCTGCAGCCTTGTCTGTACGACGCCAATGGCGCCAGCAATGGAGGAGGAGGAGGAGGCGGAGGAGGAGGAGGAGGGCGGCGACGAGCAGGAGGAGGTGGAGGTCGACAACGACGAGGACAAGGCCAATCACGAAGGGGCAGGATGAGGAGGAGAAGAAGATGAGGAGGAGGAGGAGGAGGAGGAGGAGGAAGAGGGGGAAGAATAGGAGGAGGCGGAGGGGGAGGAGGAGGAGGGTGACTAGGAGGAGAAGCAGGAACATGAAGATGAGGAGGAGGAGGAGGACGTCGACGAGGAAGACGGGGATGGGGAGGAAGAGGAAGAGGAGAAGGAGGAGGAGGAGGAGGAGCAGGAAGAGGGAGACAAGAAGGAGGAGGAGGGGGAGGAGGGAGGAGGAGGAGGAGGAGGAGGAGGAGGAGGAGGAGGAGGAGGAGGAGGAGGGGGAAGAGGAGGAATTGAGACAACGCGCGGGAGAATGAGGGGGATCAGGACGAGGAGGAGCAGGAACAGGAAGAGGAGGAGGTGGAGGAGGATGAGGAGGAGGAGGAGGAGGAGGAGGACGTCGACGAGGAAGACGTGGATGAGGAGGAAGAGGAAGCGGAGAAGGAGGAGGAGGAGGAGGAGCAGGCAGATGATGATGAGGAGGAGGAGCGAATCATGAGGCAGTGAGGGGGGATGGACGGAGGGATGGGACGGATGGGAAGAGGAGGAACAGGAGGAGGAGGAGGAGGAGGAGGAGGAGGAGGAGGAGGAGGAGGAGCAGGATGAGGAGGAAGATGAGGAGCAGGAGGAAGAGGACATCCCCGCAGATTTTTGAATGGTTTCGATTCTATCGGCGGTTTGCGATGCGTTCGGGCGCCTTCAGGGCCCATCGGGTGCTAATTGGGTGCCGCTGGAGTGGCAGGGGATGGGTGGGTCAATGCAGGAGGGAGTGCAGAGGAGGGGGGGGTTGGATGTTCGGGAGGGGAAGGGAAACCAGGCCACGGGTGGATTCGAGAGGCATGTGGCAGAACGCAGACGGAGGAGGGGATGACGAGAAGTCCCGGGAAGCGGAGGAGGAATCGGATATGGAGACGGATCTGGGGGAAGGGCAGGAGGAGGAGGAGGCAGGACGAGAATGATGTCGTCGCCCACCCTCCGCCCCCTCCTTTCCTGATGCGCGGCATCGGCCACGCTGTCCCCCTGGCTCAACTTGCGTCCTGGAGCGGGGGCATGGCCCACCTGTGCGCAGGCAGAGGCTCCCTTCACCCTGGGCATGCGCCGCCGCAGGTCGCTGTCACGGTTCACGCGGTGCTTCCGCAGCGTGGGCAGACCACCCCGTCAGGCCGTCAGACTACCCAGTCAGACCACCCCGTCGGGCCACCATGAGCGGCCCGCGACAGAGGAGGCCAACACGAACGATTTCCTTCCAGACCTTCTTCGCCATGACCCGCCGCCGTCTCACCCATCAGCGGCACCCAGTGGCTGTGCAAAGCTCCCTGTCCGTCTTTCATGCAACCACCCCACACACAGACTTGTCTGGTGTCGCGGCCACGCGCGCGGCGCCGCGGCGAGGCGTGGGCCATGTCAAGCGAATGTTCGCGGGGCGGATCAGCTAACGCAGCATGGGGAAGCAGGGTCCGCCCATAGGGGATCGACAGCGACATTCGCCAGAGGGGGCAGTTTCGAGGGGAGATGGGAAGATGGAAAACGAAGAAAATGAAGGAAAGGAACGGGAAGGGCATTGCAACAGTGCAGGCACACTCGCGCCGGCGGTGGTCGCCAACGGGCGACGTAAACAGAGACGAGCTGCACGTTAAGCAAATGTACAATGTTGGATCGTATCGCGTACAAAACTGGTAGCTTGGGAAGCATCCTAGAGGGACCTCCGCGCAACCAAAAAGATTGTACATGCAGAGGAACAGCGAACAAATAATTCAGCCCACGCGCAGCAATGCGTTCACTTCCAGCTCACACATCCCAGCTTCTGCCCCAAGCTCACACCACATATAGTACACCACGTAGTTTACACACCTACCGCGTCGGTTCAGGCGAAGTACGTTAGGCTGGGACGAGAAACTTGACGCAAACGGGCGTCTTCCCTTATTCGCCTTCATCCGCCCGTACAAGCGTGGACAGACACAGTTCCTGTGAGGGGGCATCATGGGATCTATTGTTCGAGTCAGGCACATGCGTGGTGGTGGGACGGCACATACGCGAGAACTGCATAGCATCGGTCACGCCACCACCACCACCACACATGTCGATGCGTTTTGGAAATATCCGGATTGGACCAGGTGTTGTCGACATCTTGGCGATCACGGGGTACCCTCCACCTCTGTACGGGACGGGTGCCGCCAAGGAAACACAGGCCAAACACATAAACATGACGATGGACTGTACAAGCGGTCGATTCTTTTCAGCGCGAACACGATGTACGCCGATTGGCGCTTTCGATATCAACTCTGCGACGGGCACGAAGGAACACTCTGCGAAGCATGGACTTTGAAGAAGAGAGACACGGCGGGCTCCAAACCCATGAACGCCCTGGCCTCTCTCTTAGCATGGCGTGCTTGAACATGCTCTATCCAGAAGCAGGCTCGATGTTTCTGCGGCACACAAAGCGAGGACAGCGCGATCGACATCGGCATTACCTCCACCTCCTTCATGGATGGGGGTCAAGCAGTACACGTTGGCACGGTGAACGCACGGGCTCGGGACCCTGTTTCCCTGTTGCTCACTTTCGGGGACGTGATGCCCACCCGCGTGCGCGTGCAGGTACGACTCAGGTAGGTCTACACGCGCATGGCGCGAGCTAGAGAACAGGGCTCTGCCAGACTGGAGGTTCACTGTGAATTTGATAAGCGACTGGGGGCATGTGCCCAGCGGTAGCGAGTCTGCGAGCAGGTCCGCGGACATCGCGAAGCGTCTCTGGACGCTTTGAAACTTGACAATCGCCAACTGACATGTCAGATCAGACGGGCCTCTAAATTAAGCTACGCGACCCATCGCAACCAACAGTTTCCGGACTTGCTTGAGGCACGGTGGCTCCGACGCGCTGCCGACGTTCATCGCGGCGCCCGGCAGCTGGCGGGCATGGTTAGAGGAGTTGAGGACCGCATCTATTGCAGCTGGCCCAGCTTCAAACTGTCGCATGAACACTTGCAGACGCGCGTCGAGCGTTCTGGGCCACAAGGAGGAGGCATGGAGGCACAGCGCGCCAATCTCGACGGCGAGACCCCCCTGTTCCTGAGCGCAGGGGGACCCGACTATTCGATAGTGACATTTGCGTCGATGGATGTCGGGCGCCCTCTCGCGACGGATGCCGCGCCGACTCCGCAAATCAACGAAATCGCGCAGCGCGACGCGTTGGAGCGCGCCCGCGGGGATCGCAATCGCGAGTTTGGACCCGGCGTGGACGTCTGCGGCCCGTGGCCCCTTAACGGCAGGAGTTGCAGAGAAGCCCGCGTCGGCGGTTTCGGCTTCGGCGGCGCCGAGCGGGGCCCGGGGGCCCGGCGAGGTCGGCGGCGCAAGTGTAGAGACGGCGCGGGCCCCGAGGCGCTCGCGTTTCCCCGGGGGCATGCGCTGTAGAGTCAATTGCAGAGGCAGCTGGGCGGCGCCCGCGGTCTGGCGGGCCAGGCGCAGTTGCCGACGTTCCAACGCGCCGAGAGATCGCCGCGGACGGCTCGAAGGGCGAACCCTTCGAGGAGATGGAAGTGCCCGCGCGCTCGTTTGATTCGCCGCCGTCGCCCCCGGCCACCGCTGGATTTCCGCGCCTCGCGAGGGCGCGACGCTGGCGCGCGCGACGGCTGGATTGTTTCTGCGGCGTCTAAAGCCCGGTCGCGTCAACGAGCGCCCCGACCTCACCAGCGCCTTCCCGCGCCCTGGCGCGGGTGGCCCACTGCGCGCGGCAGGCGAGCTTGTTCGGGGGGGCCCCGCGGCGTTTGCTCGCAAGCGTCTCGTCGACATTGCTGCCTTGGCCCCCGCGGGCAGCAGGGGGGGGGATTTTCTACAGCGCCGCGACCGCCCTCAAGGATCGGGCGCCTCGCCGCGACAGTTGGCTAGCCTCTGCCAGGGCAGCATTTCGGATCGGCGGCGTTTCGCGCGGCGCCCTGGCGCCATGAACGTCGACATCATTGAGAGACGCCCGGGCAAATGCCCGTCTGGTGTCGCGGGGGCCTCCTGGAACAGCGGCGCGAAGGCGCCCGTCTGGCGCGGCGGAAGAAGCGATCGAATCTCCGCGTCGGGCGCCGACCGGCCCAACTTCACGTTTGACCGCTGTCGTTTCGCGCCGAAGAAGAATGAGAGATCTCGCCCACGTTTGGGGCCCCGCCCAGAGTAGTGCGAGCCCCAGGACATATGCCGCCCCCTTTCCGAGGCCAAGTAGCAGCCGGCGCTCGACGCCTGGGGGGCCGAATGGCGGCGGCCGATGGCGATGAATTCGACGTGCATTTGGGAACGAGAGCCACGATTGGGCAGGTGCCGGTTTGGGGAGTTTTGGGGCGAACGGGGCAGCTGGGTGAAAATGCGTGGAAGCGTTGGTTGATAGACCTCCTACCCTGACGCGTGGATTAAGGAATTTGCCGTTTTCGGTTCGCGAGATGGCGTCGCGGCCGTCATTTGTGCGGGCCCAGGTCCGTTGGTTTCGGTCTTCGGCCGCATTCCGTAAGGGGAGGTTTACTACAGGCAGGTTCGGCCACCGCCGATATGAGCTTTTTGGGGGAAGCGGTTCAAGCTGGAGTCTCGGGCCCGGGGGGCTACCGTTCTTACCCGGCCCGGGCGCGAGCGGCCAGGCCCCGGCGCCCCCGCGCGCTGTCGACCTCTCATGCAAAGCCGGGTTGCGACAGTTCTCGCCGACAAGCAAATCGCCGCCCGAAGTTGCGCGGGAGTTGTCAAACATGGGAACGCGCCCCCACCGAGAGCCGAGCTCGCGGATAGTAGAGCGAAGATTGCTCCGCTCGCGGACACATTATGCTTTCCATGTTCGGGCATGTGCTTTCGGGGCCCGCCGCGACGGGCGGATAAGGCCGCGCCCGGGCGTCGGTCAATCCGCGGGCCCGCCAGGTTCGCGCAGACGCGGCCGCTTTCAGCGGGATGAGCGGCGCCGAGAGCTTCGGGGCGGCACGGGGGCATGACTGCGAATTCTGGATGGGCCTTCTCGCCTCCTATTATGGTACTAAGATTCCAGGCCGCGAATTTCATTGCTTCGATCCAGAGATTCCACGGGCAGCAACGCGCGCTCGCGCCGAGCGGCGCGACGCGGCGATCATTCCACGACGAGCCGAGCGACGCGACAGATGCTCTACCGGAAGTATCCCAGCGCGAGCTTACCGGTCACGAGCCGCGCGAGCGTTGCGCTCTGGCGTTCAGCTCGCGAGTTATCGATCTCAGCGACATCGGTTACCGCTCGCGATTCCAAGCTGCGCGATTGCGAATCAGCGTCCGAAGCGGCATTGAATCAAGATGAACTTTCCACCCAGCTGCGTCGTAGACTTCGCTTGCCCCCTCTGCTCCATCGCCTTTTCGGACCTCCCCCCGAGCGCGAGCGCAGTCGCGCGCGCCGCATATCGAGACCAATTCCACGACCTCAGAATGCCTGCCCTTCGCCAGAGACTTGGCGCAGGAGCCCGACCTTTCCCGGGGGCGGGCGAAGAAGGGCGCCATTCAGGGGCGAAGGAGCGCGTCAACCAGTAGATAAGCAGCATATCCCAGTTCACACCAGGAAGCTGCTGACCCTGATCGCCAAACAACTACTGAGATGCACCCAGCAGAACAGGGGCGCGAGCGCTGCGATCTTCGACGCAGACACTTTCCCAAGCGACAGCGCGATTATTGCGCGCGCCCAGGAGCAGACGTCCGCCCGCGGCGCCCAGACCAATGATAAAGGAACGCGTCGCGAGCTCACCCCCCCCTCATCTACGCGACGGGTGGGGGGCTTCTGTCGTCGGCAATCGAGCTGGCGCCGGAGCAGGCCCTGGAGGACAACGAAGGGAACGCGTTCACGGACAACGATGGCGACCCCATCGAGCCGAAGAGCGAGCTGATGCTCTCTGCAAGATCGACCACGTGCACGACATACAAAAGTGGCATGCCATCACCGCGTGGGAGCCCCAATGCCGCGCGCACTTGCACCAGGCGCTGCAGGCGACAACGGCGGAACGCAAGCGCCGTCAATCACCGGCCACCCGCGTGGAGCGCGAGCTGCAGGCGTTGGTGAAGCAGCTCCTTCATCTGTTTAAATTCCAGAGCCCGACCGCGGTGGCTCCGACTTTTGCGGCTTGAGTTTCGCCGAGCGGGGCGCATGCGTAGAGGCAGCCGGGCGGCGCGCATGGCCTGGCGGGCCTGACGGCGGGCGTGACAGCGCTCTGGCCCCCATCGGGAGCTGCGGGGAATTCGGTGTCAGCTGTAGAGAGCCAGACGGCGCGCATGGTCGGGCGGGTCTGGCGCAGCTGCCGAGACGCCGAGACGCCCGACGACCTCCCGACAGCGACCGCGCTGAGGTGCCAGACTGCAAAGACATCGGATGAGGCGCACCCAGCGCCTGCTTCGTTTTTCCCGCCTCGGCCTCTCCAGCCTCCCGTGTCTGAACTTCGACGGCGCGCCAAGTCCCAGCGAGCCGACATGTTTCCCCGGTGGGTGCCGTTGTCAAAACTTTTGTTTCGGGCGCTGGGGTCTGAGCCCCTGGCCCAGTGGCATTGGTCCCATCCGTTTCCCCACGTCGGAAGTCGCGTGTTTCAGGCTAGGGCCCCCTCGGGTCCGTCGGCTGCGAGACCACCGCATTTTGTCAGGCGCCCCTATCCAAGCAGGGACATCGCACCACGTTCAGATTTTTTGTTGGCTCCCGTGTTGGGGCACGTTCTATGCGATCAGACAAACGGACCCAATGATGCGAGTGATGCCGACATGCGTTTCACCGCGTAGCTTTTACCTGCGCAGCGCAATCCCTCACATGCTGGCGTCTGCACTGGCTAACACAAATATCCCCGTACATTCGAATACCATCAGTGCGGGTGGGAATCTGCAAATTCACAATATTGTGGATGTATGTACGTAGGTGTATGCAGAAGTGTAAATGTGTATATATATGTATATATAACTAAAAACGTGGCGCCCCACAGTTGCCGACAAGAGCGAGGGGGCGGCTGGGTCGTGGGCAGGTTCGCAGGCGCCGAAGTTTCGTCAAAGCAGTGTGGGTGAATGGCGGTTGGGTCCGTGGGTGGGTCGCGGGGTGCGTCGCGGGGTTGGTCCCAGGCGGGTCGTTGGCAAGGAAGGCGCTAGCAACAATCATCATTTCAAGAGCGTTCGTTCTTCATTGCTCGCGTGCCACTCAACCAATATCCCAAACCATCGATGCCCGCCCTCTGCGTTTTCGATGGTGCCCCTCCCCCGGCGGGAGATCTTGTTTTACGTGCCGCGTGTACTTGGCGCAGATTCTAAAACTTTGGAGGGAAGGGCGGCGGGAAGAAACAAAGCTGATGGAAAAGCACAAGATCCGAGTAAGAGTTGCAGGAGGTTTTTTAATAAAAAATGAGTCTAAGCGGCAGAACCACACGGGCGGGTCGGGCGGGCAGAACCTAACGGACAGATCGGGCGGGCGGGCTTGGACGGCCAGGCTGAGCTGGCGGGTCGGTGACAAAGGTCAGGGGCGCAGTCCGAGGGCCAAGATTTTCCCCCGTACAGACAGAGGGTGCGAGCCCTTGGAGAAGCACTGGAATTAAAAAACACCAGGTCCACCGGGGGGGATCAGCAAGAGCTGTTGTGCAGAAGTCGGATTTCTACACCAGTCATGTTCAGACTGTTCGCTCTTATCTGGTCGCGTGCCATTCAGATGTGTGCCCCAAGCTCTCGATACCCGCTCTCTTCGTCTTCGAGCGTGCCCCCCTTGGTTGTATATCTTCCTTACCTGCCGCGTGAAGTTGGCGCAGCCCCTAAAACAGGGGAAGGAGGGGAAGAGGGAAATGACAGCGGGAGGAGGAAGGATGGAACACGCGTGATATTTGCAAGGGGAGGGTTCGGAGGAGGAGGGAAAGAAGCAACATAACCAAACACGGGTCGGGAGGGCGAACCTTAATGGGCAACTCTGGCGGGCGGGCCCAGACGGCCAGGTCGAACGGGCGGGCCAGTGAAGCGTCACTACAACATGAATCGCAAGGATGTTTTCAGCGATAGTGCGATTGCCACGTGAATCATCAGGAACTCTCTAGATCGAGAGCGTGATTCCTAAGTCTTGGGGGCACGTCGCCGCAACACATTGTGAAGACGGATCGCGCGAGAGCGCGGCTCCTGCATAGGTTCGGAGGACATCCTGCGCGAGAACGCGAATTTAAATGAATTGCGAGGAGGTATCATGCCGGGTCGCTGTTGCTGTAAGCCGAAGGCCAGGGGCGCAGTCAGAGGACCAAGTTCTTCAGCGGTACAGCAGCAGGGTGCGATCTGCGGGAGGAGGAGGCTGCGATCTGCAGGAGGTGCACCGGAGGGGGGAACCAACAATGTTTTTCCCCCAACCATCCTGTAGTGTTGGGTCCTCGTTTTGACGAGACAGCGAACCACGATCTCCCGCCTCCTCCCCCCGCTCGCTCCTCCCTTCCCGTGACTCTGCTCTCCGCCCAGTGCAGCGATTCGTTGCGAAGCTCCACCGAAGGTCCCAGTGGCGGACCTCGCATGCAGTTCGTGCGCCCAGTGCAGCATTTCGTGGCCCCATAGGGAGCTCCACCGTAGGTCCCAGTGGCGGAACTCGCATGCGCATCCTGCGCCCAGGACAGCGTTCCGTGGCCCCATGGGGAGCTCCACTGAAGGTCCAGTGGCGGAACTCGAATGCGGCTCCTGCGCCCAGTGCAGCGCTTCGTGGCCCCATAGGGGGCTCCACCGGATGTCCCCGTGGCAGAACTCGCATGCGCCCTCCCCGCCCAGCACAGCGTGTCGTGGCCCCATCAGAAGTCGAACCGAAGGCCCCAGTGGCTGCACTCGCATGCGGTTCCCTGCCCAGTACAGCATTTCATGGCCCCATCGGGAGCTCCACCGAAGGCTCCAGTGGCGGTGTTCGCAGGCGTCACCCCTACCCAGTGCAGCGCTTCGTGGCCCCATCGGGAGCTGCACCGAAGACCTCAGCGGCACCGCCCGCATGCGTCACCCCTACTCAGTACAGCGCTCCGTGGCCACAAAGGGAGCTCCACCGCAGGCCCCAGTGGCACCGCCCGCAGGCGCCCCCTCCACCCAGTACAGCGTGTCGTGGCCCCATCGGAAGCTCCACCACCGAAGGCCCCAGTGGCTGCACTCGCATGCGGCTACCCCGCTCTGGAGCTCCACCGAAGGCTCCAGTGGCGGTGGTCGCATGCGTCACCCCCACCCAGTACAGCGTTTCGTGGCCCCATAGGGAGCTCCACTAAAGGCCCCAGTGGCGGTGTTCGCATGCGTTCCCCCTCCCAGCACAGCGCTCCGTGGCCACAAAGGGAGCTCCACCGAAGGCCCCAGTGGCTGTACTCGCATGGGCTTCCCCGACCCAGTACAGTACTTTTCGTTGCCCAGTTCCACCGAAGACCCCAGTGGCGGCCCCGCTCCATCGCGGCGCACCCCTCACACGTTTCGCGGCCCCGTAGTGCGCTACGCCTAAAGCACCAGTGGCAGCGCCCACATGGCGGCCCCGCCCCACATCGGCACACCCGTCGCATGCTTCATGGCCCCATAAGGAGATCACCCGACGGCGATGCCCGAAACGACGGGACTCACAGCTGCATATGGTTGGGTCCTTCGCCAACGACGCAACAACAATCCGCATGGCGGAAGCCCAGTTCAGCCACGCGCCCAGGGACAGTGAATGACCGTTCGGCCCCCTCACTCGTGTGTGTGTGTGTGTCTCCCTGCCACCTTCTGTTTCTCCATGTCTTCCTCCATGCTCCTCCACCTCCGTCTCCTCCTCCTCCTCCACCTACTCCTCCTCCCCCTCCTCCTCCTCCTCCTCCTCCTCCTCCTCCTCCTCCTCCTCCTCCTCCTCCTCCTCCTCCCCCTCATGCTCGTGCCGCTTCCGCGGCCATGCCCCCCCCCCTTTTGGGCCCTCTGTCGTTCGCCCAAGCCGAGGAGCTTGACGACAAGCACAAGATCACCGAGAAGAGCCAGGCGGCAGTCAAGCAGGCTGCTCCGGGGAGGGGGGCACCCGCCGTCCACCCGAGCACGTCGACCCAGGGCAAGCCTGGGCTCAGGACCGCCTCGGTTTGGTGGGCTCTGCGGCGGGTGGGCGCACCCAAATCCCCGATGTTGTGAGATTTCAGGACCTGGACGCCTAGAAGTCCAGACCCCTTCCTCCAGCCGGGCTTTGCGTCCCGGGACGCTCCTGGACGATCTTGTCTTGGGGCCCGGTGAGGGCCCCGGAGGCCGAATCTTGCCAAACGATCGGGGGCGGCCAAGAGGGGGGGGATAGGGTGTTTATTTGGGGGGTGGGGGGTATCATGGTTTGGGCCATGCTATCTCCCCAGATCTCATGGCGCCTCTTCTTACTTCATGACGTCCCCAGCCCTCCCCTGGGCCGCGCACGTGCCGCCGGCCATGATCTGCTCCTCCCCACCCCCCCTTTGGACGCCCCCCTCTTGGGACGCCCCCGAAACCAAAGCCGTCGTGCACCCTTCGCGGCGAGAGGGCGCCCCGTGGGCAGGCCAGGTGGGCAGACCTGCCGGGCCGGGGCCCACGGCCGGCCCGGGGTCGGGGACGCGTGCGGGCGGACGGCCGGCGCGCTCCTCCCAGGCCTCGGCGGCCGGGACGAGCCTCGTGGGGAAGGCGCCGTCGCGCGCGCACGCGCGCGGGAGTCTGGGCGCCCGAAAGGGGTACGTCACCACCCACCAAACCACCCCAACCCAACCCGAAGGCCCAAATTTACCCTCGATTTCCAGTGGGGGGGGGGGTCGGGAAACATAGAAAAAACACATGTGGAACCCTTACCCCCCCCAACCCGAAACTCGGGTCTTCGGGTTGGGTTGGGGTGGTCTGGTAGGTAGTCAGTACGGGAAACGTGGGTACAGTGCCGAACGACAACAGCTGTCCCAAACCGACGGCGACCGCTGTTGCGCAGGCGGCCTTTCGTCTTCAAGAACAGCGTCCGCGGCGGCGCGGACAGCGAGCCCTGTTCAGCATGAGCAGGAACTGCTGTTGGGCATTGTACCCATTCTTCCCGTTGCCATTTCGATCGTCCCGAAGAAGGGCGGGGCGGAGAAGGGGGCAGGACCCAGGCTAAATATTCTGTGCGCCGGGCAGGAGCAAGTGTCTGGCAACGACCTTCAGTGAAGGCGAGTCCCGAGTCCCCAGGCCAGTCTGGTGCGAGGAGGTGCAGGAGGGCTTGTACGTTAAGCTTTCCGAGAGGGCGGGTTGGAGAGGGGGCAGGGTCCAAACCTCCCACCTTCGTTGAAAAATCACGGCCCGATGGTTTTGGCAGTTTTCGACAGGAGGGGGAGGGGGAGGAGGAGGAGGAGGAGGAGGAATAACAATAACAGAAGACGAATAAGAATAATAATAAGGATAAGCAAAGAGGAATAATAATAAGACAAAGGCGAATTATGCAAATTGTGATCATACGAATCATACGAGTAAGAAGGGTAATATGAGGATCAGGAGGAGGAGGAGGAGGAGGAGGAGGAGGAGGAGGAGGAGGAGGAGGAGGAGGAGGAGGAGAGGAGGAGGAGGAGGAGGAGGAGGAGGAGGAGGAGGAGGAGGAGGAGGAGGAGGGGGGAGGAGGAGGAGGAGGAGGGGAAGGAGGAGGAGGAGGAGGAGGAGGAGGAGGAGGAGGAGGAGGAGGAGGAGGAGGAGAGAGCGAGCCAACCGGCGTCCGAGTGCACGAGCACCCACCGCGCTCGGGACCCGAGAGCCGCGGGGGCGGCGGAAAAGGCGAACGCCTGGGAGAGTGTCGGTCGAAGGACAACCACTCCCTGAACCCCCCCATAAGTATTTCGAAGCCTACGGCCGCTGGGCAGGGGTCGAGCCAGCAGTCTCCGATCCAGTGCCTCGCTGGCTCGGCTCCAGCCCACGAGTTAGTCTATCTATCGCCGTGAGCTGGTTGCGTCGGGTCGATGAGTTTTTGGACAACCCTTGACACGGAGAGCGCAACTTACGGGCGGACTTGAAGGACTTTGAACCGCTAAGGTTGCCACCGCTCAGTCGGCAACACAACACCGAGTTCACACAAAAGACTTCGTGGCCCAATTCAGCGAATTCGGCAAGCACAGGTTGGGGAACACCGACGGGCGAACGGGAAACGCTCGCCTGTTCGGGCGGCTGTGCAGGGCCCACACCGAGGTCCGCAGGAGGCAGGACGCCGCGGAGGAGGAGGCTTGCTCGTTTCGGGAGGCGGCGCCTCCTGCCCGCTGGGCGATTCCAGCCTCCTGGCGGAGACCCTGCAAAGTCTTTCCTTTTCTCCCAGGGCCCCTGCCCATCCCTGTTTCATCGTTCCTCCCAGTCTCTTGCCCTCGGGCATGGCCGGGCTTCCCTGACCATCGACCTCGTGGGCATGGATCGTGGGGGTGCACAGCATGCGCGGGCATGCGCGAAGCGGCCGCCGTTCCAACGCTGCCCCGCACATGGGCGCACAGGTGGGTGTGCCCGCGCTGTGCGGCATGAGCACAGGGGGAAAACCGAAGCGAACAAAGTGAGCATTACACGAGTAACCTTTGTATCATTGAACCCTGCGCAAGAGCGGCGTGGTGTCTGGGGCGGAGCGCCCCGCATCTGCGAGAGAGAGAGAGAGACAGAGAGAGAACTGATCAAACATCATTAGAGAGAGAGAGAGAGAGAGAAATCAGCAGTAACAACAACAACAACAACAACAACAACAACGATAGACATACACACAGAACGACGGACAGAGACAGAGGTATGCGGGCATGTATGTGGGTGTGTGTGTGTGTGTGTTCGCTCCTCGCGCCGCCGAGCCCGATGGCGGCCAGCTCGATGGTAGCGAGTTCGGCCGAAGCCGATTTGGTCGCACAGATGGGGTACCACCAGCGTGGATGACCCCACCGCGGCGGTCGGGCGTCCAGACAGCTTCGTCCGCATCGCGCAGAAGAAGCCACAGAACCGCACCAGGTGTTCCATGGACCGCGGCAGGCGGACGCTGGCGTGGAGGTGCACGGCGAGACGGCGGCAGCGCACGCCAAGCTCCACTTCCACAGCCTGGCGATGCCCGAGAGGCCAGACGGTGCACGCGGACCCTAGTTTCCTCGCCCCGTGCGCTCGGCGTGAGCCAGGGGGCACAGTTCGAAGAACGGCTATATGATCAGTCGGGCGCCAGATGTCTCTGTCCCTCAGCCTTCTTCCCCTGCCCTCCACCCACCACCCACCCCTTCTGGCGCCCAGCTGGCGTAGGGATGTCGCCGGTGGGCACCCAGGGAATGAAATGGCAAACCTGGGCAGAATTGGCTTCGCAGGGCGCAGCGGGCACGCGGCGCGCACGATGCTCCAGGCGTCAGGGCACGAGTTGCTGCTGTTGCTGCCGCCGTTGCTGCTGTTGCTGGCTTATATATTACTACTTGTAGGATGAGTAACGAGACCAGAAGAGAGATTGGGTACCGCATATGCCCTGCACACACCGTCCCACGACTCTCATTCCCACCCCCCCTCTTTTCATAGGTCTGGAACTGCTGGGGCTTGTAACCCAGCTGCTGGCATACGTCCTCACCACGGTCCTTTGGGCCTGCATCTCTGCGGGCCGTCAAAGCAAGCTCGAAAGAAATATAATGCGACACGCGAGCATGGGAGTTGGAAAGCAAATCGTTAGAGCTCCAACCATCAGAGCAGCACGAGCGATCATTAGCATACTGCTCCTAAGGAACACGCCTGCAGCGTTCACGAGCGTTCTGAGGGGTGATATCAGGCTGAACTCGATTTCGATCGAGACGGATACAACATGCGCAGAGGGAAGGTGAATGTGAGGGGAGGATCAGATGCATTCTGCTGCTGCTGCTGTTGCTGCTGCTGCTGCTGCTGCTGCTGCTGCTGCTGGTGCTGCTGCTGCGCCCACCCATCGGTAAGCAGCAGCACATAAGGCACTGTGATCAATCATGGAAGCTAGAACTCGCGCCATATCAGGACTCACGTATGGGATGCATTCGCAGAAAAGTGCGAATCTGCTTGTAGTGACTGTAACTGGCATTCATGTGAGGGCTGCGAGGCGATTGGTTCGCCTCGTTCGTCTACGAATCCAACGGTACATCGTCAGTCCTCAGACAGAATTTTGATCAGCGGATTCACCTTCTCAGTCTTGTTGCGGCCTGCGTTCTCACTCAACTCACTGTGTTTGAGCACCTCATTGAGGGCCGTCTGCGTAATCGTCGGGGTCTCGATGAATGTTGCAAGCCATTCGTCTATACTCTCTGGCAAAACGTCCCTGTCCGTCTCGGGCCGCATCTTCTTCGAGAACTCGTTTCTCCTCGCCGGGGACAGCTGCGCTCAGCTGCTGCTGCTGCGGAGCCGCTGCCGCCCCGACCTCTGCTCGCCCCCGGGCAGTTGTTCTTCATTCCCGGCTTCCGTCCCAGACCAAGGAGAAGGAGGAGGAGGAGCAGGAGGAGGAGGAAGGGAAGATGGAGGAGGAGCAAGAGGAGGAGGAGGAGGAGGAGGAGGAGGAGGAGAGAGGAGGAGGAGGAGGAGGGAGGAGGAGGAAGGAGGAGAAGAGGAGGAGGAGAGAGGAGGAGGAGAGGAGGAGGAGGAGGAGGAGGAGGAGGAGGAGGAGGAGGAGGAGGAGGAGGAGGAGGAGGACCAGGAGGAGGAGGAGAAGGAGGAGGAGGAGGAGATGGAGGAAGAGCAGGAGGAGGAGGATGAGGACTCCGAGAGAGTCGTCCCTGAGGGGGACGCCCTCCCGTCGCGACGAAAAACTATGTCGGCCTCTGGTAGCCCTCGCCAGGCCCCGCTGCCGTCAAGAGGCGACTCGGATTAACCGCCGGCCACAGGGAAGGGGTCTGGACCACCCCTGCGGGTCCACGCTGCGAGAAAAAACACGGCGTCAGAAACTCGGCGATGTGTATGGCCCGTACGGCTGGACAAATTCCACGAGTGGCAATGCAGCTTGTGGGTCGCAGCGATGGATTCCCCCAAAACGCTCGGTTGCGTTGAGAATCGTTATCTGTGGCGTGGTCCTGCTCGTCAAGATGTCCCATCTGGTTTTGCAGATCCCTTTCGAAGCCTACACGCGGGGCAAAGTGCCAGAGCACGGTCGGAGTATATAAGCAAATCATATTGTATGCAGCGCGGGACGAGACAATGTGATGACCGTGGTGCACTGCTTCTCTTGTACTTCCCCGCGGACGTGGTGGACGAAGGAGAGCGAAACTGTTGCAGAAATGATGGGGACTGAGCCTGGGATTTTCAGAGCACCAGCTCGCAAACTTGCGTTTCGCGGACGGCATCTTTCTTGCGTCGGGAACGTTCAGACATATTCAGGATCAAGGCCATGCTGAAGGACGTCTGGCTTGTCGCAGCTAGTGTGGGCCTCGAAGTACACCCCGGCAAGACCAACATACTGATCAATGCGATGCGGGGGACAGGTCGACCGAGAGGGCCCGAAGGGGAGGATGAAAGGCATAAGTGTTGCTATTGTCCCGTTTCGCTGACAGCATGCAATAGTTTGGCAGGCTGGTGGGTTCTGGCAGACTAATCCGACCAGTCGCTTCCTGAATTGTTTGGACAACTTATAGGCAGTATCGTTCATAATTCACTGACAAGCAGCACTCGTCGAATTCACGTTTGGAGTTGTTCGATTGAACCGAAGCAGCCACGATGAGGTACGAGTTGGCCACATTTGCGCTCACGCGCGAGCTTGAGGTCAACATTCGGCGGACAAGCAAGAACATGTTGCGACTGATCATCCGCGCAGCCAGGCGCAGAGTTCGCGCCCAATCCACTTCTACATCTCCGCCTTCATTCAGTACTCTGTCGTCGCCTTTTCCCAGTAGTTCGCGGTTTTGTTCCAGCTCTTTCGAGCCATGGGCCGATTTCATTCAGCGCTCGACGCGCGAAGCAGCGAGGAGCTTCGCTGGCTACGTCTGCGAGACTGGGCTACAGAACGACGCAAGACACCCATGCAGTGGCACGAAACATCGGCACGGAAATTCCACGTTTCCGAGCGTGAATTACCTACCCCGCTTTCGCTTCCAGGCAAAACCAAGTCGTACCACGCGCCTCCTCGTCAAGCGGCCTGACCAGTACAGGCCGTAGTTTGGCATCGCTTGGTATCTCTTGGAAGCGAGGGAGGTCAAAAGCGAGGTAGGTTTGTTTTCCTCCTAACGTGGGGCGCAAGCGGCAATCAGTTTGGAGGCATTCGGCTGCGCCAGACGTGCAGAAAGCCCGCGAACGAGAGGGGCCGACACGGCCAGAGGCTACGACGATGACGACGACGACGACGACGACGACGACGACGACGACGACGACGACGACGACGACGACGACGACGACGACGACGACGACGACGACGACGACGACGACGACGACGACGACGACGACGACGACGACGACGACGACGACGACGACGACGATGGCGACGACGACGACGACGACGACGACGACGACGACGGCGGCGCTGGCGACAGCGGGGGCGCCACCGCTCCGTGTCCTCACGGGGCCGCGCCCCGGCGCGCACGTGCGCATCTGTCCGCCCGCGTGCCCCCCCGTGCACCAGCGGCGACCTCTCCGAGGCCTGCACGGGCTCTTCCTCCTGCCTCCTCCTCCTCCTCCTCCTCCTCCTCCTCCTCCTCCTCCTCCTCGTCCTCCTCCTCCTCCTCCTCCTCCTCCTCCTCCTCCTCCTCCTCCTAGGCTCTTCCGCCTCCGCCACCGTCATTATCCTCGTTGCTTGCGTCGGCCTTCCTTGGTGGAATTCAGCCCAGGCAGCAGGCAGTCGCCCAGAGCATATGCAGCTACGCACGGCGGCAGGGCGTGCGCCCATACGTCTCGGAGCACAGCGGGCTGCTTGCTCGCGTGGCAAGGCCAAGGCTTGTCGCCAGGGGCAAGCCAAGGGCAAGCCAAGGCAACATGCTCCTGCCGACGCAGGCAGTCTAGAGGTCGGGAAGATGTTTGGTGCAGTTGGCGCGGTGCACGTGATGAACCGCAAGTGCACTGCATGTTGATTTCAATCGCTCTCGCTCGGTGGCGGCCTTGCAAATGGCGTCATGATGTGCGCTTCCAATTTTCACAAGCGGTCTCTCTGAGGATATAAGCGGCGACTCGCAACATCACCCCAGAACCTTCGATCGCACAGCACAGTGTTCTTGTAACTCTTGTTGCAGATTCCCAGATTTTCCATAGTGGTATAGCGCGGAAGCGTTACCCAGCCTGGCGCACCGCGCAGCGGCGAAGCGCGATCTGGAAGGGGAGAGGAGGCGGTGTTGGAGGAGGAGGAGGGAGAGGGAGGAAAGAGGGGTGGCACGTGGAGGAGTTGGAGCGCTAGAGTGGAAAGTTTGGGGTTGGAGGAGGGGGGGTGCAGGAGGGGCAGGAGGATGATGGGGAGTGAGTCCCGGGTGGGAGCTGGCGCCGCCTACGGATGGAGGGTGGCGGCGGTGCGTGACGCGGGGCGCCTGCGCAGATCAGCGACTGGTTCAGCGGCAGCAGGCCCGGTAGCGCCAACAGCTCGAACGCCACGAAGTAGGTGGACGTCTCGGGCAGCAGGCGGCTGGGGGGCGGGAGTATTGGGCAGCACGTACGTCAGCATCGTTTAACCGATCCCCATCTCCATCTCCATCCCCATCCCCATCCAGACCCCCACCATCTCATCCCCCCAGTTGGGGATACACCCTTCGAAATCTGACAGAAACTGCCTACATCCCCATCTAGGTGGGTAAACTGGCCAGTGGGGCCCAGGCCACGCGAGTGGGGATAGGGATCGGTTAAACGATGCCCAGTAAGGTTGAGCCCCCCCCCACCCCCCCAGCTCCGAACGAAAGTCGCGCACAAAAGGTCACGCGTGCTTCCGGCCACTCTTGCGTACAGCCGAGAGGAAGCGCGCCCATCGCCGTAAGGCCTTCCCACAGGCCCGCTGGGGGGCCCGATGCTGGTGGGCATGCGTTCTCACGAGGGCAGGGCCGGGAGAGGCCACGCCCACCAAGACCCGGCCCCCCCCCGGACGGGTTGAGCATTCAAGGAGGGGACTATCCAGCACCACCGCCTGGGGGACCTCGCCAGGCGGCGGACATACGTATTCGGAAGCGGCACCCATACCGCTGCCCTGCTCTCATTCTCTCCTTCTTGGGCCTCCTGACAGGCCCTCGTCGCCACCGCTGGATTCGCCTCTCGATGTCCTGGTCAGAAGGCACCCCTTGAGAGGTCCGGGGAGTGGCGGTATCGGTCCCTTTTGGGTTTCTCCAAATATGTTCAGGATCCGAGGTGGTCGAACATATCCATACCCACCGCCTGCCGAGGTCCCCGAAGATCGATCTCCAAGGTTGTTGTGATGGATAAGTCCCCGCCTCGCAGTGTGGGGACCAGGTGCTGGCTGTGGTGTGCTCCTCCTCCCATGGGCGGTACGTCTCGTCTCTGGAGGGGGTGGTAGCGGCCGGGGCCAAGGCCAGGGGTTGGTCACGAGAAATCCCCGCCCACCTCTTTGGTCCCCTGGTTTTCGTGACCCTCCCTCCTTCTCGCCCTGCCCCTCCCCCCTGCGACCCCTCTTGGCCGCTCTGGTGCGCGGGCGGGGAGGGGGAAGCGTTGGCAAAGTGGCAGGCTTCGGAATCCGAAACAGGAGCCTGGGAGCAGGAGGACAGAGACTGACTGGATGAGGAAGAAGAAAAAGGGGAGGCAGGAGGGGAGGCAGGAAAATACGTATACATATTTAGCACACGCCTTACGATCGAACCGAGATATAAGAGGGTACCTGTTCTGTCTCTGATTCGTTTTCCTACTTTAGTGCGAAGGGCCCCAGGAGTTTCTGAGCAAGGGGGCCGCGTCCTGCTTGTCGCTGCTCCTGTCTTGCTCTCTCTCTCTCTCTCTCTCTCTGCACCCGAGACCGCTTCCGCTCAAGCTCTCCTCTCTCTCCAGGGGGCCGCGCCCCTTTGCCCTCCCGCGCGACGCCCCTCCAGTCAGTGACCTCCGAAGCCCCCCTGGCGGCCGGTGCGCCGGAGGGGCCGCGTCGTGGCAGCGAGGCGGGGCGCGGCCAGGAGGCCGCCGGCGGCCACCTGCGCTGGGCGGCGACCTCGTCGGCGGGGACCTCCAGGATGCCTCGCGGCGGTGCCGGACCTCGCCGGCGGGGACCTCCAGGATGCCTCGCGGCGGTGCCCGACCTCGTCGGCGGGGAGCTCCACGATGCCTCGAGGCGGTGCCGATATGGACCACCGCGGAGGGGAGCCGGCCGCGCCGGCCGTCCAGGTGCCCGCGCCGCCTGGGAAGGCGCCCCCCTTCTGCCTCGGCGCGCTCACGACGACGGGCGGGAAAGGGCGGGGGGGGGCGGCGGGCGGCAGCGCCACCAACGCGATCAGGACCTCGGTGGCCAGTCGCTCCGCGGCCTCGGTGCCCAAAAGGGTGCGGCCGCCGGTGGCGGCGCCGGCGGAGGGGCCTCCTCCAGCCAGAAGCTCGCCGCGCGCCCGTGGCGCGGGGCGGGCACCGCCCGGCCGAGGCGACGGGAGCTCGGCCAGCGGCGTCCCGAGCCCCCTGGAGTGGTGATCGTGCGCGTCCGCAGCTTGCTGACGGACCCCGTCGGCTACTGTCAGGAGGGGGAAAAAACACAGACACAATTAATCGTCGATTCCCAAGAACATATGGGAAAATATGGGAATTGGGGGGGGGAAGACGAAAAACCAGAAAATGTAGGAAAATATGGGGAACAGGTTTCTTTGTGTGTATGTGTTTGTGTGTCCCAGGGCCCCTTCATACTGGCACCACAGCGTGCACGACAGCGACCGGGTCCAGGGTCTGCGCGTGCGGGTCGCCGACGGCGCTGGCCCGGCGCCGATCGAGATCGTCAGAGGCACGCCGGCGAAGCTCCTTTCGGACGGGCCGCCGCTCGCCGCCGCGGGCGTGGACGGCGAGGGCGACGTGAGCGCGACTCGTCGCGTCCGCGGTGGTGCTGACGAGGACGCCCCGTCCGACGGCGACGCCGAGGGTAAGTTTCCTCTCGAGGTGCTGGCTTTCGCCACGGAGGACGACCCCACGATCCTCGAGCGAGCGTGCGTGGACTGCGGTCTGAAGAGTGGTCGCTTCTGCGACTACTGTCTCGCGGCGAGCCGTTTCCCGATGGTCGACGCCACCAGCCGCGGCTGGGCGCCGGGCCAGCTGACCCCGCTATATGCAGCGCGTGCGACAACTACCTGGACGGGTGCCACTTCTGCCTCGACATCTGGGTCACGCGGCTGGTCGAGAGCTACCACCTCGGCGATTTCGGCGCGTGGACCAGGACCGCTCCGGGGGACGCCCGGAACCCAGGCTGGACCTCCAGCCAGGACGTTGTCCCGGGGAAAGGCGGCGGCGACGGCGACGGGCGCGACTACGGCGCGAGCGGAGGAGAACGAGGCGGCGGCGGTCGTGATCGCGGCGCCAGCGACCGTGGCCGCGGGGCCGTGTCCGGCGCCCCCGTGGCCCCATGATGGCTACGCTGGCTGGGGAGCCCCCCGACCCTGGCCAGCTTCAGGGGCTTGGCGGCCGCCCCAGACTGGCGGATTGGCGGGGCAGTGCCGACGGCGCCATGGCGTCGCCTCCTTGGCTCGGCTCTCCGCCTGGGTTCTCTCCCCCCGGCCATCGCTGCGCATCCGCGGATGCGAGCCAGGCCAGGAATCCCTTCGAGGGGGTCTCCTCCGAGGGTCGGACTGCGTCCACATCTTTGTTTCCTCTGCCTGACGGTGATGGATTTTGTCGTCGGCCTCAGTATCTGGTTCAGCGGTCTGCTCGTGCTGATAATCGTGGCCAAGGGTCTCTCGAGACGCCTGGGAGCGCTCAACGCGTTGGCGGCTTCACGGGCTGGCGGGCGTCTCGAGCTTCGAGCGCCGCCCAGGAGTCGGTCATCAAGCGAGTCCGCCGTCGTGTCCGCGGCTTCGGCGACCAGCCGAAGGACATGGCCTGCGCCCGAGCCCTTCAGGAACTCCTCAAGCGCAAAGATCTCTACTCGGATACGGGCGAGGCCTAGTCGCCGCGACTATGATGCTGACAAGCTCAATGCTCTGCGACGGCCTACTCGCGATCGGCCGCGACAGCTCCGGGACGTGGCAGGCACCTCGCCACATCGCGGAGGTCTCGGACCACTTCGACTCGGACATCGTGCGGCCCAGGACGAACATATCCGAGGACGAGAGAGACCATCACCGAGCCCTAATGGGATCCGGCCTTCAACCCTCGGGGTCTGGTCCTCAGCCATCACCGAGCGGCGATGCGTCGACATCCTCCGACGGTTCGCCGCTCGGGGACTCGCGGGGGGTCGGCAGCGTCGGAAGGCGTGTGTCAGCAACTTTTTGGTTGCCAAGAGGAAAGGTGACATGACCATTGTGGTCGACGCGCGTCAGCCGCACCAGCTTCGCAAGCTGCCTCCTCGGATGGCCCTGGCGTCGGGAGGTGCCCTCGGACAGCCCACGCACGTCCATCCCTGTTGAAAACCATAAGGCCTCTGAGAGAAGTTTGGCATCAGAAGACCCGCAGAGGGGTGCGCGTCCCGAGCACCGAGTACCACATTTAGTGGAATGTCGTAGAAGGCGCCCGCGGCACATGACCGCCGGCCCCTGCCTTTGGGAAGCGCCTGTGCGGCCGAGGGCTGTGGCCAGAGCTCTGCCACGCCGTCGGACTGCGTGCCCCCCCAGCCGTGGTGGGAACCCCTTGGGGAACACTTGGGGAGGGCGGAGGAGAGCGGGAGGGAAAAGGAGGAGGAACAGGATGAGGAGGAAGAGGACTGTTGGTGGTTTTTGAGGCACTCTCGAGGCCCCCGTTGCGCCTCCTGGGGTTCTCTTTGGGTCTTTTGTTTTTTTTGGGGGGGGCTCCTTGGGAGGCTTCTTGGCCGCTCTTGGGGCCATTTTGGGCGCTCTTGGGGCCACCGGTCGTCTCAACGAGCCGAACATGAGCAAACGCCAGCATCCTTTTCAAACTCAGAAGATAATCAATCATGCTGGTCTCTATTAAGGCCTTTTTTCTGGAGGTCCTCTGGGAGGCCTCTTGGACTGCCTTGGAGGCTTCTTGGGCTTTCGTGTGCGATATTGATGCCATATTGGGGGCATGACGGCCCGTATGGGCGAAACCATGGGGCCATCATGGGCTCTCCT
Organism: Prorocentrum cordatum; assembly: GCA_963575745.1. Classification (NCBI taxonomy): domain Eukaryota; class Dinophyceae; order Prorocentrales; family Prorocentraceae; genus Prorocentrum; species Prorocentrum cordatum. Next base: position 802,915 of record CAUYUJ010019281.1, read on the forward strand.
GGGGCCAGATTCGCAATTTGGGAGGCCATGTTGGCTGTGCTGGGGGCCACCTTGGGGCCGCCTTGTGGTGAACGACCGGTGAGATATGACATCGTCGCGTCCTTCTGGTTGGCCGGCGCGATCGGCCGAGACCCCATTCTGAACATTTATAAGGCCAGCTCGTTGCCCCAACTTGTTGACGCTTCGCGTGTCCCCGCCAGCCGAGTGCGTTCGCCTTCTTGTGGAGCATTTTGCTTAATGCATGTGCACATTCGCTCTCTTTGCTGATTTTTACTGCAGGTGCGTTGCCTGTTGTAGCTGATTAGCCTCGCCTGCTGGCCCAGACGACGCCTTCCGCTCCCTGTCCGCCGCCTCGGAGCCGCCGACCAAAAAAAACGTATCCCCGCCAGCCCATTCAGAAACGATGCCCAGGAGAGCTGAGTTGACCAGGTGGCAGTTGTTATCGTTCGAGGAGGAGGAGGAGGAGGAGGAGGAGGAGGAGGAGGAGGAGGAGGTGGAGGAGGACGAGGGGGAGGAGGGCGAGCAGAAGGCTAGAGGCCTGGTGGATGCCTTTCGAAGTCTCGTGGGATGCCTCGCGGGGGGGTCCTGGGAGGCCTCCTGGGCCGTCTGGGGGGCCTCTTGGGGGCCTTTGGGGGGCCTCTTTGGGCTCGTTCGGGGCTCTCTTGGGGGCCCTGTAGGCCCTCTTGAGGCCATCTTGGAGGAGGTCGCCCGAAGAAGGTGGGTGCTTTAATTCGCGCCCCCCCCTCTCGAGCCCCCAAAGTCGGCTCTTGGAGCCCTCTTGTGGCGCTCTTGGTCACTCTGTCCATCTTGGCGCCTCGGAAAGCCATCAGAAGCGAAAGGGCGAGAAAACAAGCAATTGTTATTTTCATGGGTTTGGGGTGGATGTTGGCCTATTGGGTGCTCTCTTGGGGGTGATCCGAGGCCACTTGGAGCCGTTTTGGTGCGGTCTTCGAGCCTCTTGGATCACGTTCGAGGCTATCTTAAGCTATCTTGAGCCAGCTTGGAGGACATGTTGGGTTCTCTGCGGCCCTCTTGGAGCAATACTGGGACATCTTGGACGCTCCAATCGGTCGCGGGGCGCCCCGTCCAGGTCCAGGCGGGAAGGGCAGGGGGACGGATAAACCCGGGACGAAGGGAACACGGAAGAGAAAGCTCGCTAAAGCACCTACGCTTGGAGGGCTGGTGGGATTTGGGCACGCCGTGCACCCTTGTGGCAAGCCAGCAGGGGACTGCGGATCTAAGACGCCTGCGGCGAATCAACGCCGCCCCTTGCCTTCTGGAAGCGCCCATGCGGCCAAACGTTGGGCCGAAGTCTGGCCAAGCTATGGGATTGTGTGCTCCCCCGGCCGTTGTGGAACCCCTTGGGGGAACACTAGGGGGAGGAAGAGGAAGGACGAGGTTGACGACCGGCACGAAGAATCCGACTCTGCCTCGCTCTACCTATCAAAGAGCGATGGCAGGCGGCCGCGCATGGGGGCCTCTATGGGAGCCCTTGGCCTTCGGAGGCCGCGTTGGGGGCCCCGCGTTCTGGCTGCCTCGGAGGTCTCCCGGGCTGTCCTTGGGGCCTCTTGGGTGCCCTGGGCAGTCTCGCGGGCCTCTTGAGGGCCTCTTGGGCCGTCTTGGGGCGATCCTGAGGGCTTGTCGGCCCGTCTTGGAGCATCGGGTGCCCGCAGAGGCGAGAGCGCTACATTCGTTCGAAGCCCATCGGCGATTCATGATTCTGGCCTCCTGGAGGCTCCTCTTGAAGCCCTTTGGGGGCGTCCAAGGGGCCCCTTGGTCTTCAGAGGCCCTCTTGGGCCCTCCCTGATGGGCAGTCGCGGGTCCCTCTGTAAGCGCTCTAGGGCAGTTTGGGAGGTCTCTGGGGCAGTACCTCGTGGGCCGCCTTGGGGCGATCTAGGGGGGGCCTACGGGCCCGTCTTGGAGCGTCGGATGCCCCAGACAGCGAGAACGCTAGCACCATTGAAAAACCGAAGGGGGAGTCAATGATTTTGGCGTCTGAGGAGCCTCGTGGCATTCAGAGTCCGCCGTGGGCCCTCCCTGGGCAGTCGCGGGCCGGCCCCTTGGAGAACGTCAGGACAGAGGAGAGGTTCATGTCGATTCCTCCGATTCGATTCGATTCAAATGTGGTGGTTTCCGATTCCGATGCGATTCGATTTGGGATTTCGATTCGGGGTCTGATTTATTAGTGGAGCCCTAATAGGCTGCCGACTTCCACCGACTCGACTTTTCCCGACTCGGCTGCCGATTTCCGCCGATCCGAGTCATTTCGATCGCCGATCCGATTTGTCGATTCGACTCCGGGGGCGCCTGCAGAGGACCGAAGGACTCCAGGTGACCTGCGGACACTCCCATTCGTGCCTCGCGGCACGGTGGCGGCTGTGAGAGGGCCTGTGTGATGGGGCGTGTCACGGGGTTCCGGAAGGCGTGCACCTGGTGCTTTCCCGCTGGTGTCGTGCAGGCTTCTGGTGCCCGAGCCCTGTGAAGCTGTCGAGCTGGAAAGGCATCCTGTGGTGCCCTTCCGTGCCCGCCCCGTCCCGCACACGGGAGCGTCGCTCCCCCCCCCCCCCGCAATGTGGGGAGGTGGGCGTGCGGGCCGCCCTCCTCTAACCTCAGACGTGCCACGCCCGGCGTGTTGGTGGGGTGGTGGGGGTGGTGGGCCACAAGGGACATGGATGGAGGCGGACTAAGAGGAGCAGGAGAAGGAGCAACAGAGGGGGCAGTCTGGGGCAGGAGCACGGTTTTTGGATCAGGATCGGGAGCAACCGACAAGGAGAACAGCAGGCTGAACAGACGAGAAGGAGGAGAAGGACGCCAACTTGCGCGGCAGGTCCCTTAAATACAGGGCACGTGCCGGGTCATGTGCTCCTCTGCCGACCCCAGCCCCCACTTGTTATTTGGGGCCCCATACTTGGAAAGAGCGCCGCCGCCCGCCTCTGCCCGAGGCGCTGGCCCCGACATCCTATTTTTGGGCGAAGAGGAGACGGAGGGGCAGGTGTCGGGTGTTGGGGGGGGGGGGGAGGATGAGCGACAGCAGGAGAGGGGCAACAGGAAAGGGGGCAGGAGACAGGGCTATCGTCAGGAGCATTAAGGGTACGGTGAGAGGGGTGATGGAGATGAGCAGGGCGAGTAGGAGAAGGAGGAGGAGGAGGAGGATATTGAAGCGGAAGGCAAGATGATCATGATTAGGCGGCGCGATGCTCGAGGCAGGAGCATCGCACGTGTGTCGCGAAGGAGGAACAGGGGGAACCGAGAAGAAGCAGGAGCAGGAGCAGGAGCAAGAGGAGGAGGCAGAGGCATGTGATAATTTGTATAGGGGGATAGACGTCGAGGACCGCATTCGAGGATGATGGAGTGGGGAGGGGCGGAGGAGGAGAGAGGAGGAGGAGGCGAGGAGGAGGAGGAGGAGGAGGCGGGGGCATGGCGAGGAGGAGTAGGAGGAGGAGGAGGAGGAGGAGGAGGAGGAGGAGGAGGAGGAGGAGGAAGAGGGAGGAGGAGGAGGAGGAGAAGGAGGCAAGGGGTGGTGGAAGCAGGGCAGGGGAAGGGATAGGGAGGGGTTTTTGATGCTGCGTCGCCGTGTCGCGGCCTGGACCCATGTGTGTCACGTGTTTGTGTTCTGCCCCCGTGCACACGACCCCCTTGCGCGTAATGCATTCGCATTGTTCCTCCTCTGGTTCGGCTTTCCTATGCGGTCGCACTGGGGAGGGGTACACCTCCCCAGTCAATCGTCATCTATCCTTCCTCGTCACCTCTCGTTCCTCCTCCCTCCTCCTTCTCCACCGTCCTCTTCGCTCCTGGCCCTTCCTCTTTATCCATACTGCGTGGTTTTGAGAGTGCCCAGCTACACCAGGGGTAAGCATTGCACGCGTTGTCCTCTTTTGATGGTCCCTCGTTGCCAGTGGGTTGCCTCCCCCACCCAACACCACCGAGAAGGCCAGGCCGACAGGGGAAGGTGCACGCAACAGGTGTGGGTGAGGGGAGGACGAAGAGGAGGCATGGACTGGGACACGGAGCAGGAGCAGACGTGTGAACCACGGAGAGGCGGGGATGAAAGGGAAGGAGAGGATGCATTGGAGGGACGGTCGGACGGAAGAGGATGAAGACAAGGGGGCGGAGTAGCTGGATGTAGCAGCAGAAATCGCGGGCAGTATCGCCAATGTTGTGGGGCACCCACTCGCCGCACACTGGGACACAGACAAAGCGTTTACTTGTTCGTGCTTGTTCGCCTACAGTTGTGATAAGAGGTTGTCGGGCATGCGGGGCCACGGCCCGCATGGTGAGCAGGACATCATGAGCTTCCGTAAGTTCAGCCAGGGGGAAGTCGTTAGGGAACGCAATCAGGCGTGGGGTGCGTAAGGGCGAGTTGGGCCACTGACGGCGGCATCCATTGAGCAGGCAGGAAAGGTGTATGTATGGTTGTCAAGGTTTAGCGCGTTGGGTCAGAAATCAGAGTGGTATCATTTGTTTGGACCACGTGTTTGCTGGGCAGCTTAACCTTCTCTCGTTTGCCAGATCGAGGCCGGGCTAGTGGCACAATTTGAAAACTTTCACAGACTCGAGTATCATAGCAACCAGCCTCTGGTGACCTTGTATTCTCGTGATTGTCCTGGTTCGCCGGAGCTGTTCAGGCCGCGATGGGCTGCCGCTCATCGTGCGGATGACGAGCGGGATGGGACTCTCGCACTTTCAACAGCCTGACCGCCAAGGCGTGACCACAGGCACCTGAAGTAGCGTAGGATCTTCCAGCAGCACCTCCCTATCGGAATTATGTAGTCATTATCCTGCTTCTCTTCCTCTTCTTTTTATTGTGTCTCGTTCGCGGTGTTTCTGTCTAGATGAGTTGTCTTTTGGACGTGCCCTAGTGCTCGTTCTGCATCGGCCGCCATCAGTGTATTGAGTATATATATACATATATATATATATATACATATGTAATTCGTTCCGTTCGCGGGACTAGGCCCTCCCCACTGCAAACACCTAGTGGCGTCGGGGGGGAAAGTATTGGAGACCCTGGTGCTACACCTTGCCATACTCATCCTTGCGGTGCTGCTTGGTTCATACGAACGGGATAAAGCGGCAAGGGGAGAGGGATGTTTTTCCATGTTGTCCTCATCCAGTTGCATTCTCTTTCGCCGCGCCTACGTGCTTCTTTGTACCTCCGTGCCGGCCCTCTCCCTCGCGCAGGGCAGACGCGCGCTTGTCATGCAGCGAGTGTGGCATGCTTTGGCTGTAATCCCTCATGGGGGAATCTATGTGTGTCGATGCGTCTCCTGACTAGTTGATAGTCAGAAGCTCTTCTGTTCGCCAACGCTGGCTAGGAGCAGATTGGTGCTGGAGGAACTTTGTTAGTCGGTGCGGCTTCTTTCCAGGTAATCTTCAGAAGCCCTTGTTGGCCGACGCTAGCTCGGAGCAGAGTGGTGCCACGACCTGGCCTACAGTGACCTGCCTTTTCCTCTTTGACAGGGTCTCACCGCCGAGTGCTCTCAGAAAGGCAGGTGGGCAGGTGCCAATCTTAGCAGCGAGGCTCCTCCAGATCCTACCTCGCTCTAGCCGCGCTGCCCTCCATCCTGTACGCTTGCCTCCGCTTTGCAGCACCGGGGCCCAGAAGGCCTTCCCCCAGATCGTCTCCCGCTCCATCTTCGGTCCCAGGCCTCCCTCCTTGGCCCCAGGGCGACAAATCGACCGCTCGCCCACGACTTTCCGGCGAAATCTGCCCCCCCCCCCCCCCACCCCCCCCCCCCCCCGCTCTCCGCTTCCGCTCCCCCGCTCCCCCCCGCGCTCCTGCCTCACCCCTCTCCCTCGCTCTCCGCCTGCCCGTGCCCCGAGCTGGCTGCCCCCCTCCTCTCCCTCCTCGTCCTCCTCCTCTCTCCTCTCCTCCTCCTCCTCCTTCTCATCCTTCTCCTCCTCCTCCTCCTTCTCCTCCTCCTCCTCCTCCTCCTTTTTCTCCTTCCCCTCCTGTCCCCCAACCGCGCTCCGTTGCGCGGTTCCCCCCGCCCCCCCCCCCGACTGCGCGACTGCGGCCTCTCTGCCCGACGCAGGCGGAGCTCCTGCACCGTGCGTCGCTCCAGTCTCGCGCGCGGCCCCCGGGTCTTCCCCCCCTCCCCTGTCCCGCTCTCGCCCCGCCCCTTCCCCTCCCTTCTTCCTGCCCCCCCCCCCCCCCACAGTTGCATGACATAAGCACGATTCTTCTCTCCCCGCGGGCGCTGTCTTCACGTTATTCTCCACCTTCGAATAATGAAGAACAAGAACGTTATCTATATATGTATGCATGTGTACATATATATATATATATATATATATGCCAACAGGTCAGATTGGACGACCCGCAGGTGATTGCTGGTATCGAGTCTTAGGATCAACAAGTTTTTCGGCCCCTCAGAAGATGTTTCCTGGCTGCAGCTCTGTCAACATAGTTGTGTTTCCATGAAAGCGTCCGTCCAACAGAACGCCGCACTCCCGCATTAGTTCACGTCGCGGTGCCTGCCACATGTGGCAGTGCTTGCTACATACTACATGCTACATCTAGTTCGCCTCAGTTCCCGCCGCAGTGCTAACCACATGTAGATTTTCCCTTGGAGCCCCGCCAGAAAGAACCTCGTTTGCCGCCGCGCTGGCCACATTCTGCGACGGCGAAGGAGGTGTTCCCGCTTCAGCGTTTGCCACGTTCCTGCCCTCCCCTCCCTGCCTTCCCCTCCCGCTTCGGCGTTTGTCACGACGTTGTTTGACGTTGCCCTCCTGCTCTTGCCTGTGTCCCCTGGCCCTCTTGGTCGCCTGTCCCCAGTACGACCTGCTGCCCCGACTCGTCCTCGCCCTTCCTCCCTCCCGAAAAAGCCTCTCCGCCTCCACCAGTCCCCTGCCATCGCGATCTTTGGAGGCCCTGTTGGGGTAAGTTGCCCTTTCGGCATGCCTCCTTCGGCATTCGGCTCTGCTAACATGACCCTTCCTCCCCACCTTCCCCATTCCACCCTTCTCCCCTCGCCTTCCATTCCTCTCCCCCCCCCCGTCCCCCCCGTATCCCCGCCTTCTCTCCTCCTCCCCCCCTCCTCTCACCCCCGCCCCCCCCCCTTTTGCCTGCCCTTCGCCCCCACGTGTTGCACCCCTCACTCCCTGCATGGCGGAGGGGGGGAGAGAGGGGGAGGGGCGGGACGCCACGAGGAGGGGCATGTGAGGCCCGTTGGCAGCAGAGCGACCCTCCGAAGATATCTCCGAGGGCCTCGGGGCCGAAGGCCCCTCCTGGAGGCCCTCGAAGATCCCAAGGGGGCCCTCAGAAGCCCTGGGCCGATGACTTCTCTGGAAGCCTTCGAGGACCAATGACCTCTCGAGGCCCTCGACGGTCCACTGGGGGCCTCCGAGGCCCTGGGCCGAAGACCTCTCGGACGCCTCCGAGGACCGAAGACCTCTGGAAGCCTCCGAGATCCTGTGGGACCCCCGAGAGGCTTCCTCGGCCCCGCCTCTCGCCTGCTCCTGCCGGAGGAGGACGGGCCGGCCCGCAGCATTTTGCCCGAGCTGCAAGAGCACCACCCCTGCTCGGAGGGGGCCCGCGCCGCCTGGGGGAGAGCGGGAAGGGGAGGGAGGAGGGAGGACGGAGGGAGGAGAAGGAGGGAGGAGGGAGAGGAGGAGGGGGAGGGAGGAGGGAGGAGTGAGAGAAGAGGGAGAGGAGACCGAGGGGGAGGGGCGAGGGGGGGGAGGAGGAGGAGGAGGAGGAGGAGGAGGAGGAGGAGGAGGAGGAGGAGGAGGAGGAGGAGGAGGAGGAGGAGGAGGAGGAGTAGGAGGAAGAGGATCCTGAATGTGATGCCTCGAATGCTGGAGGGGGAGCAGACGGGGGGGGGGAGAAAGGAGGAGGTCAGGGAGTGGAGGAGGAGGGAGGGAGGAGCAGGAGGAGCAGCAGCTAGCTGTACGAGCGGGAGCAGGAGCAGGTGTGGCGCATGGCCCCTCGCAGGGCAGCCTCGGGGCTCCCCTGGGCTGCCGAGGTGGGCTCGCCGAGAGCCCACCGGCGCGCGGGCCGCGGCACGCCGCCACGGGCGCAGCCCTTGGCCGCAGCCCCTCGGCCGTCGGCACCGCGCTCCGTCCGAGCGGCGGCGCCGGAGGCGATCGCGTGCCCTTTCTGGCAGGAGCAGTGTGATTTTACTGGGGATGTTGTTTCGAAGTTCAACGGTTTATCCATTCAGATGGCACGAGGTCGCATGCAGTTTTGTGTTCACGATTTTGTTTCGGCCGGTCTATGCATTCGTGGGGGGGGGGGGGCGAGTAATGAGGGGATGGAGAAATGTGCACCTCTCGTGCCCCGACGGAGCCCCGAAGGGGCCCCCTGGGCCCCTGGAGGGTCCCAAACCCAAAGGGTCATGACAGGTGCAGGTTTCTTCGCCCCCCCCCCCCCCCATAGTTGTCGCCCCCCCCCCCCCATGAAGCAACGCCCGATCTCCGAAGCCCCCCTGGCAGCCTGATGGTGGCCAGCCACCAGCCTGGGTCAGAGGAGGGCCCGCTGCAAGACACGGGGTCACAGGTGGCCTTCGCGGGGGAGGGGTCCCTCGGCGCCACGGCTGGACGCGGCACCGGCACACCGAGGCGTTTGGGCCCCGTGAGGGGCCCGAGGACCGATTCTGAGCTGCTGTTGCCTCCGCTCGCCCTGCTCCGACTGGGGCGGGCGGCCCTGGGCCACCACAGCCGCCAGAGCCTTTGGCGCGAGGGTGCCGGCCTCAGACAGGCGACGTCCCGACCCTGATGGGCCTGTCTCCCACCACCGCCACCATAGTTAAGTTGGAGGGGGAGGGGGTCCTCCTCCTCCTACCTCCCTCTTCCTCCTACCTCCTCTTACCTCCTCCTACCTCCTCCTCCTCCTCCTCCTCCTCCTCCTCCTCCTCCTCCTCCTCCTCCTCCTCCTCCTCCTCCATCTCCTTCCCCCCTTCAAATTATGTTGGCGGTGGTGGAAAACAAGCCCATCATACCCTTGCCCCAAAACCGGTTCTTCGTCCTGAGTCGTGCTTGGACGGTCTCAGAGGCCCGGCGAGCGCCCCCCGAGGCCGAACAATAGCCGAGCGCCTCCCGCCCGGGCTTCTTTTTCACGACGCGGTCTTGTCGGGGGCGGCGCTCTCCTCGAGGGCAGCCGCGCCCCTGCCCCCGCGAGCTCGCGCCGAGCGCGCTGCCGCCGGGGCGCGCGCGAGGCGAGCGCCGCCGTGGACCCCGCGCCCTCCGCCCGGGTGCCTTCCTGGGAGCGCGCCGCGGCCGCCCTGCGGCTCGGCCACCGCGCCGCTGTCGGGCAGCCCCGAGCGCAAGTCCACTGCTCGCAAGGCGCCTGCTCGCAAGCGTTCAGTCGGGCCTGTCCTTCCACGGGAGGAAATATTCAAAAATAGTCACAAAACAATATGGGGACGACTTCTTCTTCTTCTTCTTATTTTTATTATTACTATTATTAGTAGTAGTATTCTTATTATCATTGTTATTATTATTATTGTTATTATATTGTACTACTACTACTACTACTACTACTACTACTACTACTACTCTACTACTACTACTACTACATACTACTACTATTGACTACTACTACTACTACTACTACTACTACTACTACTACTACTACTACTACTACTACTACTACTACTACTACTACTACTACTACTACTACTACTACTACTACTACAACTACTACTACTACTACTACTACTACTACTACTACTACTACTACTACTACTACTACTACTACTACTACTACTACTACTACTACTATCATTCGCATAATCATTCTGAATATTGAACATTTTGGAGCAGGTCTGGGGTATTTTTGTTCGTCCAAAGCCCGCCTGTAGGGGGACTAGTGGATCGTGAGGTCCTCGCGGCGGATCCAGGCCACCTGCGAGCCATGGTCTCGCGAGGAGTGGAACGCGCGTGTCCGGAACAGCCCACGACGCCTGCCCCATCCAGCCCTCTCCTTCGGGCACGGGGCATTCCTGCTCCGCATCGGACGTCTCCGAAGCCCAGCAGCGTACGCGGTCCCCCCAGCAAGCTGCCGCGCGCCCTGCTGGGCCTCGCCATTCACCTGGTCGGCGGCCACGGCTCCGTCCTAAGGAGCAGGAGAGCGAGGAAGAGGAGGAGGAGGATGAGGAGGAGGAGGAGGAGGAGGAGGAGGAGGAGGAGGAGGAGGAGGGGGAGGAGGGAGAGGAGGGGGAGGGAGGAGGAGAGGGGAGGGGGTAGGTAGGAGGAGGTAGGAGGAAGAGGGAGGTAGGAGGAGGTAGGATGAGGATGGAGGTGGAGGAGGAAGAGGCAGATGAGGAGGAGGCGGAGGAGGAGGCAGGAAGGGGTAGAAGGAGGAGGACAAGGATGAGGAGGACAGGGCCACGGCGTGATAGGGGGGGGGGTCGGCCCGAACCTGCACCGATGCGCAAAGCCGAGGGCGCGGTGCACCGCGGCACCATGCGGCCTCCGAGATCCGTTGCAGGGAAGCGGCTACTGTGTGGCCCTCGACCTGCGGCAAGCCATAGCGAAGGTTGGCCCTTCCAGACGAGCAAACAAGATGTGTCACGCTGCGCGGCGCAGGGAGTCACCTCCTCCTCCTCCTCCGCCCCCTCCTCCCTCCTCCCCCTCCTTCTCCTCCTCCTCCTCCTCCTCCTCCTCCTCCACCCTCCCCCCTCCTCCTCCTCCTCCCCCTCCCTCCTCCCTCCCCCTCCTCCTCCTCCGCCTCCTCCTCCTCCTCCTCCTCCTCCTCCTCCTGCGAGAGAGAGAGAGATAAATAAAGAAATAAAAAAGACAGAAAGAGAAAGAGAGATAAGCGCAAACCTGCGATCGATCTGTCGGACAGGGGCTGCCCCGTCAACTTCTGACGCCAAGAAGCCTGCGTATCTTCTGGCTTGATCAGTTCAACCTGCCCTGGTATGGAGGGAGGAGCTGCATGACGCGGAGATATGCGCAAACCAGCGTATTGTGATCGGCCCTCAACATGACCATAGTGCCGCTATCGCCAGAGGTTACGCTTGTGTATTGCTTGCCCTATCTCTGCGCTGTTGCCGTCGGCGCCGAAGGGGCGCCACTCTCCTTCAGCGGAGTATTCCCGTCGGGGCTCGGAGACGGCCGCAAGCTGCACACATGACGACCCATGCCTGCAGCCCTTGGAGGCGCCCCGCTCTGCTTCTCCTCACAGGCGAGCTCAGCGAGGGCGTGCTGCTGCTCCTCAAGGGCGTGCTGCTCCTCAAAGGCGTGATTCTCCCCCTCGAAGCCGTACCTCTTGTCCTCGGAGGCCTCGAAGACGCGTTGCTCCTCGAAGGTGTCTGCTGCTCCTCGAAGGCAGAGTGCTCCTTGAAGCCGCGCTGCGCCTCGAAAGCGTTCTGCGGTTTCTCGATCGTGTGCTGTTCCTCCAAGGCTTGCTGCTCCTCGAAGGCTCCCTGCGGCTCCTCGAAGGCACCCTGCTGCTCCTCGAAGCCGTGCTGCTCGTCTGCTCGTCGAGGGCGTTCTGCTTCTCCTCGACGGCGTGCTGCTCCTTGGCGGCATGCCACTCCTTGAGGGCGTGCTGCTGCTCCCCCGAGGCGCGCGGCTCCCCGCCGGCCTGCTGCCGCTCCTCGCGGGGCACGCTGCTCCCCTGCGGGCGCGGCGCTCCTCGACGACGTGCCGCTCCGCGCGGGCGACGCCCTCGGGCCCTGGCATCGCTCGGACGTGTGCATGTTTCCTTTGACGAGGACCGTCGAGGAGCATCCTCGATCCTCTGGCGAAGCAGCCACGCACGGAGCCGAACAAGAAAAGCACAGGGAACGGACGTCCGAGCGATGGCGAGGGGCGGCTCTTGGGCAGGAGCCCGTGCCCTGCCCCCCCGCGGCGGCCGGCAGCGTGCCCCTGCGGGGCGCCCACGCCCCGCACCGACTGGGTGGCCCGGGTGGAGCCGGGCCACGGGCGCCATAGCTCGCCTGCGCCGGGTGCGGCGAGCGTGCGCGGCCGCGCGAGCTGCGCGGGGCGAGGGCCGCGTGCCCGAGGAGGAGCAATCAATAGGGGGCCACCTGCGAACCCTACCCCTGCCCCCCGCGGTTTCTGAGGGGGAGGGTGGGGTTCACCCCGCTCGGGAGCTCCCGAGCGAGGTGAACCCCACCCTCCCCCTCAGAAACCGTGGGGGGTAGGGGTAGGGTTCGCAGGTGGCCCCCTGATCAAGCAGTGGCCATGCGTCCTGGCTCGCTTAGGGGCCCACCAGGGAGTGTGCTGAGAGCCTTTTTTTGGTTGGCGGTTTGCGCGAGAAGTCCTTCGAACATTTGTTGCCTGAGATTTGGACACATGGCGTGTACGTAGTAAGAGCACTGTTGTTGCTGTTCGAACATTACGTGGTGGTTCTAAGGGCATGTCGTGGTAGGCCTATAGGAATGCGGGGACGGTCGGCCCTGCTCAATTTTGGGGCCTCCTGGGAGGCCCTCGTCCGCTGGATTCGCTCCGAAATCTTGGTCGGAACGCACCCCGGGAAGGGTCAAGGAGTAGCGGTATCGATACCTCTTGGTTTCCCGAGCGTGGTGCCTGGCATAGTCCGTTTTCAATTTCGTGACATATTGCTGCCTCGCGGCCGGGGCGGACCAGGCGAGGCGGGGGCCCACACAGTGGCCGTTGCGGCCTGGTTGAGCCAGAAAGGCTCGAGCGAAATGGGCTCGAGCCACCAGGAGGAGGATGGGAGGGGGAGTGGGGGACGGAACTTGAGCGACGCACCTGCGATGTTTTCCTACACCCTCCCTCCAAGGTCCCTCTTTAGATGTCCTCCAATTTCACAGATTGCGGGGAGTGCCCCATTGGAAGACAACCGCCTGAGAATCTTCAGCCGTGCCAAATCACCGCTCCTGGGACTAATGCTGCGGACCAACGTGACAATCTTAAACCGCGCAAGAACAACATTCGTGGGACTCTGACGCCGCGAAGCAGCGTGAGTTTTAACAGCATTCCTGTGACTTCAGCCATACGAATTCCTGAAGCAGCAAGCTTGAACACAAATGCGCGCGGCAAGGCAGGAACCACACATTGACAAGGAGCCACCCTCCATTCTTGCAGCTGTTGCAAAACACTACGGCGATTGCGTGCGGCGCTAATGCGAGAGTCATAGTTTGAAAACCACCCGCCCGCCATCTTTGAAACTGTTGCAAACGTTTACGACGAATGTGCGCGGCGCTAAAGCGAGCACCACCGTTTGCAAACGAATCGCCTTCCATTCTTAAGCTGCCGTGAACTTTAGGACGGGGGTTCACGGCGCCACACTTTGGAAACCAGCCGCCATCCATCCTTGAAGGTGCTGCAATGTTTCAGGCGAGAGCGGAGGAGCTAAGGCGAGCGCCACACTGAAAACAAGCCGCCATCCATCCTTGAAGGTGCTGCAATGTTTCGGGCGAGTGCGGCGGAGCTAAGGCGGGAGCCACACAGTGAAAACACGCCGCCCTCCATCCTCGAAGCCGTTGCAATGTTCGAGCTTTCGGGCCAGATGTGGGTCGGCAAGTCTCACGGCGAAACACGCCCGACCCTCTCTGCCGACACGCTTGCAGCTGCGTATGGGGGGAGGGATGTAGGAGGAAAGGGGGAGGGATGTAGGAGGGAGGGATGTAGGTGGAAAGGGGGGGGGAATGCGGGGAATGAGGGGGGGGGAAGGGCCGTGGGGAGCGGCCACTCCAGCAAGCGGGGCTGCGCTGAGGGCTTCAAGCCGAGACCATCAGAAGGGAGAGAGACGGAGGAGGGAGGGATAGGACAAGCAGGACGAGGCGGAGAGGGAAGGATGAGGGGGCTGAGGAGGAGTAATGAGTGGGAGAAGGGAAGAGGAGGAATACCAGGAGGAGGAGGAGAAGGAGGAGGAGGAGGAGGACGAGGAGGAGGAGGAAGAGGAGGAGGAGGAGGAGGAATAACATGATGATGAGGAGGAGGAGGAGAAGGAGGAGGGAGCCTGAGGAGGAGCAGTAGGATGCGGAGGAGTGAGAGGAGGAGGAGGGAGGAGGGAGGATCAGGAGGGAGGACAGGAGGGGCGGAGGGGAGGAGGGAGAAAGGATGAGGGAGATGAAGAAACCGAGTGAGGGAGAGGAGGGAAGGGGAAGGGACGGAGGGAGCAGTGTAGGGAGGAGGAATGAGGAGGGGTGAAGTAGACGGGGTGCAAGGCAGGAACGAGGAGGACTGAGGGAGGGGTAGGACGTGAGGATGGCGGAGGACGGAGGTCACGAACAGCCCACCACCCCTGCTCCTACTCCCAATCCTTGTGCCCCCTCCTCCCCCACCCCGTCTTGTCGTCCTGCTCCTCTTCCCTATCGGGCCCCTCCTCGTCCATCCTGTATCTTCATCCTCTCCCTCCTCACCGCCCCTATCCACACTTCCGTTCACTTTTCTATTCCTCCCCATCTTCCTTCTCATCTTCGTTTCCATGCTTACCAATCCATTCCCTCCTCCTCAGCGTCTCTTATCCTCATCTTCCGCATGGCCCTCATCCTTATCAGCAGGAATGTGCAGTCTCTTTTGCCTTCCTTCATCCACATCGTTCATCGTTCCTATCCGCCACGTTCACCCCCTCCTTACTTGCTCCCTCCCCCCCATCAGTCATCTCACCTCCTCCTCCTCCAGCTCAACCCGCTCCCCTTAGCCTTATCCTTATCGAGTCCCTCCTTCCTTTCATCACTCTTCTTCGCTTCCTCCCTCCACCCACCCCTCCCTCCTCCACTCATCCCCCCCTTCCCTCTCTTTTTCGCTTCCTCCCCCTCTCGCCCTCCCCCCATCCGAAGGCCGTCCAGAGGCCCACGGATGCCCCCGAGGGTCGCCTGAGGGCCGCCCGAAAGACGCCCCTTCGGGGCCGCCCTTCGGGGCCGCCCCGCAGACCGACCGCACGCGGGCGGCGAGGCGGAGCCCCCCCCGCCGCGCGAGAGCGCCGCGGCCGCCATGACAGCGCAGGGCGCGGGTGCGGAGCCACCGCCGCCGCCGCCGCACGCGGCGGGGGCGCCGCGCAAGCGGGCGCGGACCGCGGTCCGCTGGGTGGGCCGCCGCCCGGGCCTGCGGCGACCGGCGAGGACGGCGACGGCGACGACGACGGCGGCGGCGACATCCACGGCTGCGGCGGCGACAACGGCGGCGGGCGGCGGCGGCGGCAACGTCGGCGTTCGGCAGCCGCGGCGGCGGTGGGGCCGAAGCGGCCGCGGCGGCGGCAGGAGCGAGGCGGCGCGGGCCGCAGTGTGGGCGGGAGCGTCGCGTGGGGATGGGGCGAGACGGGGGGAGGCGGGGCAGAGGGGAGGAGGGCGGTTTGAAAAATGACAAGCGATGGCGGGGGAGGGAGGAGGAAGGCGGAGAAGCGGCTGAGGAGGAGGAGGAGAGGGCAGGAGTGAAGAGGATGAGGCTTCGAAAGCGGAGGAAGGCGAAGAGGAGGAGGAGGAGGAGGAGGAGGAGGAGGAGGAGCAGGAGGAGGAGGAGGAGGGGGAGGGAGGAGGAGACAAGGAGGAGGAGGAGGGGGAGGACGAGGACGAGGAGAACGACCAGGAGGATGGGGAGAAGTAGAAAATGGCAAATGGAAGGACGAGGAGGAGGAGGAGGAAGAGGAGGAGCAGAAGGAGGTGGAGGAGGAGGAGGAGGAGGAGGAGGAGGAGGAGGGGAGGCGGGTGGACCATGGCGAGGATCAGGGACGAACGAGTTCGAGGACAGGGGCGACGAGGAGGGAGGGAGGGAGGCCGGTACGTATTGCTCGCGCCGCGCCGCCAGAGGTCCCGCGGGGGCGCCGGCTGCTCTTTGACGGGGGCCTGGCAACGTGGCTGGAGACAGGCTCCCCCACAGACCCTGCTCCCACTGTTCCAGGAGGTTGCTACGGCCTGGAACTTCGGCTCAGCGTGTCGCTCCGCCAGTTTTGGCCCACCATGCTGCCGCGCGGCACGCTGTCCTTGTCCCAGCCCCCAGGCGTGAACGCCGCGAACCTTTCCCGACCTCCCGCCCAGCGGAGCGGAGCCACACGCTGTCCGCTCGCAGGGCATGGCGTGTCGCCTGGTCCGCCGCCACGGCACGCCAAGCAACAGTTCCTGACCGTAGGGGACCGACCCTGCCAGATCGATGTGCAGATTGCAGATGCTCGGTTCTCGAGAGGGCGTTGCGGCCGCAATCTTTGCGGGCCTGCGACCGCTAGGTCTGGCCCCAGGTCGTCTCCGATGCTTTTCTTTTCCACTCCTCTGTCGTCCCCTCCCAGATCTCCTTTCATCTTAAGAAATCTCCTCGGAATGGTTTTGACGATGTTCGGCCTCTCGGAGGTACTCGCCGGGCCTGGGGACAGTCGAGCGATATCTCGTGACACAGAGCCGGTGGTGGGGAATGGGTCTAGACCTCTGATGGCCTACCTTGTCACATTTATTTCAACCAAAAACACGGAACCTCGGAAATCGGGGTTCTCCGCCGCTTCCGCCTTTCCTCCTCGCCCCATCCATCCATTCATTCATCCATCCTCCCTTGCTCCCTCCCCCCTCCCTCCCCTCCTGCTCGCACCTTCTCACGCAATCTCGGCACGAACGATTATGCGTCCGTCCGACGGCCCAAAACCTCCGCCTGGGTGCTTGGGGTGCGCGCGAACACCTTCGCGAATTCAGCAAAGGCTCTCCTCGCGGCGAGTCTGGGCAGCAGCTCCTTTCCAGCCGTGTTTGCAAACATCCGCGAATTCAGGGTGTGGACCACTTGCAAGTCCGGCCACACCCACGAATTGAACGACGCGCTGGCAAGGCAGGGTTGCCGCTACAACGGATGGCATCGGCAACGGCAAAGGCAAGAGCGAGCAGGTGAACAGCAGCGGGCTCCTCGTAGCCGTGCCGCCGACCAAGGCCACGCAGGAGCAAGTGCTGTCCCAGGCCACCACCGTGGTCCAGGACTCGGTTTTTCGGGCAACGCTGACAGCAAATTTGCGGCAACGGCAGCAGGCGGCCCCTCAGCCCGAACGCGTCTCCCCAGCGGATGCGGTGTGGCGGGCAGAGGGGGCGTGGCGCGACGCGAACATCAAGCACGACCAGGCCATGGTCCAGGTCGTTTGCTGCAGTGAGCAGCTGGAACGGGCGGTGCAACGCGACCGGGAGACCGTTCGCCTGCTCGCCGCCGGTGGGCTGGGTAAGTGGGGGGTAACCAAAACGTTGGCGTCGGGGGTCGGTCTGGACCTTTCGGCGCAGCAGCAGGAGCAGTCGAAGAAGTAGGGGGGCACCGAGGCGGGCAGCAAGCTTTTCGACATGTCGTGGGAGACCGATTTATTTCAGCAGCTCGAGGCGGGCGGATTCGAATGCGATGGGTTTGAGAGAGTTGAATTCCAGAGGCTCGAGGCGGAGCTCGCGAGCACAAAGGGCCTCCTCGAGACGCCCGGCGGCCAGGTGCCAGCATGGAGGGCCAAGGTGTTCGAGATGCAGACCAGCATCCGCGAGCGCGTCAAGAACAAACACAAGATCGAGGGCGGCCAGGAGCACCGTGCCACCCCCATCTCCAACCACGCCTACGCCCACCCCTACGGCCACGGCGGCCGACATCCCAGTCGATGCTGAAAGCGCTGTTGCGAAGGAGACCAAGACAGCCGAGCATGAGGCCGCCCCGCCATCCTCGCCGAGGTCAAGCGGATCAAGGAAGTCAAGCACAGGGCCGCCCAGGAGGCGGCACCGGCAGGTACGGCAGCGGCGGCGGCGCCAGCGGGAAGTTTTGCAGGGGGCGCCGCGGGCGCGCCCGAGTTCGAGGGGCAGGCGCGACTGCCGCGGGGGCCCCGCAGCGGGGCAGCGCGGGTTCGCAGCTCCCTCCATGCGTTTGGCCGCCCACCCAGCAGGAGGTCGCGGCCCATGTCCTGCCGTCTTCGCCATCGGCAAGTTCGGAGTCCACCGGTTCTCCGTCCTCAGATTCAGCGTCTATTTCCATTCCGTTGTTTACATCTTCGACGCCGACGGGGCCCAGCATCAGTGAGGCCCGCGGCACCACTGCGACTGAGCAGGACCGGTCTGTCTCTCGACCTTCTAGCGACCTACCATCGGTTCGGGGAAGTTCGGTCGCACAGGCTTTCTTCAGTGGCATCACCACTCTCAGACAGAGATGGGCGTTCCAGCATTTCTCGCTTTGCGAATCCTACGCAGGTTCGAACGCCAGCCTCACATAGGACAATCCAATCCGTGAAATGTACGTTCAAGGCATTCATGAATTGCGCGCGCGGGCCGGGCGCGCATTGCAACGCCATCTCGGGAGCTTCTAGTGCCAACCAAGGTGGTGATAGTGGGTTTCAGTCACGTGCCGATTGCCCTGTGCGGCTTCTGCTCCCAAGGCTTCGGGGGCGACAACCGTCGTCGTTTTGCCTGCCCGGGGCCTCCCTGAGGTCCTCTGGCCCCCCGTGGATCGCCCTCGGGGACGCGGGCATTTTCCCGCGGGCGCCTTGGGCGCAGCGGTTTTGTCTCCATGGTTAGAGGGGCCATCCGTGGGCGCCCCGCAGAAATCGCTCGCGCAGGTTCGAGTAATTCCATTTTCATCGATAGTGCCATCGCGACTCTGGCCGCCTCCCCGCGCGTTCCCTGGGCGTTCTCTGGATGCCCCGCGCGGCCCCTGTCTTGCAGCTTAGGGGCAGCGAGCTCAGTTGCACACCCGCGCCCCCCTTTCCCAAGAGCGCCCCCCGCAGGTCCAGAGGGCGAAGGTGGAGAGCCAGCCGGGCTCCGAGGCCCCCCTCGACCACGCGGCCTAAGCCGACCTCCAGGCGCTAGCTCGAGACAGGCACGCTGCTTTTGCTCAAGAGCTGCATGGCGATGTGTTGCAAGAGGCCGCCGAGTGCCCAGACCCCCCCCCCCCCCCCCCCCCGCCCCCCGACCCCCTCTCGCTCGCAAGCGCAGCAGGGTGACGAGCGGCAGCTTCAGGGCCTTGCGATGTTCGAAGGGTGCCATTTCATTCCCCTGGGGAGAGGAGGTCGACCCACGGGCCGACCCGCGCAATTTCGCGCCCCCCCCCCCCCCCCTTTCCGCCCCCGCACCGCCGTCCGATGGTGCAGTCTTTGATTCTGGAGGAGTGCCAATGCGAATCCCGCTGTCGACCCTGTCCAGTCAAGGTCAGAGCCCCCCCGGCGAGACGCCCCCGGGCCCTGCGCCCCATCCGAGTTCCAACGCCGATGCCGACGCCGCTGCCCACCCCCTCCCCTATCCCGCCTGCTTCGCGGCGCGTGGCTCGAGCTCGCGTCGGCGCTCAGCCGCGGGCGCTCTCTGGCGTTTGGCCACCAGCGCGAATTTTGGCAACGCTCCTGGAAAGCCCCCCCCGCCTGGAACGTCGTTCCAGGCGGGGGGGGGCTTGACTGCGCCCTGCCAGAGAGCAACGCTTTCGGGGCGTGGATCTCAGCGGCAGAGCGCGCCTTGCAGCGGCGGCGCCGGCGGGTTGCACGCGGGCCTCGCCCCCAGGTTGACCTGCCTGCGCTTGGTCGTCGGGGAGGTTCAGCCGTCAGATCATCTTCGAAATGCGCCGCGCCTCGACGCGGTGGCCAGCTGTTTGGCCCGAGCACGCATTGCAGTTTCCCAGATCGCTCAAAGTTGCAAGCGGGCAGCCGGCGCAGCTCGCGCAGCGCCCGCGGCCCATTGCGGGGGCAAGCTCGCCAGCCAGTCTGCAAGAGTTGCGGCGAATGCGGGCGGGACCCCAGGGGGCGCGCCATGGGCCACCCGGCATCGGCAGGAGGTCCTCGGCGATTTGTGTTTTATGACAGGTGCGAGGCGAGATGTTTTCGAGGCTGAGCTCTTCAAGACCATGAATTGAACCCAGCCCCGAGCACTTGCTTCATCCCAGTCGGGTTTCAAGATGGATTTCTGACTGCGACGGCGCGGGTGCCATTTTCAAGGCCGCCGACGGCAGCCCGGCCTCCACGGTCGATCTCGACATGGCGGAGAGCGCTCACTTTCATCCTAAGGACGTCATTGACGAGCAGGCTCATCACTGGCACAAGTAACGGGCATCGACTCGCGGGATCGACGCGCAGCGAACCCGCGAGATGTTTCACGAAGTTCGGCAAACAACGACCCGCGAGGATCTTTCCATAATCTCGACGGGCGACAACCGCCAGGCCCTGCGCGCCATGGGACCCCGAGCTGGATTGGGACTCGACCGCGATTTGCCTCTCTCGATCTGGATCGGCTTCCTGATGCAGCAAAATCACATCTGGCCAACTTGCGCAGGATATTCGAGTAGTGTCTCGCATGGTCTTGTCAGCTGACGTCGGCACTGGGCCGGCTGACCCCGCCCCCCCCCCCCCCCCCGCAAGCTTCGCACGACGGGGTCCTTGGGTTAGTTTGTCTACTTTGTCGCGCGCGGTCGCTCGCGCGCGAACCCTCCGCGAAAGGGCGGGGCCCAGATTCGCGCCGCACCTGGGGCGAGGGCGCGTCAGCTCTCTCAAGGAGGCTTTCATGCGCCCCCTGGACGATGAATTGGACTGTCGCCTCAACGTGGCCAGCGGGCGCGTTCTTTGTGACATCGAGCGCTTTACGACATGATCGAGTGCCACATCCTCGTCAGCGGGGCCCTCGCGTGGCCTCCCAGCGACGGTTCTTCTCCTCGAGCTATAAGTCTGTGCCGGGCCCTGCGCCCTCGCCCGGCTCGACGCCGCGTCGAAGCCGTTCTGAGCTACCAGGTCCGTCGCCCAGGTCCTTGCGTGCGTGGCTCGACTTGCCGGGCGCGTGACTCACCTGCCGTAACCGCAGCGCGCCCTTTGTTTTCATAGCGTTTCGTGGACCGACGACCTCTCGCATGGAGCCGCAGTTTCGCCGCGCGCCGGCGCCATCATCAACGGAGTCGCCGCCCTGGACGACTTTCTGATTGACGAGTCTCTGGAGCGGGCCTCCGAAAGCACGGTCGCCTGCTTGGACATGGGCGCGGCGAGGTTCATTGATCGGTGGCTGAGGTCGAAGGGGGTAGCAGTCCAGATCACCTAGCAGATCGCCTTCCTCGGAGTCGACCTCGCGGGTGGACGGCGGCTTGCACGCGCGCGTGAATCCAAGCGCGCGGCTCAGACTCGACGGCGGCGTGGGAATTTCAATAAAAGCATGCAGCTTCAAATTGGGGGATTCAGTATCCCCCCGAAGGTTAAGCGCGCTAGCCCTCAAGCCGGTGCTACACATGATCACGGGGTGCAGGGCCACCCGCAGACGCCCGCCCCAGCTTTGCGCCGCGGGGGGCGCATCGCCGCCGCGCTCGACGTCCGCCCGCCAGGCGCGGACCAAGGATATCATCTCCTCAGGAGGTGTTTTGCGCATGCGTATTAAAACGTGGTTGAAAGAAGCCAGAGTGCAGGGCCCTGCGCGTCGCGCCCGGCAGGAGACGGTTTCCTCGTTCAGACGGCTGGCCCCGCAGCGCTGCGCCCGTCGCGCGCAAGGCCCCCTCGCCGCGGTGATGAACCGCCCGCTGCAAACAAGCTGGGGCCCTCAGTCCCCGACTGGCGTCTCCCAGCCGGGGCCGATGCAGTTGCTCAGAGTTTGGCTTTTCCCGAAGGCCTCGACGGGATCGACCAAGCCTTGGGTTTCCTTAGCCAGTTCAGCACTGCCATCCAGCGCAGCGCTGGCGCGCACTTGTTAGAGGGCACTGCGGCTCTGGTCCCGAGGGCGGCGCCGACAACTTCAGCGCGCGTCGTTTCTCGCGCCAGCTGGAGCAGCTTCGCTGGGGGGGGGGGGCTCGCGGAGCTCATGCTGGGGGGGCATGGCTGGCGCCCGCGAGATTTGTAGCGGGCATTCGCAGTCCGACCGATGCCCCCGACGCAAGAGATGCGCAAGTAGCAAAGTCTGCATGGAGGCCTCGGGCCATTTCGCCCCCCCCCCCCCCCCCCCCCCCCCACGAGGATTGTGGCCCCGTAGGAGCTCCACCGAAGGCGCCAGCAGCAAAGTGCGCATGGCGGCCTCGGGCCATTTCGGCACACCCCTCACGAGGATCGTGGCCTCATAAGGAGCTCCACCGAAGGCGCCAGTAGCAAAGTGCGCATGGCGGCCTCGGGCAGTTTCGGCACGCCCCTCACGAGGATCGTGGCCCCATATGAGCTCCACCGAAGGCGCCAGTAGCAAAGTGCGCATGGCGGCCTCGGGCCATTTCGGCACACCTTTCACGAGGATCGTGGCCCCATAAGAGCTCCACCGAAGGCGCCAGTAACAAAGTGCGCATTGCGGACTCGTGCTATGTCGGCGCACCCCTCACGAGGATCGTGGCCCCATAGGAGCTCCACCGAAGGCGCCAGTTGCAGAGTGCGCATGGCGGCCTCGGGCCATTTCGGCACACCCCTCACGAGGATCGTGGCCCCATAGGAGCTCCACCGAGGGCGCCAGTAGCAAAGTGCGCATGGCGGCCTCGGGCCATTTCGGCACACCCCTCACGAGGGCCGTGGCCCCGTAGCAGCTCCACCGAAGGCGCCAGTAGCAAAGTGCGCATAGCGTCCTCGGGCCATCTCTCTCGGGCCATGTCGGCACAGTCCTCGCGAGGATCGTGGCCCCATAGGAGCTCCACCGCAGGCGCCGGTAGCAAAGTGCGCATGGCGGCCTCGGGCCATTTCGGCACACCCCCCCACGAGGATCGTGGCCCCATAGGAGCTCCACCGAAGGCGCCAGCAGCAACGTGCGCATGGCGGCCTCGGGCCATTTCGGCATACCCCTCACGAGGATCGTGGCCCCATAGGAGCTCCACCGAAGGCGCCAGTAGCAAAGTGCGCATGGCGGCCCCGGGCCATTTCGGCACACCCTTTACGAAGATCGTGGCTTCATAGGAGCTCCACCGAAGGCGCCAGTAGCAAAGTGCGCATGGCGGCCTCGGGCCATTTCGGCACACCCCTCACGAGGATCGTGGCCCCATAGGAGCTCCACCGAAGGCGCTAGTAGCAAAGTGCGCATGGCGGCCTCGGGCAGTTTCGGCACACCTTTCACGAGGATCGTGGCCCCATAGGAGCTCACCCGAAGGCGCCAGTAGCAAAGTGCGCATGGCGGCCTCGGGCAGTTTCGGCACACCCCTCACGAGGATCGTGGCCCGATAAGGAGCTCCACCGAAGGTCCCAGTGGCAGGGTTCCCATGGCGGCCTCGAGCCATTTCGGCACACCCCTCACGAGGATCGTGGCCCCATAGGGAGCTTCCCCGAAGGCGCCACTGGCAGGGTTCGAATGGCGGCCTCGGGCCATTTCGGCACACCCCTCACGAGGACCGTGGCCTTATAGGGAGCTCCACCGAAGGCTCCCAGTGGCAGGGTTCGCACGGCGGCCTCGGGCCATTCCGGCACACCATCACGAGGATCGCGGCCCCATAGGGAGCTCCACCGAAGGCCCCCAGTTGCAGGGTTCCCCTGGCGGCCTCGGGCCATTCCATTCCGGCACACCTCTCATGAGGATCGTGGCCCCATAGATGCGCTGCTTCAACAACCGCGCCTGGGCGTCGCACTCCGCCTTCTCGACGTGCACCGGCACTTCCTCCCGCATGGTTCTCAAAGCCCTCTCCTGCTTCTGCTCCTCGGTCAGAGGGGCGCCGTCCTTGTCGTCATCGGCGCCCGCGAAGACGGCCACGAACGCGGTCCTGAGCATGTCGGGCTCCGGCGGGAAGCCGTGGCCACATAGGGAGCGCGGGCGAAGATGGCATTCACATTTGCGGTATTCACAACTGCATATGGTTAGGTCCTTCGCCGGGCGAATTTTTGTTCCCCTACATGCTTAGTGGGGTTCTGGTTTTCATCCCTGCCGCGTCGCACCCGCGGCCCTCACACCCCACCCTCCTCCTCCCTCTCCTTGCGCACAGCGCAGCACAGCTCAGCACAGCACAACTTAGCTCAGCACTGCACAGCACAGCATAGCACCTCAGCACAGCACAGCTTAGCTCAGCACAGCACAGCTCAGCACAGCACTGCACAGCACAGCAAACGCACCGCACAGCACAGTACAGCACAGCATTGCACAGCACAACACAGCACAGCAGTGCAGCAGAGCACATCACAGCACAGCTCAGCACAGCACAGTACACAGCACATTGACACACAGCACGTACACAGCACAGCGCAGCTCATCTCAGCACAGCATTGCACAGCACAGCACAGCACACCTCAGCACTACACAGCACAGCGCAGCACAGCACCTCTGGACACCATAGGGGGTGCGCAGCAAGTGGTCTCTGAGCGCGGCCGCTGTCCACGACACTGTCGAAAAACCTAGCTGGCGTTGCATTTTCTGGACACCATAAGGGGGTGCGCAGGGGGTGGTCTCTCAGCGCGGCCGCCATCCACGACACTGTCGCAAAGCCTAACAGGCGTGGCACTTTCTGGACACCATAGGGGGTGTGCAGGGGGTGGTCTGCCAGCGCGGCCGCTATCCACGACACTGTCGCAAAGCCCAGTAGGCGTTGCACTTTCTGGACACAATAAGGGGCTGCGCAGGGGGTGGTCTTTCCGCGATGCCGCTATCCACGACACTGTCGCAAAGCCTAGCAGACGTGGCTTTCTGCACACCACAGGGTGTGCGCACGGGGTGGTCTTTCAGCGCGGCCGCTATCCACGACACTGTCGCAAAACCTAGCAGGCGTGGCACTTTCTGGACACCATAGGGTGTGCGCAGGGGGTGGTCTCCCAGCGCGGCCGCTATCCACGACACTGTCGCAAAGCCCAGCAGGCGTGGCACTTTCTGGACACCATAGGGGGTGCGCAGGGGGTGGTTTCTCAGCGCGGCCGCTATCCACGACACTGTCGCAAAGCCCAGCAGGCGTTGCAATTTCTGGACACCATAAAAAAGGGGTGCGCAGGGGGTGGTCTCCCAGCGCGGCCGCTATCCACGACACCGTCGCAAAGCCTAGCAGGCGTGGCACTTTCTGGACACCATAAAAGGGGTGCGCAGGGGGTGGTCTCTCAGCGCGGCCGCTGTCCACGACACTGTCGCACAGCCTAGCAGGCGTG
>CAUYUJ010019281.1:835234-892734 GCA_963575745.1 Prorocentrum cordatum
GCATAAACAGAAGCTTTGGGTGCTCCGCGCGAACTTCTTGGATCGTCGCCTGGCCCCCTTGGCGGCGCTCCTGGCGCCAGCCCCTGACGCGACTCGCGCGTCACGGAGCGGGGTCCAGCGCAGATCCCGGAAATTCGCCCGGACCTCCGAAATATCATGTTTATGCAGTTGTTGATTTTTGCCCCAGTAGATCGGACAGCTGACGTCTCTTCTTCGGCCGGGCGTGTCAGGCGGCCGGCGGATCCCGGCGGAAGCAGAGCGAGGGCGGCCAACCCCGGTGTGGAAGGTCGGCGGAGGAGGGCGGAGGTGAAAGGTGCGCCTGCCTAAAGAAGTGTTTTTTTGGTTGCGGCGGGGAGGTCGGGGCTTCCACGGGGCGGGCCATGCCGTCTTTCGCCGAGCTTTCCTCTGTTCTGTCCAGCCCGGCATGTAAAACAAAGCCTGTTTCACCGCGCCTGCAGCCCGCTGTGAGAAGATGAACCTGGCGCGACCCCGATTCGTGACATTCTCTTTTCCAAATCAATTCAAAGCAGTCCTGAGCAAGGCAAGCCATTGTTTGGAACTGCTTGGCATTATTTGGCATTGCTCGGCATTGCTTGGCATTGCTTTGCGTCGCTGGGCATTGCTTTTCATTGGGCATTGTTCTGCGTTGCTCCAAGGAGCTCCGAGCTTAGGGCGCATGACTGACAGGACGCCGCGCCTGGGAAAAGCGCGACGCACCTCTGGCGAGGTTGCCTGCGACGCCTCGGCGGGCCAAGACAGGGAGGCGTCCCAGACATGCGATGTTTCGATGCTTTCGATCGACGGCCCCCAGAAATCCCGACCCTTCCCCCCGCGCCGGCTGTTCATCCCGCGTCGCGTACGACGGATCCGAGGCTCGGCGAGGGCCTTCAGAGGCCGAAAAAGGCCAAACACTTTCCGTCGTGTCGTCCCGACGCGACCGTGTTTTGGAAAGGCGGGCTGACCGGCCGTCCTCGCCCAACACGCAGCCAGGCCGCGCGCCGCGGCCTCTCTCTGTCCGCCTCGAGCCCCCGCGAGAATGCCAGGCTCGGCCCCGGCGCATCCCCGGGATGCCGCGGCTGGCCCCTCTCCGCGGGGGCCCCAGCCGGGTGTCGAGTACTGGTGGCGCGATGGATTGGGGGGGTTGCAGACAGGTGCACGTGCGTTGAGGGGGCCCTACAAGGGCCCATTTGGGGCACAAAAGAGGCACGCAAGGGGCACGTTCCCCCCCCCCCCCCGTCCATTGTCACCGAGCGCGTTCCACTACTTGCAAAGTGCCTGCTCGCAAACGTCAGAAAAAAACACATGTCCGCTCTGATGTATTTTACGGCAGCTCCCCCGCGGGGGATCCAGGGCTGCTTGCGAGCAGCTACGTTGCGGGTCGTGGAACGCGCTCGTCTACATGGACCGCCCCCCCCCAATCAACTGACGCCCAGCCCGCAGCGCGCGCGCTCGGGGCTTGGCCCGGGGCCCCAGACAGGGGTGCCCGGAGCCCCCCACCCGGCTACACGTAAGAGTGACCTTTCGCCGGAGTGACCTTTGGTGCGGGCACAATGGGGTCCCCCGATCACCGATTGCGATGCGATAGTAGCGTCGTGCGCGCCTGAGTTTGGTCCCCCCGCGGCCCCCCAAAAGCCGCGCACCAAAGGTCACTCTTACCGTAGGGTCACTCCTGCGTGTAGCCGACCCACCCCGGCTGCGCCTCGCCGCGTGGCCGCTCCTCGCCGTGGCCGCGCGGAGCGCCAGACCTGCGGTCGGGCGCCCGCTGCCCGCGCGCGCGCGCCGCCCTGCGCTCGGGCGCCCTCTGCCCGCGCCCGCGCGCGCGGTGAGCCTCGGCGCAGCGCTCCCGCGGCGCTCCCGCCTCGGGCGCCGGGGCTCCCGCATCCGGCCCGCCGCGGGTCCGCGTGGGGCGGCGTCGGCGGCCGCGCTCCCTCCAGGGAGAGGGAGAGGGAGAGGGAGAGAGGGGGAGGGAGAGAGAGAAAGAGAGAGAGGGAGGGAGAGAGAGAGAGAGAGGGAGAGGGAGAGAGAGAGAGGGAGGGAGAGAGAGAGGGAGAGAGAGAGAGAGAGAAGGAGGGAGTGCGCGGACGGTGGGCAAGGGCGGCGGCGACCCAGCCCCTGCCGCGCTCTCTCCCCCTCCCTCTCTCGCTCCTCGCGCCGGCGCCTGTTTGAAGACGCAGCCTCCGCTTTCCGATTCCTTCTCCGCCCGTCCGCTGTGCCCGCGTCAGCCACCCGCTCGGAGGTAGATCCCACATCCGCGCGCCGCAATCGAGGGTCGCCAGTCGAATCCCAGCCCCAAGGCGAGGCTCCGATGGCACTCCTGCTCCACCCTCCCTCTATCCATCCGGCCCCTCCCTCCCTCCCTCCCTCCATCCCGCCCTCCCACTCAAACTTGCCCTTCGCGAGCTCAGACCACCAGTCTGGGTCAGGAGCGACAGAAGGACGTACACGTACATGAATCCACGCTGGTTTCGAGAGCACGCATTGCGCAAATGTTCGTATAATGCGGCCGGTCTCGCGGATCGAAGGGCCGTGTTCATGTACATAGCTGGGCGCGTACGTCCTTTGCGGGCTCCCTACTGGGGCTGGGCGATCGACGGTAGCCGACGGAGACTCGGCGAGGTCGTGGAGGACGCCCACTACGACTTCTTGGTGCAGGGCGACTGCGACGTGATGCGGGTTGGCTCCGCACGCTGCCGTCGGCCCCGGCGTCAGTGCGAGCCCTGTGCAACGGGAGGAGCAGGAGGAGGAGCTGGAGGAGGAGGAGGAGGAGAAAATGGACGAGGATGGGGTGAGAACAGCCTAGACCTCTTCGCGTGTAAAATCACGACGGGCGCTTTTCTTCTTGATTCATTTACATATAAATTAAAAACGAAATGCCGCCCTCCCCTGGCCCCGGGGGCCACACCTCCCCGCCACATCCCGGGCACGCTCCCGGTACCGCTCCCCCGGGCGTTCCGTGGAGCCTCCACAGCGCTCCAAGAGGGCCCAAGACGACTCCCAGGAGCGCCCAGAATGAGAAAGGATGGTCCAAGACGCTCCCAAGCAGCCCAAGTCAGCCTTCCGACGGCTCTCGAGGCTCCCAGGTAACCTCCAAGAGACCCCAAGAGAGGTCCGAGAGGCGTCCCAGGACGGCCCGAAGAGGCCAAAATCGTAGATTTCATTTTTGGTTTTTCAATGTTTTTGGCTTCTCGCGTTTTCGAACGGTCCAAGAGCGCCGAAGAGGCTCCCAAGACCGCCCCAAGACCGAGACCCTCAGGACGGACCCAAGACGGGCCAAGAAGGCTCCAAGACTGCCGAAGAGGCGCCCAGGACAGCCCCAGACCACCCCAGAACAGGCCCAAAGCCCAAGATGGGCCCAAGAGCGGGAGCAGGAGGCTTCCAGAGACCTCCGAGAGGCATCCGGGACACCCCAGAGGCCCCCAACACACCCCCGATCCTTGAGAGGCCCCCCGAAAAAACCCGACGAGGCTCCAAGAACATCCCAGGAGAGCTGCGAGAGCCGTCCCGAGAGGGTCCAAAGAGGGTCAAATCGTTGATTTCCAATGGTTTTTCTAATGTTTTTCGCCTTTCACGTTTTCCCGCTTCCAACCCTCGAAGATCAAGGATTTTGAAAAAAGGGAATTCCTAGAATTCCTTTTTTTCAAAATGGGACTCCTACTCGGGGGTCCCACATATCCCCTGACATCTGGCTGGTACCGCGCCTCCCGGCTTCCCGGGGGGAGACCCCAAGACGCCGAAGGACAGCCCATGACGACCCCAAGGAGCCTCCAGAACGTAAAGAACGGCCCAACACGTTCCCGCGCAGCCCGAGACACCCTTCCGACGGCTCTCCAGGCCTCCAGGAGTCCTCCAGAAGCCGTAGGGGGTCTGGAAGATCCCACACCCCTGAGGGGCACGGCTAACAAAACCCGCGAGGCACAAACAAAAGACAGCGTCGAACAGCGCCGAGGAACTGGACAAAACATGGAAATCCCACAATTCCGTTTTTTTGTTCAAGTTTGGCCCCCAGTCTACTCTTGCACAACAGGCCACAATTCAGACCCCCCTCACCTCCCAAAAAAGAACCCAGGAAGCTATTGAGGGCCCCAAATCGTTGAATACCTAAAGAAGATTAATGATTTCTGCGTTTCCGCACTTCCCCTTCTATGCGATTCCGAGGCTTGCGCAGGGCCTCCAAGGGAGCCCCTGGACGCAAGAAGCGACCCAAATGAGATTACGCGAAGCGCGCGCGCGATGGTTCTAGCGTGTATAGACATATTTGTGGGGCATCTCTTCCGCCGCAGAAGGCGGCGTAAGGTCGGCGGAAGTATAGTGAGGTCGCCTCCGCCGGCGGAAGTAGGGGGAAGGTTGTCGGAAGGCGGCGGAAGTAAAGGATGCGCTCTCAAGAGATGAAAACGTTTTTGGGTTCAGGGTTTCCGAAGTCGCCCATTATAGATATGTATATAGATGTGTGTGTATGTCGATCTGTAGATGTAGTCCTAGATACATGTATATCGATGTGTGCATTCGGCCTCTGGCGCCCTCTCTTGGCACCGGCGTTGCCAAAAACAATTCAGGATGAACCATCTGTCTCGGGAAGTGGGTCCAGAACTCTGAGGGTTGACGTTATGAAAGAGGCTGTGACATCGGGGTCTGGAGAGGGACCAGGATGGATGATGAAGAGGCTGTGGGGAGGGAATGGGAGGAGGTGGGAAGAGTTGGCTGGAGGGGTCGGAGGAGGGAGGAGAAAGGAGGGCGGAACAGGGAGGGAAGAGGAGGGAGGAGGAATGATGATGAAGCAGGGAGATCGGAAGAAAGTAGGATGGAGAATGTAGGGAAGATGGATGCGGGCAGAGGAGAAAAAGAAGATGAAGGAGGAGCACGGCAACGAGGACGTCCAGGACGACGACGAAGAGGTGGATTGGCGACCCGGACGACGACGAGGACGACCAAGAGGAGGAGAATGGCAACGAGGACGGCAAGGACGACGACGACAAGGATACGACCGCGACGAACATGCGAGTACCTGACTCCCCAGCTCCCCAGCTGGTTGCCAGACAGCCGCTACTCGTACTGACACCTTGGACCCTTTGGGAGCATTGAAAGAAGCTCTGCGTTTGGCGGCAGGCCCTGCGGTTGTGAAGCAGAGCTTGGATCGGCGGCGAGCGAGGGGGGGTAAGCAAGGTGCAGGAGGCCTTCTCGGAAGTCTCGGGTGTCCCCTGGCCTGCTGAGAAGTCCCGCCGCCTTCTGAGAGGGCCTTCTTCTTCTCACTTCCCCCCCTCGCTCGCCGCCGACTGGAGACTCCACCCACTTCCTTGTCGGCGGCAACGTGGGACACGCAGCGCCGAGCAGCAACAGCGGGTGCGCGGCACACTGAATTGGCAACAAGCTCTGCCGCGCCCTGGCTGTTGCTCCTAATCTTCCACTGGGTTCGGTGTGCAACCGGCCATTGCGCATTGATTCGGGCCCCGGCCAGAGGCGAAGAAGGAGGAGGGAGAAGAAGGGGGGGGGGCGGAGGAGAGGAGGGAAGCGGAGAGGAATAGGGTAGAAAAATGGGCGGAGGGGGAAAGAGGGGGAAGAGGAGGGTGGAAGGGGAGGAGGGCGGAAGGGGGGGAGGGGCGACGGGGAAGGAAGGAGAGGGGTAGGGGGGGAAGGAAAGTGAAGAGGAGGGAGGGGAGGACGGTGGGATGGGGCCAGGGAAAGGGAAAAACACATGGGAGGGTCGCAGGATTGACGGCTCGCAACATGACCCCCCCTCTCGAAACAACATAACGAACACAATCTTTCAACGCCGAGCAAGCGCACGACAATACCACGCGCCGAACAAACACGGAACAAACACACAAGCGCTTGAGGGGTTGCATGTGAAATTAAATACGCATCGGCGGGGCCTCGGAAGTAATGGCAACATGGCGGATTTGAGAACCACTGCGAAAAGCTCAAAACCCTGCATTTGTTGGACAAGTATCCAGTCCCCGACAAAAAATCAGAAGAACACATCGTCGCACTGAATCTCCCTATTCCTGGGGATATCGTACGTGCTCCACCTGTGAGGAAGGGTTATTATTCGTCGGAGGCCAGGCCACAGCTGACGTTATCCCCGAACCCGTGTTTACATTGAGGGTTTCTTCCTGGTTCCGCATCGGTTTTCAAGGGTTTCCAGATATGGTCAGCCGACCGTCTTGCCGAAACATTGTTCATACTCAAGGTCGGGTGAAGGGGTGGGCTTCCTGGGATTGTCAGCGTCTGCTGCTAGTTGACGGGCGCCCCCTCATGATTTTTCGTGTGGCGTGTGTGATCGGTCCCCCCTACGGGGTGCACATGTGCGGTCACACGGTATGGTTCCCTACGGATGTTTGGATGTGTGGTCCTATGTTATTGTCTCCCGAGGGGCTTCCAACGCAGTGGTGATTTGAGAGCCCCCGTGAACGATTCCTAAATGTTTGTCCAGACGACATGACCCCTCAGGAAGCCCACTACTGGCTATCACCTTTTTTTAACCTGCACGAAGGAGCCCACTGGCACGACGGACGACGGACGAACGAAGGACGACGACGAAAACGACCAGAGAGCGCGCGAGGGGGGGAGGGGCGAGAGGGGAAAAGGGGAGGAGGGCCAAGGGGGGGCGCCCGCGCGCGCAACGCCAGCCCCTTACGGCCCGGTCGCGGCACCGCCGGCGCCTCCGCGGGCCCCGGCTTCGCGAGGCCCTTGCGCGGGCAGGCCTAGGCCGGCCTGGCCGGCAGCCCAGCAGCCGGGGGAACTGCCAGCAGCAGCCGCCCCCTCTCTGTGGCCGCCCCTGCGTCGCGGGCGACCAGCGCCGCAGCGGCGTCGAGGAGCGCGATCCGCGCCCCCTGGAAGCTGCGGCCGCGCAGGGTGACACCCAGCAGCGGCGCCAACTCCCGCGCGGCGGCCCAGCCACCCGCCAGACGGCCGCGGATCGCCTCGAGGAGCTCGTCGCGGGCGAGCTCCAGGGCGACCTCAACGGCCGGCGCCGGCTGCTCGCCCGCCGCCGCGCGGGGCCAGCCTGAGCGGCGCCGCGGCGCCTTGATCGCCTCCCCGGGACCGGCTGCCAGCCGTCCTCGAGAGGCACCTCCACCGGCTCTGAGCCGGGAGGGGACGCGACCTCAGCCGCGGCCAACGGTTTAGGCGCCGCTTGGGGGCCTCTTGGGGGGCCACTACTGGCTATCACATGGTGTCCCCCCCCCACGCCTAGATGCTCTTCCGGTTGTCAGATGGAAGGCATCACGACGGACACTCTGGTATGTAATCTTATTGTTGGGGCCCTGAGGTCACCATCGGTGAGGTGATCGGGCCCCTGGTAATCCCCCTGAGGTCTCTCGAGGGATCGGCTCCAAGGATTACCAGACATGAGACCAGGGGGAATGGCCTCCGTAGGGCTAACTTTGGTCAGGTGAGATGTCCCCCACCTCAGGGTTTCCTTCTTTGTGTGTTATGCCCGGAAGATTATGTAGTTTGTTGTCTGGGGTTCCCCGAGGACTTGTCAGTGGCAGTCTGATGTTCGGGCACCTCCTGAGTTTTTGTCAGGCCACCGCGCCCCCCGAGGATATCCAAATCGGTCGCCATGTGATGCGATCGCCTGCGGGCTCCCCTAGTTGTGAGCAGCTGGTTGGTTTCTCAGAGGAGGTGTCTTAGTGTGGATAGGTGATAAGCTCAGTCCGAGCATCCCCTGTTTGTGGTCAGATGGAAGGTTTCCCACGGGTAGAATCCAATGGACATGGTCCAATTTATGAGGAGACCCCCATCAGTTGCACACCAAAGGTATCGCACCAAAGGTATCGCACCTCAGTTGCATGCCGCGGGTTGCACAGAGGCAGCGTTTTGGGCCCACGTGCGAGTATCGTACCTGTGTCAGTGTGGCAACTGTTCCTCGCGGCTCAGGGCAGATAACGAACACGTAGTACTAGGGCCACATCAGTATTCCGTATCTGCGTGAATTTTCTGCCATTGCACATCGATGAAACTGGTGTTTGACGTTTGGCGTAGTGTATTCGACCAAGGGTCGCTGCAAGACGATGGTATACTCATTCACTACGGCAGGGGCAGTGCGTCTAAGTGGACGACGTGATCGCTACATGCTTTGATCGCAACGAATGGCTAGGTGACCAGTCGACTGGATCTATCGGGCGGCCTGCGGGCTGTTAGCTTACAGGTGTTGTCAGTGGTGCAAGTGATTCAGGTGCTGATGCTTAGTTAACCTCATGGTGATAGCCAGAGGTCGCACACCCCGCATCCCCCGTCCCGTCGCGCCTTTATCATCCTACGGCTTGGCGGCCCGATCGGGGGCCCGCTGATTATCACATGCACCTACCAGAGCAGCCTCAAGCACGGATTCGGCGGCGACTATGAAAAGTTCCGCGACAGTATCCACAGGAGCGGCACGGGAGGTCGAGACGGGGCCGCGCTCTTGAGATTTTGCATGCGGTGGGGGCGGACGAGGAAGATGGCGAGGATCATCTCCATCTCCTTGCTTCTCCTCCTCCTCCTCCTCCTTCCATCTGTCCCCGTCCCCCATCTGCCCTCGTCCTCTTCCATCTGCCGCTCCTCTCTCCTCCTTCCCTCTCCTTCTCTCGCCTCTGCCCTCGTCCTCCTCCCTCCTCCTCGCTCCTCCTGTCCATCCTCCTCCCCCTCCTTCCTCTCTCTCCCCCTTCTGCCCTCGCCCTCTCTCCTCCGTCAAGCAGGAGGGGCGCGGGCGAGAGACTTGCTTCGCGGCCGAAGCGCTAGGCTCATCAGGAAGGGTCCAATGCCAGGCAGGCGTCAACGTCGGCTCTTTCTTGACCCCAGTGGGAAAACCAGCACATTTACAAGCAAATGTGAAGACTAGTTCTTCCCTCTACACCTTCTCCTCTTTCTTGTCCTGCTCCCTCTCCTCCTGTTCCTCCTCCCTCTGCCCCCCCTCATCCTCCCCCTCTCGTTCCGCTTCGCCTCCTCCTCCTCCTCCTCTTACCCCTCTTCCACCGTTGTGGCATCTAGTCGAAGCTAGAGCTCGATGGGCCTGGTTGCATCCGATCTACCAGGCCGCTCCCTTTACCTGAACTTTTAGCCTTGCCATGCCAAAAACTTGGACCGAGGGATCCGTGTACCTGTCCCTTCTGCCACGCACGGAGGGCGTATAGCCAAGACGCCGAAGCGAGGAGCAGCTCGGGCTCGGAAGAGGCTCGCTGCTCCTTGTGCCCTTCCATGATTGTTCAACCGGCGCTCCTCCTGCACTCTGGCGCATGTGGGGACCCTTGGGGCATTCGTTCCATGTGAAGCGTTCCTGCTGGCAGCAGCTCGACACCGTGTGCACCGATCAGAGAGGGGCCTGGCCAGGACTGGCGCGCGCAGGCGCATGGTCGGCGTCCTCCAACGTGGTGTGCTTCTCCTCCGCACGCCAGGTGAGGACCCCGACCCCCTCGGGCCATGAAAACTTCACAGCGGCAGGTGTTCCGCTATTTTCTGCTTTTGGGGGCCATTGCCGGGCCTCGCGAGAGTCAAGAGATCACTCGGGACGAGGACCCGGTCCTGAAGAATGGGTCGAGACCTCTGAGGGTCGACTTCATGAAACAATCATGGCGTCGGGAGTCTGGGGGAGAGGCATCTTTCGAGGGCAACCACTCGTGTTGTTCATGTCCGCCCCCCATCCTCTAGCTCAAAGGAAAAATATCCCTACGGGCTTCCCCCCCATGCCGCCCGCCCCCCTTTCTTAGAATGGGACTTGCCAGAGCTGTGCTGAGATGTCTGGACGCTGACGTGAATCAATGTCGGGATTCCACGCGAGGGCCAATATAAATTTACGAGGGTGTATGGCTTCGGTGGCGCGAGCATTCGGTTATTTACGATGGTTTATGTTTTCCGGGACGCGAATCTCGACTAATTTACAAGAGTTTGTGGCCTCGGGGACGCACATTCTGTTCCTCAATCAGAGCTGGCCTCTGTAGGGATCCTAGCGGATTCATATGGTTAGGTTAGGTTTGCCGCCGATTTTCGCTGCACGCCCGGGTGCCCAGGGGTGCCCGGGTGCCAGGGTGCCCGGGCGTGCCTGGGGGTGCCCGGGTGCCTGGGGGTGCTCTACAGCCCTATAGCCTTATAGCCCTATAGCCCTATAGCCCTGATTGGGGGTTTTCTCCGGTATCATATAATTCACTAGGCTGTATGGCCTCGGGAGCGCAAATATTGTAGAATTTACAAAGGTTTATGGCCTCGGGGACGCGAATATTACCTATACGACCTCCCTGCGGGTGATAAGGAGGTGAGGGGGGAGGGGGAACCAACGTCTCTCGCTATCGATCTCACATTTGATCTCATTATCGATATCACTATCGATCTCGCTATCGATCTCACTATCGATCTCACAATCCATCTCACAATCGATCTCACATTCGGTCTCACAATCGATCTCACAGTCGATCTCACTCACATTTGGTCTCACATTCGGTCTCACTATCGATCTCACTATCGATCTCACAATCGATCTCACTATCGATCTCACATTTGGTTTCACATTCGGTCTCACTATCGATCTCACAATCGATCTCATTATCGATCTCACAGTCGATTTCACTATCGATATCACAATCGAACTCCCAATCGATCTCACAATCGACGCCATCATCATCATCATCGCCATCATCATCATCACCATCATCACCATCATTACCATCATTACCATCATCACCATCATCACCATCATCATCTCACAATCGATCTGACTATGGATCTCACAATCGATCTCACTATCGATCTCACAATCGATCTCACATTCGGTCTCACTATCGATGTCACAATCGATATCACAATCGACGTCATCATCATCAACAACAACACAAACATCATCATCATCATCGCCATCATCACCATCATCACCATCATCACCATCATCATCATCATCATCATCATCATCATAGTCATCCACATCATCATCGGGACTCCGACGGGACACCGACGGGACACCAGCGGGACACCGGCGGGACACCGCGCGCCACCGGCCGCCCGGAAGGGAAACATTTGGTCCGGCCGCGCCTCAGCCACAGGG
Source organism: Prorocentrum cordatum (assembly GCA_963575745.1). Lineage (NCBI taxonomy): Eukaryota > Dinophyceae > Prorocentrales > Prorocentraceae > Prorocentrum > Prorocentrum cordatum. The sequence continues at coordinate 846,243 of CAUYUJ010019281.1, forward strand.
ACACCGACGAGACACCAGCGGGACACCGGCGGGACACCGCGCGCCACCGGCCGCCCGGAAGAGACCCATTTGGTCCGGCCGCGCCTCAGCCACAGGGGACTTTCTCTCGCCCGCCCACGCAGCTTCGCCTCGCCCGCACGCACGGCACGCACGAACACGAAACCGAAATCGATTTCCCGGTAGGGGGCTTCTCCGTTCCACTTCGATCTCACCCCCTCACCTCCGATCTAATTTGCCATGGGTTGGTGGCCTCAGGGACGCAAGCATGGTGTAATTTACAAAGGTTTATGGCCCTGGGGACGCGAATATCATGTAATTGTTGAAGGTTTATGGCTTCGGGGGCGCGATTCGTATGTAATTTAGTAATTTAGTTGGGTTTATGGTTTCGCGGGAGCGAACATTGTATAACTTGTCCTAGGGTTTATGGTTCCGGGTGCGCGAATTGTTAGTATTTTACCTGGGATCATGGTTCTGGGGACGCGAACATGGTATAAGTTACCTATACGACCACCCTGCGGGTGATAAGGAGGTGAGGGGGGAGGGGAAACCAACGTCTCACTCAATCGATGTCGCTATCGATCTCACAATCGATCTCACATTCGATCTCACTATCGATATCACTATGGATCTCGCTATCGATCTCACTATCGATCTCACAATCAATCTCACAGTCGATCTCACATTCGGTCTCACATTCGGTCTCACTATCGATCTCACTATCGATCTCACAATCAATCTCACAATCGATCTCACATTCGGTTTCACATTCGGTCTCACTATCGATCTCACAATCGATCTCACTATCGATCTCAAAATCGATCTCACATTCGGTCTCACTATCGATATCACAATCGATCTCACAATCGACGTCATCATCATCATCAACATCAACATCATCATCATCGCCATCATCAACATCATCATCATCACCATCATCATCATCATCACCATCATCATCATAATCATCATCATAATCATCATCAACATCATCATCGGGACACCGACGGGACACCGACCGGACACCGGCGGGACACCGGCGGGACACCGCGCCGCACCGGCCGCCCGGAAGAGAAACATTTGGTCCGGCCGCGCCTCAGCCACACGGGACACCAGCGGGACACTGGCGGGACACCGCGCGCCACCGGCCGCCCGGAAGGGAAACATTTGGTCCGGCCGCGCCTCAGCCACAGGAGAACCGACGGGACACCAGCGGGACACCGGCGGGACACCGCGCGCCACCGGCCGCCCGAAGGGAAACATTTGGTCCGGCCGCGCCTCAGCCACAGGAGACTTTCTCTCGCCCGCCCACGCAGCTTCGCCTCGCCCGCACGCACGGCACGCACGAACACGAAACCGAAATCGATTTCCCGGTAGGGGGGCTCTCCGTTCCACTTCGATCTCACCCCCTTACCTCCGACGAGTTTTTGTGGCCTCGGGGACGCGAATCTAGTGTAATTTGCTAGAGGTGATGGCCTGGGGACTCAAGCATCATGTATTTTTATGTGCCCCCCCCCCCAGGAATTCAGACAACGCGATCTGGACGTGGTAAGAAAGCTGGTTTGGGGCTCCCCCCCCTCGCGCGTTCAGCAACAGTTAACAACAAGGAAGCAGAAAGCAGGACTGTGACAGTGGAAACTGGCAACTGCAACTCGCGCACGGAGCTGCAATCCTCACCCTCGCAGCCTGGTGGCCCCGCAAGGAGGCCGGCGGATCATACGTCCTCCCATTTGGGCGCCCGAGTTATCCGGGGTAACTCGGGTCCGGGGTAACTCGGGCTTGGATTCCCGAAAAAGGAACCCGAGTTAGCCCTGACCCGAGTTACCCCGGATGATTCGGGGCTCTGACCCATGCTCTCTGGCTCAACGCTATTCAGTAAGAAAAGAAACACACAGACACAATTAATCGTCGACCCCCAGGAAAATATGCAAAAATATGGGACGTGGGGGGGAAGACAAACACCCGAAATATATAGGACAATATGGGGAATCCTTTTATTTGTGTGTATTTATTTGCGTGTCCTGGGGCCCCTTCAGCTATGGCTGCGGGGCAGCCGTCCTCTGCGGCCGCGGCGGTGGCGGGCAGGGCCTGCGCGGTGGCCAGCACCGCGAGGGACCGGGCGGTGTCGGCCCGGAGCGAGGCGCGTCCCGCGCGGCGCCGCCGCCGCGCCTGCCGACGAGCGGGCGGCTGGAAGTGCTGCCGGTGCGATCACGCGGGGGGCAACGAGCATGGTCCCCAGACCCCCTCGAGTAACGAAAAAATCACGACGGGATGTTTTTCCTGATTTTCAGCCTCCGGGGGCCCTCACTGGGCCTCGGGAGCGTCAGAAAACGACTCAGGATGCAAAGCCGGTCATGGGGAAAGGGTCCAGACCTCTGGGGGTCGACGTAATGAAAAAATCATTACGTCGGGGGTCTGGGAACATGGTCGGCGGCGGCGAGCGAGTGGGGGAAGTGCGAAGAAGGAGACCTTCGCAGAAGGCGGCGGGGCTTCTCGGAAGCCCTCTGGCCGCCCGAGAGGTGGTCGGTGTCTTCGCGGAGGGCTTAGAACACTTGTCAGGCGGACGGAGGACTTGCGAGCCTTCTGAGAAGGCCCGCCCCCTCTCAGTTCCCCCCTTGGCCGGTTGCCGGCGTGGGGGTGGGTGAGGATTGCAGGAAAGTGGCACCAAAGAGGCCGCAAACGGCCCCTCAATTGCCACCGCGGGCCCAGCAGGTGGACAAAAGGCGCACGCTTCTTGACGCTTTGGTCCCGTTGTCGAACACCCGCCTCGCCCCCTAATTATTATTTGATTTCCTTTTGTCAGGAGAGGAAAAAAACACACAGATACAATTAATCCTCGATTCCCCAGAAAATATGGGAAAAGGGGGGGAAGACAGAAACCCAGAAAATGTGGGAAAAAATTTGGAATATTTCTATTTGTTTGTATTTATTTGCGTGTCCTGGGGCCCCTTCATTTTGTCCCCCCCACATCCCCTTGCCCGCTGACCCACCCCCCTTCCTCCGCGCTCCCTTCGTCTTCCCACTGTCGTCACCTGGAGATTCAAGAGGGTCATGGATGCGACCAGCGTGCGGGGCAGCTGCATCATGGCTCGATCCCGCCGCCAGGGTCGTCGATTCAGCTTTACCTTCGCATGACGCAGCAATGGTAGATGCCACGTTCCTGCCTGGGGCGGCCACGAGGTTCTAAACGCGTCTCTGCACGTGCGATATCGCTTGGCGATGCTGTGCTCGAGCTGTGGCCGCGTGGCGGTCAAGTCTGCGACGGGTAGGAGGGACACACGATGTTGATCGGCTCTGGCGCAGCTATATGGAAGCCGTTTTTCGGGATTCCGCCGCAGTCGTTCGAGGCACATTCGACGGAAGCATAAGACATCTACTGGGTAGCCATGCAGTTTGAACCAGGTAGGCGGGGGGGCAGAGTCTTTTCAGATTTGTTGCGTATGTTCGCGGTTGCATCATCATGCTGCGATTTGAGGCCACATATGTTATGTGGGTTGTACCCCCCTCGTGTTCTTTGTGCACCGCCTGTCGTCGGGAATGAAGGCGGGGCGCTGTGGTGTCATCTTGGGTATCCCCACCGCGCAGACATGCACCGAAAGCCGCATCCCGAGAAGACATCGGTTTCGCTGGCGGCCGCTTCCAGGGAGAGAGCCAGACCACGCGAAGTCAGTCCTCCTTGCTCCGCTGCTCACGCTCGCTCTTTCTGCTCCTTCGCCCCTTCGCCTGGTGCCCTCTTCCGCACGCCCCTCCTCCTCTGTCTCCCTCCGCCCTGCCGTCTTCCTCCCTGCCTGAGGCGTAATGCCCCCTGAGCTGGCCCGTGCGAGTAGAAGATCTGCAGCGACGGTCACCGACCTGGCCTGGGGGTCGGCGGCTGGAGGAGCTCATCCTGACACTGTCCTTCCTGCCTTTTATCTCCCCCCCTTGCCCCGTCCCCTCTGGTGCCCTCCCCCACCTCGCCCCTCACCCTCATCCCAGTTTTGTACTCGGAGACTTCTTGTCGGCGGCCCCGCGGGCCCGGGGAGTGCCCCCCTCGAGGTCGGAAGCGGTCGACCACCTCCCATCGTCTTCTTTTTCCCCGACGAGAGGAGGTCTGGGTCCTCTTCTTCTCCGGATGCCTTCCGGGGATAACTCGGGCCTCTGGCGGCCGTTCCTGACATATCCGGACACCCCCGGCAAGGCACAGCTTTTGTAAATCGGGGGCCACATGCGAACCCTACCCCTGCACCCCACGATTTCTGAGGGGGAGGGTGGGGCTCACTTCGTTCGGGAGCTCCCGAGCGAAGCGAACCCCACCCTCCCCCTCAGAAATCGTGGGGGGTAGGGGTAGGGTTCGCATGTGGCCCCCGAGTAAAGCATTATGAGGCGAGACAAGCTCCAATGACCGAGGAGGAGGAGGAGGAGGAGGAGGAGGAGGAGGAGCAGCAGCAGCAGCAGCAGCAGCAGGAGGCCTGGAGTGACAGCAGCAGCGGCAGTCCTTTTCGGAGCGTGCCACCGCGGTGCCCGTCTCCTCGGCTGCCGCACGAGTGTCCCAACAGTGGCTCGCTGGCGTGCCTCTGCTTCGAAGCTTGTCGCATCAGGCTTGCCCGCAGAGGTGAGGCCACGGCAGCAGGAGGCCAGGCAGAAAGGCTGCGAAAAATCGCCTCCCGAGCCCTGCAATCTGTCGGCGGCATTTTTCGAGCCGTGTCAACATGTGATGGCCTCGGGGCACGAGGCCAGGCGACGAGCCCTACAAACTGTCGGCGGCATGTTTCGAGCCGTGCCAACAAGTGATGGCCTCGGGGCACGAGGCCAGGCGAAAGTACCCAGCGCAAGTGAAGTGCAACGCCCGGATCTCAGGGGAGGGGACGGAGGAGGAGGCGGAGGCGGAGGAGGAGGCGGAGGAGGAAGCGGAGGAGGAGGCGGAGGAGGCGGAGGAGGAGGAGGAGGCGGAGGAGAAGGAGGAGGAGGTCATCGTCTGCTTTCGGCCCCCCACCCCCACCCGCAGGCCGGGCAGCAGGGCCAGCGGCCGATCCTGCTCGCGGGCTCCTGCGGGGCCTACGGCGCGGCGCTGGCCAACGGGGCCGAGTACACCGGCGAGTACGGGCTGGAGGGCCGGACCCCGGAGGAGGCGCGGCTTCGGTCCTGCTGCTGATGCTGGTCCCCTCCAGACTTCATCTCGCGGTGGAGGAATAGCGACGGGAGCGTGTTCTTCGTTTTCGGTGTCCAGGGTCCTTCGGCGAGTCCCGGCACCATCCCACGTCTCGTGGGGGGGGAAGCCACCAGAAATCATTCCCCGGGGCTGGTCCTGCACGGGGCAGGGGTCTAGACCTCGGAGGGTCCATGTGCGATAAATGCACGGCGTCGGAGGTCTGGGCTGGCCTCTGGGGAGGGTCGACTCCGAGGTGTTGGATGTGTTCATTGCTTTTGTAGGGTTTTCTCGCCTCGGGCTGCCTTTCAGCAGCCGCGTGTCGCCGAGCGCGTCCCCGGGATGCCCGAGTCGTCCCGAGCGGCCAGCGGAGACCTGAGTTATGGCCCGGAAGCCACCAGAGGGGGCGTGAGGGCCCGAACCCGGGACCTCCTCTCGTGCGTCAGCGTGTTCGGCTGGGCCTTCGCGCCCGCATCCTCCTTCGCGCCCTCCTCCTCCTCCTCCTCCTCCTCCTCCTCCTCCTCCTCCTCCTCCTCCTCCTCTACCTCCTCCTCCTCCTCCTCCTCCTCCTCCTCCTCCTCCTCCCCCTCCTCCTCCTCCTCCTCCTCCTCCCCCTCCTCCTCCTCCCCCTCCTCCTCCTAGGCCCTGGCCCAGGACTGGGGGGTAGCGGCCCCCTGTTTCTGACGCAGGATAATCCCCGCATGCAGATCGCTCCCACTTACCCATGTGGGCTTCATTCCTTCAGACGATACTGTACAACCCTCTTTCTCTGAACGACGCCTGGCGCGTCCATGATGTTTTTCCTCGTTTTGCATTCGCCGACATTGTGATGTGCCCTGGGACACAGGCCGCCGCAGGCAAGGCGACGCTGTCTGCGTTACGAAGACGGCCAAACACATCTACCTCAGCTTCGGATGGCAGAAGGGCGCCATGATGAACAAGAGTAGGGGTTGCAGCATTATCCTCAGGACCCGTGCTTATCGGAAGTGCCACATACAAGAGATTATTTAACCCCCAGAGGCGTTGTGTGGACTAGGAGGGCGGGGTTCGTTTTCGCAGCTCGCACTTCGACATCATCGCGCTGGCTGCGTACTATCCGCCACCCCAGAGGCACCAGGTAGACTCTTGGAAGGCAAGCGTGGCCCGCCTGATTCAATGGATCCAACAAGTCATCCAACGTGCACCTCGCAGGGCCTTGGTAGTCATAGGGGCAAATACCAACTCGGGGTTGGGGAAGTCGACGGCGACGCAAGGTTTCCCATCGCTCATTGCGGACGGCATCCATGTCGGCACACATCAGGTCTACATCGAGAATTACACGAGTGCGGAGCTGTGGCGAATGATGCATATGGAAGGAATGGCAGCCATTGGCACGTTCTACAGCACTGGGCCCACAGACTTTGGCCAGGATGCGGATCACCGCTCGAACCCAGACCACATATTCGCACCTAGCTCGGCGCTGGAGGCCTGCGTCTCATGTTGTATTATGCGTTCGGCCATGAGAGACCTCCAGAAGATCCCGCATGCGCTCCCTCGTGATCGCTGCCCTCCTCTTTGGCGGCTCCGCTACAAACTACACTTTGATGAGCCGCCCCCATCAAGAGAAACGTTGGATCCATGATCTGCTGGCACTCTTTTTACGACCCGCAGGAGACATGGAACTCATTGGAGAGCTGGAATGCAAGTCGGAGAGGTCTCGTGAGGTGCGGCAGCGCGGACTACACTCTGATGATCCGTCGGATACCTGGCAGCACTTGGTAGTCCGCAAAGCCGCTGCCATGGTATGCAAGACTCCAGCGACGCCAGGTGCGACACAGGAGTACAGAGACACCAGAGAGGAGTTGCTCGCCAAACGAAGGACGTTTGGCAGGAGGTGCTACACAGAGAAGGACCGGCTCACCGTTCGGGCTTGCGATCGAGAGATCAAGAAGGTTCGGAATAAGAAAGAGACCGAGAACGTTTAGCGCCTCCTACAGGAGACCATCCTGGCCTCCCAGAGTGGTCACACCAATCATGTATGGAAACTCGCTTACCAGAATGGGGCTCGGTATCACGGTGTCCGCAGGAGGCGCTTCAACACACGTCCGCACTACCAGCCCACCATTGACGAGTGGACCGAGACGACGCAGGCGCCAGCGGCAGAGGGCGGCTTCTCGGCGGTGCAGGTCCCAGACCCCGAGCTTCCAGCGCTTGCCGCACTTGCACTCCGAGAGCAAGACGACCCCGATGGAGAGTGGAAGGCTTTGCGGGGCCACCCTGCGTCCGCGGCCTACGACGACTGGACCTACACCTTGCAAGCGCTCCACAGAGCTGCTCGCCGTCGGTTGGCACCTGCACATTCTGCCCCTGCCGGAGTTTGGCTCGCAGCACTCCGTCCTGCGACTCGAGAGCATCGAGGCCAGGGGGGGTCACCTGATGAGGGAGGCAGGCCTGGCCCTCTCGCTAGACAGCCACGCCATGCACATTGCACTCGGCTGTGTGAGCGGCCATTTGGACTTTTCCAGCAAATCAGATTATCACGCCGAACGCCAGCATGGCGGCCTTGGACCAGGATTTTCCAACTGGATAAGAGAAATGAGAAGAGGAGTACGAAGGCGATGAGGTGGATTCATTGTTTCTGCCCTTTTGGGAAGGCTTGGTACCGAGGACTACGTGCTAGGTTCCCGAAGCGCGACCTGCCGCACCTCGCCCATGGAGATGCTAAAACACGCAGGGCCCGCCAGGGGGGCCAATTGGTGTCTCGGGTGCGCTCTTGGCGATTAAGAACGTTGAAAGTGAGCCACCTCCAGCTGAAGAAAAACATGGGCAACGCGTTCCCTAGCACGGACCACGGGGCCCTGGGGTCGGTCGTTGCGGAACTCATCCCAGACCCCAGGCCCGAGGGCATTTTATTCAGAGGCACCAGGAGGCGGTCATGGAGATCATGTCAGGCACGGAAGCGGCATATTTGTTCCTGGGCGCTGTGCTGGCGCGGGAGACGGCAGTGCCTGTGAAATTGATTGCGCGATCCTCCACGCGCCCTTTAGAGTCGTGGAACGAGGAGCTCCTCGCCACGTCTGTGGCTTCACTTGAGACGAAGAGCGGAGAGGTCCCTCTGCGCGATGCGACCACGCTGATGGCCTGCCCGTTTGCGAGCACTTTTGTGGATCTGTCGATGCGGGGCTACGCCGACGATGTCTCGCAGACCCCCCCGCTGCCAGCTTGCAATCCGTTTTGTGCTGCGAGCTGCGCCGGGACCTCGTCGGATCTACTCACTTAACGGGGCCAAGGGGGGCACAAGCAGAACGCGGACAAAGAGACGGTCCTTCCTGTTTTCGCCTGTCCAGGTGGCTATGTGGCTACCAGGGCGATCTTGTCATGGGTTTGTTCAGTTCCCTGGGGCCCCACAGGCGCAAGCGGCGCGCCTGGGAGGAGCGGGGCAGTTGACGGGGCGAGCGGGGGCTGAGATCGGAGCAAGAGTAGACGCTACACGTTCGGCCCGGCGTGAGCTCGGTAGGTTTTGGAACCACCGCATGTCTGCGCGACTGAAACGCATGGCCTTCCTGAGGGTGGTCCACTGCGCGGCCTACTCGGGCCTCGAGTCGTACATCCTCTCGGCACAGGACTTCGCTCGGTTGGATTCAGCCATCCCCCGGTTTGCGAGAGTCGCCCTTCGCGGGGCCGCCAGGTGTACGAATGTCGATGGAGTGGAGAAAGTCAGGGCCCCCCCCCCGGCGCGGCAAGTGCATGAGATGCTGCGGGCCAGCGATTCGCGAACCGAGCTGCTCACCAGACGAATTCGACATTGGCAGCAGCTGGCGAGGTGCCCGACCGCTTCGCAACAAGTGGCGGCGGCGAGTTTCGGACACTTCCAGACGCTGGGCGGTCTGCCAGTGCTTGATCCGCAAGGGTGGGCCTGTGAAAGAAGCGAAACCGTGGGCCCTTCAGCTGCAGGAAAATGCGTTGACCCTCTAACATAGCCCGACTGGAAATTGCTTCTGGGGCCGAGGCCACACTATAAAGGACAGCAGTAGCCTTCGCCAGACTGGACCCCAAGGGCCTCCGCAAGGTCAACTGGGGACACAAGCCGTCGCAACCTATTCGGCCTCCACGAGGCCCTCGAGCACTTGTGCCTCCACCAGTGCCTGAGTCCCCGCTGCAAGAACACGCATGTGAGCTACTCGCAGGTGAAGGAAAACCGTGCAGCAAAGTTTTCGCCGCTAGAGGTGCCCTAAGAGCCCATCAGTGCCATCGTCCTGGGCATCGTTGTCGAGTGCCGCTGAATCAGCAGACTGGTACCAACCAATGCTTCTATTGTGCCTCCACGTTCTCCTCGGTGGTGCTTGCGAAGAGGCGTGCGCCGCAATCGTTGAAGCTCAAGAGGTGTCTGGCCGACGACGGCCAACTCTCTCCTGCTGCGCAGAAGCCCACGACTCTCCTATGCCCCGTCTGTGCTGATCCTGACAGCGCCCACCCCATACATAGAAAACGAATATTCCGTGCTGGGGCCAGGCAGGTTCAAGGAGAGTTCCTGGCGCTTCACGCATTGCAAGAGCACGTCAGAGTCGCACGCGCCCCTCCGCCACCAGATCTCCCCTTCGATGTCGAGCCTCGCGGAGCGCGCCCTGGGCATTGGGACAGAGCAGAGGCAGCAAGAATTGCGCGGAAGGGGCCGCCAGGGGAGCAGATCGCACCCACAGACACGAACGAGGAGGCCCACGCCGAGGGCCAAGACAGCAGGCAGCGGCGGCGCAGCCCCGACAGCAGCCCGCAGGACCCGCGCAGCCCGCAGGCACAGTCTGGGGCGCCACAGACAATCACTACGGACTGGCGCAGAGAGACGTCGACCAGCTCGACAGGATGCCCATCGACTGGATTGGACGCAGGCGCTCGTTCCCATCTTGGCGAGGGTCGCGCTTCGACACGACGACGCTATCAACCACTTGGGGGCCGCCGCGCGCCGCCGCGTGCAGATGCCCGCCAAGCACGACGTGATCATGGCCATGCAGGTGACGGCGAAGTCCTACGGTGCGTAGGCCGCGCGTCTTCGGAAGGACCACAAGGAGGAGATCCAGGCGGGGCAGCCAGTGGCCGAGCTGGAGCAGCTCGGGATCCCGCACCCGCATGCGTGGATTGCGCTGGCAGGCGCATTGATCGGCCTGGGGGAACGGATTGGACAGGCCAACTTGCAGAATATCAGTGCGCACAAGGAGAAGGTCACCCACGATGAGCATACGAACGCGAACCTGGCGCGCGAGATACGCCATTGCAGGGTCCACTTAACGTATCAGGGCGACAAGGTCAAGTTGCGCCTGTCGGCAGACCCCCCCCCGCCCCGACCTCGAAGAGGCCGTGGTAGATGCGCTGGCGCAGCTGGGAGGGATCCACAAATACGGGGCCCCGCCTCGCCCCCGCAACGCGAGGCTCCTGCAGGTTCATCTCGACGGCATGACGACCTAACAGTGGACAAGGAGGCCAGCGCAGCACAGGGACCACGCTGCGATGCGCTTGCCTGGATTGCCAGTGGGAGGCCCAGCTTTGCTAGCAGCGTGGGTTCCCAACCGCCAGCCCTACAGACTGCCAGCGCAGCACAGGGGCCACGCTGCGACGCCTTTGATTGGATTGCCAGTGGGAGGCCCAGCTTCGCTAGCAGCGTGGATTCCCAACCGGCAACCCTAGAGGCTGCGGGCCCTTCTCACCCGATTTCGCCGCCGACGCCTATTTCCCAACGCAGAGCCCAGTTGTTATCCCCTTCGGGGACCCAGAGGTCATCGGCAGCCCAGAGGCCATCTCCTTCGACGCCAGTTTCGCCTCTACGATTGGGAGCACAGGACAGCATAACTCCAATTTCCTTCCCGCCGATCCAGAGACTAACGACATCGAGTGAGTCCAGGGGTCTTGAGGAGGCCAGCGCCGTTCCGTCTCTTTGTGCTACCGCCAGCCCCAGCGTCCGCCAGTCTCCCACCCATTCGTCTGAGACTCCCCTCCCTCTTAGTCGCATGTTGGACCTTCTTGGGCTGAGACCGCGGAACCTCGAATCGTTTCCTGGCTCCTGGTCTCGGGCCGTGTTGTAGCTTCCGTGGGCGATTTTGCCCCGCGGTCTTGGTTTCTTTCGTCTCCTGTTCCGTGGGCCTGGCGCGTTTCGGGGCCCCCAGAGGGGGCGCCGCCCAACCTTTTAGCAATCCTCCTGGCGGTTGCTGCTGCGGTTTGCCGTGTGCTGTGCTCTCCCGCTGCTCCCTTGCTTCGCTGGTCTCCTCGCTTGCCCTCAGTGCGTGCGCTTGCCCGCTTGGCTGGCTGGCTCCTCTCCTCCTTCTCGTCCGCTGCCCGCCAGGTGGCTATTTAATTTAGTTTTGTGGTTCCCCCCCCCTGTTGACCATCCCCACGGCCATCCCTGCCTTTAAGCGTGGGAAACCAGCCGTGGTAGGGAGGTGGGTGGGAGCCCGTGCTACTCAGCCACGCGTGGGACGACAACAACAACTGCGTCGACCATGGCGAACGCCAGGCGGGAAGTCGGCGACGTCAAAAACGGTTCACCGCTTTTGTATGTGTGCCGAGGCTTCAGATTGTGTCGGCACACTCTTGAGGCGCTGCTTGCTTGCTTTGTTCCTCTTCCTCCTCCCCCTCCTTCGCCTCCTCCTCCCCGTGCCCCCCTCAAGGAGCCGATCCCCGCCTGCGGCGGCTCGAGGCGCTAACTCATTCCCCCCCTTTGCTACGGGCGTTCCTCCCCTTTCTCCTCCTTCTCCCTCTCCCCCTCCTCTTCCTCCTCCTCCTCCTCCTCCTCCTCCTCCTCCTCCTCCTACTTCTCCTCCTCCTCCTCCGTAGCCATTTTGGCCCATGCCTTGCCGTGGGCCCCCTGCTCCTGGACCTTGTCCCTCGGCCTGAGGGGAGGGCATGGCTTTCGGCTCACGGGATGATGGCTGCGGGAGGCGCCCCTGGAGGGTGCCAGTTGGAGGCGCTGTCGCGGCGCGAGCGCAGGGCCTGGGCAAAGGCGTCGTCGGACAGGCTCGTGGCGCGCCCCACCGCAGAGGGGGAGGAGGTCCACGAGGGCCTCGACGCGACCTCGGCAGGCGCTCGACGCGGTCGCCGAGTGCGAAGGCCTCGCGGACCGCCTGGCTGCTTGCGCGCCCACGCTCGCCACCCTGCTGGCAGGTCAGCACCCGACGGTGCTGCAGCGGCTGCGGCGCAACGTTGCCCTGCACGCCGCTCGCGCCCCAGGCGATATCAGCCGAGCCTTCGCGGCCTCCCTGCGGCAGGCGGCGAAGGGGCTCCGGCTGGGGGGCGATGTGGACTACGAGGGCGCAGTGGACGGCGACGAAGTAACGTTAGGCGCGTGGGAGATCACCGTGGAAGTTTGTGTCGTGGAGCCCTCGGCGGGTGCTGGAACGGTTCACGGCCCGCCGCTAGGAGGTGTGCGCACATGGTGGGAAGGCGGGAGCACTTGGTGGTTGGCGGCACCGCTTTTCGTGCAGGGCGCGGTCCAGCACCCAGAGCGCGATGCCTTTGATGCGTCCACCCTGGAGCTGCCGATCCTTTGTATCTCGAGCGAGGCGCCCACGGTCGACCTCGAGCGGGTCCTGCAGACATCCGCGGGCGAGTGCACGACCGTCGACGACGGCAACGAGGCGCAGGAGGAGCAAGAATTGTTTCCAGAGGACACGGAGGACCTTGATTACCTTTCCGCACGGCAGCAGCAGACGACGACTCTCGTCCTCCAGACGGGGAGTTCCACGGCCGATTTCCTCGTGGCGATGCTGGGCGACCTCTGCCCATGTGCCTGTCGCCCCGTCTTCTTCCTCGCAAGGTGCCGAAGCCGATCGACGGCAACAACGCCTTCGCATGCGAGCTGGGCGTGGACGGCATAGCTGACAGGACTGCAATGGTCGTCTGCCAGAGCTGCAAGAGCGCAGTCCATCTGGGCTGCTTGCGGGAGCAGCTCGACTGGGCGAGGAGCCGACGGTGCTCGACGAGCTCTTCCTGATGCTCGTGGAGGAGGCGCTGATCGTCCTCTCCCGGTTCGCATAGGCTCGGGGTTGCCCTGGGCCCTAGAAAGCCCCCCCGCCTTGGCGCGGTGCCTCGGCGCGGCATTCACCGTCGTTTGCCGAGGGGGCGGGGCCGTCGCCCGCGCTGGGTTGGCGGGCGGCCCCGTCGCGGCGCGCGCGTCTGTCGAGGAACACTGCGTCCCCAGGTTCCTATTCCTATCCCTCCTCCTCCTGCTCCTCCTCCTCCTCCTCCTCCTCCTCCTCCTCCTCCTCCTCCTGCCCCCCATCAAGGAGCCGGGCTCGCTCGCGCCTTGCCGCTGCTACTCCTTTGTTCCTCTTCGCCGTCAGCCTGTCGCTGCTCGCTTCGCCTCCGTCGCCAACTCCTCCTGCGACTCCGGCTCCCTTCCCCTCCGCTTCCCTCTGCTCATCTTGCTCCACGTCCTCGTCCTCCAAACTCGGCAGACGCCGCGGCAGACGCGTGGGCGCCGCGGCAGACGCCTCGTGCTCCACGTCCACGTCCTCGGTGGGCGCCGCGGCAGACGGCGTGAGGAGGCCCTCCGCCTCCTCACGCCGTCTGCCGCGGCGCCCACCCACCACTCTCTGCCGGCTGTGTCGCGTAAAAGCACTCCCGGGGCCGTCGGGCTCCGGGAAGGGAGGCGTCGGGGCGAGCCAGGGCCCGTGCGTGCGGCCGGGGTGGCACATCCGACAGTGACGCGCAAAGCACCCAGAGGCCCAGGGAGGAGGGGGGAGGGAGGAGGAGGAGGAGGAGAGAGGAGGGAGGAGGAGGATGGAGGAATACAGGAGGAGGAGGAGGAGGAGGAGGAGGAGGAGGAGGAAGAAGAGGAGGAGGGGGGATGCGCGGCTCACCGCCGCGGCGCCCGTCCGCCCACGCGAGAGGTGGTGCAGCTGCTGAAAGACTTCCACCTGCCGCGCATGCGCATCTTGTGCGGCCAGGACAGCGGGTGGCCATGAGGTCGCACGACCTCCACGCTTTTTTTTCAGTCCAGACAGGCCACCTCCCCCTCCTCGTCCCCGTCCTCCTCCCCGGTGCCAGCGGGGAGGAGGAGGAGGAGGAGGATGAGGAGGAGGAGGAGAAGGAAGAGGAGGACCAGTGTAAATCCAAGAATCCATCACCGATGTAAAGCCTCCCTCCAAGGTCCCTCTTCAGTGACCCCTACAAGGACGCATTTTCACTGAGGGAACTGCCTCGTTGGAGTACAACTGTTTGACGACCAGGAATATTGCCATGGCACAATTTGCGGGACTCCAACGCCACGGATCGACCTGATTGTTGTGTCTTGACGGTCGTGACTCGTGCCAGAACGCCATTCTTGGGACAACACCGCGAATCAAAGTAACTCTTGCACGCTCATAATCTTGAATCCTCCCAAAACGCCATGTCTGGTACGTCGACCATCGGAATCCGTAGAATCTTTCTGTAATTTTCAAAAAGATATGCACGCGGCGCGAAGGCAAGAGCGACATATTGAAAAGGAGCCGCTCTCAATCCGTGAAGCGCTTGTAATTTGTTTTAAACGAACGTGCGTGGCGCCAAGGCGAGAGCCACATTTTGAGAAGGACCCGCCCTCAATCCGTGAAGCTCTTGCAAGTTGTTAAACGCAAATGCGCGGCGCGAAGGCGAGAACGACATTTTGAAAAGGACCCGCCCTCAATCCGCGAAGTTCTCGCAACTTGCTTAAACGAATGTGCGTGACGCCATTGCGGGTGCCACATTTTGAAAAAGGACCCGCCCTCAATCCGCGAAGTCCTTGCAACATGTTGAAACGAATGTGCGCGGCGCGAAGGCGACAGCCCAAAAACTACCCGCCCTCAATCCGTGAAGCTCTTGTAGCGTTACAACGGATGTGCGTGGCGCTAAAGTGAGAGCCACCTTGTGAAGCCCTCGCAAAGGTTTCCCACGAGTGTGCGTGGCGCCGGGGCGAGAGCCACATGTTGAAAAGCACCCGTCCTCGATCTGCGAAGCTGCTGCCAAGGTTTAAAACGTCAGGGTCCTAAGTGGTGAGGCAGTCTCCGGCGAAACGCCCGGCCCGCCCTGAAAATCGGCTTCGTGGCGCGACAGCGAGAAGTTGTTTGTGAAGAAAAGTGGAGGAGCGGAAGAGGACGAGACGACATGTGAGAAGGTCGAGTCTGGGGGGGAGAAGGGGGAGGAAGAGGACGAATCTGGTGGAGCAGGGGCAGGCGGAAGAGGAGCGTGCGCTGAGAAGGAGGAGACGAATGGGGGGTCGAAGAAGAGGAGAGAGGAGGATGACCCAGAGTCGCGTAAATAATGATACTCCGTTTGATGTCCCATCAGTTTCGCTGAAGGGCGACGCCAGTCCTGCAACTGGAGTGAAGCCAGCCCTGGAATCGAAAGAACATTGGCTCTGGGTCTTAGTTTGGAGAGAGGCGTGATGTTCTCGCCAGTCCAGGTTTCCAGGGTCTAGAATTTGAACAAGCGACAAATGGCGAGTTCGCACTAAAACGCCTTTGTGCAGTTCGAATCCCACACGAAAACAGCCTCCCTGCAGGCGCAGACACAGGCAACAGACTCGTGCGTGCGCTGGCTCGCGGGCGCGCGCGGGCGCGCAGCGCATTTGCACCCCTGGAGGAGACCGCGCACGACCCATGGAAGCGCTGCCTACGAGCTGCGAGCGAGCCCAGGTGGCGCTGCCTAGGAGCTGCACGCGATCCTTGGACGCGCTGTCCAGGAACTGTGTGGGAGCTGCGCGCGAGCCGAGGAAGCGCTGTCTAGGAGTTTCGCCTGAGCCTTAGTAGCGCTGCGCAGGAGCTGCAAAACGATTGCGGCACAGGTACTGGGAACGGATTAGAAAGCGCCTGCAGGACAAGCTGCCGGATCCAGCAAGTTCTTGTGGGAATGCCTGTCCAGCAGCCGTTGGGAGTGAAGTTGGCTTAGCCTAGCTTGCCGGTTGTGGCCCGAGAGCAGAAAGGGGAGGGGGAGGTGACAGGTGCGTGGCAGCCCTCGGTTGCCGGCCGGGTGTAGCCAGAGGGGCCACTGAAGCAGTAGGAGGAGGAGGAGGAGGAGGAGGAGGAGGAGGAGAGGAGCAGGAGGAGAGGAGGAGGGGGAGGAGGAGGAGGAGGAGGAGGAGGAGGAGGAGGAGGAGGAGGAGGAGGAGGAGGGAGGAGGAGGAGGAGGAGGAGGAGGAGGAGTTACGGAGTTACGGATATTGCGACTGTGTCGGGAAACGCTGACTGAAAGTGGGCTATTACCCTTCAGAATCTCGACTGGACTTGGCTCTCATGGCCTTCTCGGATGAGCTGTAGGCTTTGGGCCACTTCCCTACAGAGATATTCTTTAAATATTGAACGCGATTGCCTGTGGCAGGACCCGTGCACTCGCCTCCCAAGGACGCGAGTTGCTGGGCGGCATACCCGCCACATCTGCCACAGAACCAGATCCCCAAAAAAGAATGATGCTTCAGCTGGTGACTACTATGAGCCCATCCCCCACATATGTGCACCCGATGCCCGTGGGGGAGATCATAAATTACACCATCCACCGAACGCAGATAAAAGCAAGGCGAATCCAGCCAGGTTCGACGAGCAGCCTGGGAGGACGACCCTTTGCAATCAAGACACGAGTTACCTTTCTCAGACAGCCTATGTTGAGAGGAAAACGCAGAACAGATTTGAGGGGCAGAGGTCTAACTACTGGGTGCCGACAGCGGCCTCTCTTGGGCCCCTCACTAGACAGGTTCTGCTCGGCCTCTAGAGTCTGCAGAGTACTTACGAGGATCCTCATCCGAACCCAGTAAGCCATATGCTCGACCTGGGCCACTCGGGCCCGATCAGCCTCTGAAACTCTACACAGGCTAGCTCCTACCCCCGCAAGGTGATCTACAATAGTATTTCCTGCGACTAGCAGGGGGGGAGCGCGGCCAGCAACAATATCTTTGGCCTCAAGGTGAGAGTATACAAATATCACACAGCACTGGATGGACGGCCGACGGCGAAGCTCGGTGCCTATAGCATACCAAAGATCTCCGTCCTCGCCATCGGGGGAGAAAGGTTTGCCTGCATGCCAACCTTCACAAACATTAGCATTATCGGTGATATATATATATATATATATATGAAATGTCCTGATGCTCCTCGGCACGCTACGAGCAACGCATACAACTCGCCACGTGCAACGGTCTGCCTCTCGCCAGGCAGTCCTCCCCAAAGAGCTTTGCTGATGGTCATACTATCGTCGAGGCGGTCGAGGACAGCGATAGCGACTCCGACCCGTCGAAGCCGAGGGTCACGAGTGTCCTCACCGCCGCTCGCATCCCCGAAGATGTAGATGGGATCGTGGAGGCTTCCACCTCCCAGTACCTCGGGCTCGAAGGCGTCGATCCCAAACACGTGCCAACACTCCTGAGCCTGCGGTGGTGCAACTCGAACCCATTCGGCGGGGATGAGCCCCCGCAGCCAAAAACATGGCTCAGCTTGATGCTGGACCATGGCCTTCGTCAACCACTCATCGCTCATGTCATAGATGGGGTGCGGGTTCCTGCCAGAACACACTCCCCAACAACGATGAAACCTATCCTCCTGCTCAGTCTGGCAGCGAGCGCACAGCGATGAAATGGGGGCCTTAGACCGCTCCGATCGCCTCGTGCGCGGCCATGCGGCGCCTGCTGCAGCAGCCAGCATGATCCCGAACAACTTGACCCCGTTGGGCCCGTCGCGCAGCTGCTGGAGGAGGGTGCGGCACGACATGTTGCAAACACCGAACTGCGAGCCCTCGCCATCGAAGTGCTGGGACGCCTCACGCCACAGCCGAGACTGAACCGTGGAATCGAACTCCTGCAGGAAGGCCTTCGGGACGTCCAGAGATGGAACCCCCGTCAGCTTGTCCACGTCGAACTCCCAGCCTCCCTCGCCGTCAACGGCTGGAAGCTCCCAGGCAGCTGGTCCGATGGGGTTCCACCCCTCCTGTAGGAGGTAACATATGACCGCGGACTGCGGTCCTCGAATGTGTCTGCTGCGCTGGGTTGCGGGGATGGCGCGCAGCTGCTGCACCAAGCCACTCCAGGTGCGGGCGACGCCCGCTCGCATGGACGGCTCCGACGTCCAGCATCGCAGCCACAACTGAAGGCACTCCCTCGGCATCTTCATGGCAGGATCCCTACCAGGCGCGATCAGGTCCAAGAGGGTGGTGCTGCATCGCCCTGAAAGCCGTGGAGCAACCGCCTCGCACATGTAGGATCGCATGGTCTGCAAGCGTCGGCCGAACACGCCATGCAGCTGGTGCCCGTAGGCCCCTGCCGCCAGCGCCCCCTGCTGCTCCAGCTTCGAGGTCAGCTTGTACCTGCGAGCTGTACGTGCGTACTGCGCAACCTTGCGATGCATTCGCTTATGCTTCTGATCTCTGCCAACCCGAACAGCACGAGCGTGAGAGTGACCGCCTCCAAAATCGCCACCCAAGTACGCTGCCTGTGCTGCCGCTCGAACATGATAACCGTGCTGTCGGACTCGTCGCACAATGGCCCGTGCATCTGCTAGCTTCGAAGAAACCACAACACTCTTGGTGGCTATGGTCAAACCGTGCTCCTCCATCTGCTCAAACGTCGTGATGAGACAGGCCGAAAGATGAGAAACGACAGCTCGACGGGAACCACGAACAACCTGGCTCAAATCATCTATCCGGAGGAGGAGGAGGAGGAGGAGGAGGAGAAGGAGGAGGGAGGAGGAGGGAGGAGGAGGGAGGAGGAGGAGGAGGAGGAGGAGCGCAGCATTCGCCGCCCTGCGCCCGCGAACCTGCCGCCCCCCCCCCTCCCCTGAGGAGGAGAGCTCGAGTTCCGGCGCCCTCGTAGGAGACCTTCTTTTTCATCCTGGGAGTGGCGGCCGCGCGGCGCGCGTGCTCGCGCGCTCGCGCGCTCCGGGAATGCGAGTGCTCTCGTGCCCTCCTGTTTTGGGCTCTGCTTTCTCGTCGTCGTCGTGGTCGGTGTCTTCCTCGTCCCCACGTCGCTGCACGTCATTCCGCAAGCTGCTCCGCATGCCCCTTCCTATCGCCGTCGTGCCCCTGCTTTCTGCATCCTGACGTTTTACATCAACAGTAGTTGACAAACGATGAAGTATATCACCGGCGTTCTTGAACCTAGGGGCTCCGCCCTCTCTGTGGATCTTACTCGACAGGGTCGGGAGTCTCGCAGAGAGCCTTGGGCACGTCCGTTTACCCTCCGTCCTCCCTTCACCCTCCCCACCTCTTCTTCGACCATCCTGCTTCCTCGCTGCTGACCCCTTCTTCCTCGTCCTTCATCTGCCCTCCTGCACCATCCTCCTTCTTCGCTCTTTCTTTTTCTTCACCTCATCCTGTATATTATGTTCATTATCATCCTGGTTTCTCCTCTGACTTTGTCTCCTCTTCACCCTCCCCTTCCCCACCCCTGTTCTATTCTCTGCAGCATTCCTGGCTCGAGGCTTGGCCCAACGGCCTGACGTCTCCTCGATCACGTGTTTCCTTACGGCACTTCCTTACGCGTTACTATTGGCATCCCCTGCATATCAGATCATGCCACCACTCGTCAGGGTGCGGTGCGTCAAATACCTCGGGACAGCAGTTCTCGTACTTGCCAGCGCAAATGCTATGCAGATGGGCGCTGACAGCGTCGGCCAGATGGCAGACGTTGACAATGACTGGTTGGTGGGGCTCAACACGCATGGTGACATGACGTGCAGCGTGGAGGACGGGTGTATCGTCGGCTCTGGCATGGGCACTTGCAATGTCATGCTGGACCCTTCTGTGGGAATTCAGTTGAGCAGCACCGACTCGGGTTACCTTTGCGAGATCGCGTTCAACGGCTCCATCAAGCACAACAGAGTTGCCCGATCAGTCACGCCAAAATCGGATATCACGGTCACGGGGCATTCGCAGCGGTCGCATTGGAACCTTTGCTGGAAGCAGGATGCCACAGCCATCAACCGCCGAGGCTTGCGGGCAGCGGGCGTGGAGGATTTCTGCTTCTACGTCAATGGCCTCTGCTTCTTGTGGGCCTCTCCGTGCTCGGGCGGGTGTTCGAAGCTCAGTCCCCTGTCCTCGTACTCGTCATTCTGTCCAACCTTGCGCTACGCCTCGGAGGCGGAGTGGTCAGCTGCCCTGCATTATTTGGAAGCCAATCGAGCCGCGTTCTTCCAGAAGTGCGCAGCCAGCCAGCTGGATCCAGACATGAACCATTGCGACTACTCGAATGAGTTCGTGAGGGTGGAGGATCACTCATGGAACGAACTCGTCCTCGTGTGCGGCGGTTCCCCAACAACTCCCAGCCGGACTCCTTACCCTGGCGTTGACAGCGTCGGCCAGTTGGCGATTGCTGATCATGAGTGGCTGGTGGGGCTCAGCACACATGGTGACATGAAGTGCAGTGTGGAGGACGAGTGTATTGTTGGCTCTGGCATGGGTACTTGCAAGGTGAATCTGAATGCTTCTGTGGGGATCCAGTTAGGCAGCACGGACCCAGGGTACCGTGTCGAGATTGCGTTCAACGACTCCCTCAAGCACAACAGAGTTGCCCGATCCGTCACGCCAAAAGCGGACATCACAGTCACGGGGCATTCGGATCCGTCGCATTGGAACCTTTGCTGGATGCAGGATGCCCCAAGCATCAACCGCCGAGGCTTGCGGGCAGCGGGCGTGGAGGATTTCTGCTTCTACGTCAATGGCCTCTGCTTCTTGTGGGCTTCTCCGTGCTCGGGTGGGTGTTCACAGCTGAATGCCTTTTCCTCGTATTCGTCATTCTGTCCCACGTTGCGCTACGCCTCGGAGGCGGAGTGGTCGTCTGCTTTGCCTACATTGAATGCCGGTCGACCTACGTTCTACAGCAAATGCGCAGCTACCCAGCTGGATCCACGGTGGAACCACTGCGACTATTCAAATATGTTCGTGAGGATTGAGGATGGTTCATACAACGAGTTGGTCCTGGTGTGCGGCGCTTCTGCAACTCCCAGCCCGACTCTATATCCGACGCCCTACCCGACGCTACATCCGACTCCTTATCCGACGCTCCACCCGACGACGCTCCCGACGCCGTTTCCGACAGTGATCCCGACGCCGTTCCCCACTCCGTTCCCCACGCTCTCACCGACGCCGTACCCGACGCCGTACCCGACGCCGTACCCGACGTCGTTCCCGACGTCGTCCCCGACGTCCTTCCCGACGTCGTTTCCGACAGCGTTCCCGACGCCTTTCCCGACGACCTACCCGACGCCAAGCCCCACGCCGTCTCCGACGTACCCTCCAGGGTGGCCGACGCATCCTCCTGCAGGTCCCATGACGGTCGGAGTCAGCGGGACGGTCGGAGTCAGCGGGACGGTCGGAGTCAGCGGGGTCGCAGGAGTCAGCGCAGGCGCCGCAGCCGGACCCGTGGCTGCAACTGGCGATCCGCATTTGCAAAACATCCACGGTGAGCGGTTCGACCTCATGACGCCTGGTAGGTACGCTTTGATCCACATTCCAAAGGGAGAGCGCGTTGAGAACGCGCTGCTTCGTGTAGAGGCTGATGCACGTCGCTTGGGTGGGCAGTGTGCAGATCTGTATCCAGCTGTCTGCGGCAAGTACCGCCACCCTGCCAGCCCAGCATTCTGGGTGGTGACCTGTCGATCGTGCACGGGAGGCCGTCACATGTAACACCTCGTGCCACCAGGTTTGTGAAAGCCTTGATGAGGATGATGGGATGATGATGATGGGGACATGGAGATGATGATGTTGATGATGAGGATGAGTATGATGATGATGATGATGATGATGATGATGATGATGATGATGATGATGATGGTGATGATGATGATGATGGTGGTGGTGGTGATGATGGTGACGGTGACGGTGATGGTGATGGTGTTGGTGATGATGCTGATGGTGACGACGATGATGATGGTGCGGATGATGTTGAACAGGCGATGAATATGATGATGATGATGATGATGATGATGATGATGATGATGATGATGATGATGATGATGGTGCCAACGATGTGATGATGATAATGTTGAGGATGATGATGATGAGCCTTCCGATAGTGCAAGGTGGTGCCGACTCTGCTGATTTTGTTAACGATGAAGATGATGATGACGATGTTGAGGATGAACCTGATGATGATTGTGATGATTTTGATGATGGTGATGATGATGATGATGACTGTGCAGACGCTTGTGAAGGTGAGTATGGCGATACTGGTTCTGATGGTGGTGGTTGTGATTGTGATATTGGTGACGATGCTAGTGGTCCTGATGATGGCGGTGATGATGATGTTGGTGATGCTGCTGGTGCTGACGATGATGTTGATGGTAGTGGTGTTGGTGATGCTGATGCTGGTGATGATGAGGTTGATGCTTATGGTGTTGGTGATGATGCTGATAACGATGATGATGATGCTGCTGATGATGATGCTGATGATGATGATGGCGACGACGATGACGATGAGGATGCTGCTGATGACGATGGTGATGATGCTGAATGTGATGCTCATTATCATCATGCTGATGCGAATGATGATGCTTAGGATGCTGACGATGCTGATGGGA
Organism: Prorocentrum cordatum; assembly: GCA_963575745.1. NCBI lineage: Eukaryota > Dinophyceae > Prorocentrales > Prorocentraceae > Prorocentrum > Prorocentrum cordatum. Next base: position 868,845 of record CAUYUJ010019281.1, read on the forward strand.
TGGTGATGAGAAGGAGGAGGAGGAGGAAGAGTCGGAAGAGGAAGCTGTCGACTTCACTACTTGAAGATCTCTCATTGGTCTCGTTTGTGCCAGTTTGGGCCTGTATTGGCCGCCTGTGATGCCGTCGTGGGGGTCCCTTGGGGCCCTCTTGAGCTGTCTTGGGGCCCGCATACGCCGTCTTGGGGCTCTCTTCGGCCGCCTTGGGGCCCTCTTGTCCGTATGCTGGGTCTCTGGGGGCCGTCGCGGGGCGTTGTTGGGTCCGTCTTGGAAGGTCGACGGGCTTCTAAGTCCGTCTTTGGTCCCACGGGAGGGTCACTTCGGCCGTCTTGTGGTCGTCTCGGGTGCCTCTGGGCCCATTGCGGGGTCCTCCTGGGCTATTTTGGCGGAGTGATGTGACGGAAGCCCAGAACAGCAAGGATCCGAAAACTATTCAAGCACCAACGGGAAATCAACAAGTCTGGTTCGCTTGGACCCTGACCGGGATCCTCTTGTGTCGCTTGTGGTTCCTCTTGCAGGCATCATGGGTTGCCTTGAGGCCATCTTCGGCCGCCTTGGGGCCACCTTCGGCCGTCGTCGAGGCATCTTGGGTCATCGTGGTGTCTTTGGTTGCCTGCCTGAGCCGTCTTGGAAGCTCGGGATGCGGACACAGAGTTCCCTACGAGTGGTCGTGGCCTCGGGAGCGCGGACCCATCGTTGTTATGCGTGAGCGTGGCGTCTGGAGCAACGGGGATTCACGCGCCATTCTGCTTCTTGGATGCGGGTCCCGATTGAGGGTGCAGAACCTCTACCAGGTTGTAGCACTTGGCATCGTACCATGCCTCAGCGTGCCAGGGGCCACGGTGGCGGACTTTCAAGAGTTGAACATCACAGGGAAGTGGGCGGAGGCGAAGTTTACGGGCGGCCTTCGTTTCCGAGCTCGGGGTGTGTTTCACGAACAGCCAACGTGGGTAAAGTTAGGGAAGGTGCAGCTCAAAGTTGCCCACGGGCGCACGCAGCAGGGCATCCAGTACTTGAACTTTTACGTCAAGCACCTCGGGCATGCTGGCTTTGTTGTCGGAGGATTGCTGGGCGAAGATGATCACACGGAGGCAGCGAGGCCTTCTCCCGCATGTGTACACCGCACTTCGTTGCTTCAAGTAGTAGCTATGAGTGAACACACTGCACCCTTCTCGGTAGCAGAGGCAAGTTTCGCGTGACAAGGGTTGACGTATAAGTTTGAGCGCCAGAATACGTAGCATCATCTCCCCTCCATCCTTCACATTCTGTGCAGTTTTCTCTGGTTAGTAAGCTGGCCCTGCAACGTCAAAGTTTCCTCATGTCGTGTCCATCGCGTTTCACACCGTCGCCATGTCGTAAGCATGAGCTGGCCTCGGGAGAGCTCGGGTGTGTCTTGCGATCAGAGACCTGACTGTAGACGTGTTGGCTGACGACCCCGCGGAGCCACGCCCCGCCCCTCCACGTGGAGGCCCCTAGCTGGTCCGGGGCGCCACCCGACTTTGCGTGCACGACTCGCGCAGAGACTTATCTCCCGAGGGCACCTGTGCAGTCGAAGCCGGTGACAAGGACGGGTAACATTCCCAAGGGCACCCCTACACCCTTGCCTCGCTTTACTGCTTTCGATGGCCCGCCGCGCTCGACACGGCTTGCACACGGGTGTTCAAGGGGTCTGCATCCCTTATCGCGCATCCTTACTATCAGTTGTAACTGTGCACCAACACCGTGCCTGGCCAGGGCCATCCGTGGCCCCAGGACGGTGGTGTGGCCCCTGCTGACCTCGGCGAGCACGCCGTGCCAGGGCACGGAGCGGCCCTGGCCGGGCGCATGGGTGGCGTGTGGGAGCCCTCAGCGCACTGGAGTTCTCGGCAACGCGTACACGCCGCTCGTTGGGAGCAGGTGCTCTTGGATCTCCAGATCCCAACCTACTTCAGGCGCCCTTCCTACTATCAGAGTCGATCTGTGTTCTGCTGGGTGTAGTGCTTTTGGGGGCGGGCCCGAACCCAGTCTGCTTCAGCCGCCTCCCTACTTCATGTTTCGACCTGCTTCTTCCGACTGGCGGGTGGGAGTGACCCTTCGCCGGAGTGACCCTAGGAGACACTCCGTTTTTCGAGCGGCTCCTGAAACCTAGGTCGGGGAGCTCATTCTTGGCCGAAGCTCGCCACGGCCAGGAAATCCACTCCGTTCCTCATTTTGCGTTCCTTATGTTAGCACGCTGGCTACACCGCCACCGTGGCCGTGGTGGACAAGAGGCCCCTCGGATGCCTCTTGGGAGGCCTCTTGAAAGCCTCTTGAGGGGCCTCTTTGGGGCCTTCTTGTGAGTCGTCTGGGTCCATCTGGGGGGGGGAGTGCTTCAAACGTCAACGAGTTCCCCCTCTTGGACCCTTCGGGGGCATCTTGGTAACCTTCTGTGGGCTTCAGCCATCCTTCGGATTTCCATGGTCGGGCCGGCTCGGGCCGGCTCCAAAGTCGGCCCAAGAGGCCTCAAAGTGGGCCCCATGACGGTCTCTTTAGGGTCATCTTAGGACACAGTCTGTTAAGAGCGGGGTTCCAATCGCGCTCCCGAAGCCTCTGGCAAAGTCGCGCGGGGAAACCTGGGAGTGGCAAGATTTTTGTTGTTTCCATCATGAGCTAGCTTCCAGGGCCAAGCCGACAAGTGCCGCAAGCGAGGGCTTCGGGGAGAGCCGAGAAGTGTGCGTACCAAGCGCTTTAAGCCTTGGTAAGGAAAAGCTCGGGCTAAGCAGAGCCTGAGGAGGAGGAGGATGAGGAGGAGCAGGGAGGTGGCCAGGGTCATTAGATGTCTTCGTTTAGCCACACGTCTACCGCTAGCGGGTCATCCCCATCAGCGGCGTCCAGGATGGCGACACCGTTGTTCACCTGAGCGTTGGGCAATCAGCCTGAGCGTTGGGCAATCAACGAGTTCCGGGTAGGTCGTGCGTTTGCCTCGGATTGCCCTGCGCATGGCGGTGCCCGGTGGTGCCTGGCGCCGTGGAGGCCTTCGGGGAAGGAGCGCCATGAGCTGGGAGCTATGGATCGGGTGCCCTTTTAAAAAGTAGTGCAGTCAGCATGGATGACTTTCTTGGGCATGGCAGCGCTCAACTCAGTGCCTACGGCACGTTGGCGGGTAATGGCGGGACTTCAAGTTGCTGTTCCAACGCTTGCGATTGTGCAATGCGCGTGTTTACTGAAGGTGCTCTCGGGTGCCGCGCAGGGGCGCTGAGCTCTCTGTCGGCAGGGAAGGCCAGGGCTATTCTGTTCCAGGGGGAGTAAGGCAGCAATCTGCCCCATGGTATGCGACGGCTTTCTCCGCACTTACGCACTCTTTTTTCCACGTGTAGGCAGAAGCATCGCCAAGCGGGGAGAGTATGAGTACACCATTCGGCGGCCACCTGTGATTACTCCTACGGTAGATTCTTGGAAACGGATGAAGGCAAGATATTTCACTAACGGCCAGGGGATCAATTTCAGCTTCGAGTATGAGAATCTGCGTTGCTAGTCTCCGCATGTCGTTCTGTACGGGCAGTGTTGATTGGACTTGGCCACGCGCTTGTGTACAGCCAAGCTGGCAAAAGAGAGGACCGAATTTCTGGCATTGTTGTCCTCTCTTTGTTCGAAGGAACGACGTCACCAGATGGGGGAGATGGCAGAGAGAGAGAGAGAGTAAGGCATATGAGGAGGAGTTGGGATGATGAGGAGGAGGAGGAGGAGGAGGAGGAGGAGGAGGAGGAGGAGGAGGGGGGGAGGAGGAGGAGGGGGGGAGGGACGACGACGAGGACGACGACGAGGACGAGGACGAGGTGGGCGCGAGCAAATAAGAACGGTCTCAGACATCCTCGCGGCGGAGACGGTCCCTCTGGCCATCGAGGGTGAGCGCGCGCTAGCGGGGAGGGGGGCATGTCAGGGCCAGAGGCCCACCTGGGGGAGCGCCAAAGTTCAGAGGGCACCGCTCGGATGACAAGGAGGAGGGCAAGGGGGTGGAATGGGAGGACGGGTATTAGGAAACATACGAGTAATTGAAGAAGGAGGAGGAGGAGGAGGAGGAGAAGGATGGAGAAGGAGGAGGAGGAGGAGGAGAACCATGTCCTCCTCCTCCTCCTCCGGGGACGACGAGGAGGAGACGGGGGAGGAGTAAGGGGGCGGAGGAAGGGGCGGGGGAAAGGGAAGGGAATGGGGGAGAGGGAATGGAGGCAGGGGAGGACGAGGGGGGCAAGCTAGTGAGGATGAGGCGGAGGACAAGGACAACTAGACTGATGGTCGGGTCATGTGTTACGCTTCTCAGATTCCCTTACATGTACGCCGCCTTTCGCTGCCCAAGCGCACTGCGGTTTCTGTGGGATGTCCCATTTTCCCCGTGCTGGGTGTCTTATCGCCTTGCCTTCACGCTAAGATTACCAGTACCTCTAGGGTGCATCGGCCAAGATAGTTCCCTGTTTGATCGGGTAGTTAAGATGTCTAGGGATATTCGGGGCAACCTGTTACAATGCTTGGGTTCTTGGTCAGAGCCCCCTTGGATGCTTCTTATGTCGGGCCTCTGCGTGTTCAAGTGCCTTTTCGGGCATCTTGGGGCCGCTTGGTGGCGTCTTGGGGGCCTTTCGATTTACCTTGGAGGGAAACGTGACCAAGAAGGCCAGTTCGATTTCCCCCTCTTGAGACCCTCTTGGGCAACTCTTGCGTCTTGGGGACATGTTGGGTATTTTTTGGGCCTTACTGGACTGTCCTGAAGCTTGCTTGGGGGCTTCTTGGGGCGATCGTTGAGGCCTCTTGGCCCGTTCTGGGCGTCCTGACGCACGAGCGCCTGGGAACCCCAAACTCATATTTCAAATATGGGAAGTAATGGTTGTGGATCCCAGAGGTCCTCTTGGGGGTCCTCTTGGGGCCCCCTTGAGGCGACTTGGGGTCTGAGCGTGCCGTCTTGAAGCTTTCTTGGCCCGTCTTTGGGCCTTTTGGGGTCGTAAAGGAGGCTTCTAGGGCTATGTCCGAACCCCCTTGGAGCATCCGGGAACACTTCTTGAGCAGATGAGTCCGTCGACCCCGTCGGCCAGGACTCCCCTTCGAGTCTGTCGGCCGGGACCCCCAAAAAGTCGTGGCGGGACTGGGCTTTTTTGGACGTGGTTTAGCGTCAAGCCCAAACTCCCTTGAACGATAGCCGCCCAGGCGAGGAGTTCGGGCAGAACCAGCAATCTTACACGCAGATGAGGGAGGAGGGGGAGGTGGCGAAGTAGAAAAGGAGGATGAAGAGTGTGAAGATAAGGTGGAATGGCAGGAGGAGGCGGCGATAGAAAAGGAATATGATTAGGAAGAGGAGGAGTAGTAGAAGGAGACTGGAAAGGAGGAGGGGTACGAAAAGGAGACGGGGGAGGAGCAGTTGGAGGAGTGAAGCTGTCATCGAGCGAGGCCAATCGCAGATTCAGCGTAGTGAGCGGCCAACTTCTGCGAAGTTGGCTGGACATTTCGTATTACCTGGCCGGGGACAACTCACGAGCCCGCAGCACGCACACCACGTAACCTATGCTTGTTTTGTCTCCTGAACCTGTTTCCGGCGCAGCGGGGCAGAGACACCCGAGCGAGATGGCCAAGCAGAACCTTTGATTTTGCGTGGTGGTGGGGAAAGGGCCGTCTGGTGGTGGTGGTGGTGGTGGTGGTGGTGGTGGTGGTGGTGGTGGTGGTGGAAAGGGCAGCATTAGCAGCAATAGCAGCGGCAGTTTGCAGCAGATGCAGCAGCAGTGTGAAGAAGTGTCAGCAGCCAGAGCCGCAGCAGCCATCATCAGGCGGCAGTGTGCAGCAGGGGAAGGCTCAGGAGCGACTTGAAGACAACCCAGAGTTTCCCCCACACCACGCAAAGGGTCATGGCCTCTTCTGCGCAAGGTTGGTGTAGACCCATTTCATCTCGAGCCAGATTCCCTGCAGATGCGCTCGGCTCCGTTCCTCCACTCGAGGATCTTCTTTCCTCGATTCCTCAAAGACGGTGCCTCAAGCATGCCCCTCCCTTTCCTTGAGGACCTGCCCTGCAAGGCATCGCACGGTAGTAAGCCAAGCCGTTGCAAGACAGATTCAAGCACAAGTGGTGCAATCCGAAGTAAGTCAAGCTAATCCGAGTTATAGTACAGCAAGGCAACGCACCGCTGTGGCATGTGACATCGGGCTCCTTCACTAGCTGGCATCGGATTTGCATGCTCGTCAACTTGGCGTTCATCTTCAACCTTAGGTTGTCTTCAGCTCGTGTTTTACCCGTCGGGAGCTCGTGATGCAGGGTCGCGCCAGGTTCATGGGGTGACGGCTTTGCATGCGCTCGAGTCCCCCCCACAGGCAAAGCCCTTTCCGCCTTGTTCCAGAAGTTCCAGGCGACGGACCATTTCAATTGGATTCGCAATCATCGCCGTCTCCGCCGTCCTTCGCCAAATGCTCCACTCCTCTCTCTCTCTCTCGCTCTCCCTCTCTCTCTCTCGCTTTCTCACCGTTCTCTTTCTCTCTATCCCGCCTCGTCCTCTGAACAGCAGGGGGATAAATTATGAGGGGGGAAGTGAGGATACTCTCCTCGTTTGTTGCTCCTCCATCTCCTCATCACCACTTCCTCATGCTCCGGAGGGGGGATCTGAATGGAGGGGGATGCGGATGCGGAGGACATTTGAAAAGCATCTTTGCTGGGAGGAGCAACTGCGGGCGCCTTCTTTAACTTCCTGCCCGTCGACACCTTTCCTTGTCATTCCCCCCTCCTGCCTTTCCCTCCACACCCCCTTACTTCCCCTCTCCGCACCTCAGTACTGCCCCTGCGTTCCCGGCGGGGGAAGTGGGCCCGTTGGCCTGGGAGGCTTGGGAGGCGCAGCAACCTTATCATCCTCCGCCAAGAGGAGGAGGAGGAGGAGGAGGAGGAGGAGGAGGAGGAGGAGGAGGAGGAGGAGGAGGAGGAGGAGGAGGAGGAGGAGGAGGAGGAGGAGGAGGAGGAAGGATCACAGCCTGGAGGTCATGAGGAGTGCTCTGGGGGGCCACGCCCGCCATCTCCATTCCTCCGCCTCCTTCGTCATTCTGCTCCTGCTCCGCCTCCATCCTCCCTCGATCCCCCCTCGCTTCCGCTCGCTGCCGATCTACAACTATAACTGATGATCAATTCTCTCCTCTCCCCTCAGGATCTGTAATTATTTGCCACCGCCTATCCCATATATGGTTATCCACACATGGTTGTGCAACTATGGTGTTTGACATGTCTTTTCAAGTCAGAACGTTCTCGGCCCCTCAAGCTGTGTCCTGTGGCTGCAGCGCTGGTCACAGGTATTCATTCCCATGTAGCTTCCGTCCAACGGATCGTCGCTCTTGCCGCACCGCTGGTTGCATTCTTGCATCATCAAAGGTGGCATTATCATCTTGCGTTTACTACGTGTCGGGATTATCATTGAGGCTCCTTCAACGGAACGTTTTCCCACCTCGGCTCTAGCCGTACGCCCGTGTCCGCAACAACATATCTGCGGGATCTATGTTGTCTTCGGCAATCAATGTTGCAAAACGGGGAAGGGGGTGCTCAACTTCATGGTAAGGGGTGGGAGGGACGGTATGATGTCAGATAATGCTCGAGCGCACCAATCTGACGTTGCTCTCTCTGCTCGTCTTCTCCCTGTTACTCTCTGCCCTTCCCCTTTTTTACCTCTATCTCCACATCCCATTCCGCCCACCCCTCGCCTCCACCACACTCGCCCCTCCCTCCGCCTTCCACAGACCCCGCATACCGCTTCAACCCGCCGAGTGATTGAAACTGTTGCCAGCTCTCGCATATACCATCCTCGCCGTCGCCCATGTTCTGTTATGCATGCTCAATTTCTCCGCAAAGATTTTTGTTGGTGTGTCTGCTTTGCAGCCTGTCCTTCGAGGTTCTCCGCTTCACTGCTGACATACACAGGAAAGCTGCGTGCATGGCACGCGGCCAGCCACGGCAAACGCCGGTCAGCATTTTTTTTCCCAGCGCTCCGCTCTTCTGTGGCCATGGCACCCCCGCCCTCCGCACGTGAATCCAGCGTGTGGCTCCCATGTGCCGAAAGCTGAGTCCAGCCATGTGTGTGTGCGTGTGCGCACATGTGTCCCAGCTTCCTGGTGGTATGTGGTGCTCGTCGCCTTCGTGGGGATGCTTGTCTGTTTCTTTTGCAGTGCAGGTTTTCATTGATTTCGCTTTCGCTGTGGCCGTGCTGTGCTCGTTGTCAGTGGCACTCAGATTGACGCAGGCAGGAATCGTGTGCCCTTGGGGCCAGGGGTGTATGGACAATAATGTTCCCAACGTTTCTTGCCGTCCTTCGCAGGGCAGGCCATGGCAAGTACTCTGTCATCCCGACCTGCCTCGCCCAATTTGTCTCGCCGCATTCTCTCCACAGATGCCTGGCTACGTGACGTTCTCCTGCAGGAGCAACACTGAGCTGTGCTCTGGCGAAAAGTTGCGCGAGGAGGGGTAGCGGTGAGAACAGGATGAAGGGTCCGAAGACAAGGCAGCGATGAAGAGAAATGCTCGCCAGTGGGCGTGGTATCTCGATAGCCTTGAAGCTTGCATCGTCGCTGTTTTCATTCAGCTAGCTGCATTCAGCACGGGTCGGCATTCACCACACGATATCACAGTATTGACAGGCTGCTCTCTGCACTGGTATCCCAACAACATGCCCGTCAAGCGCATGATTGTTTGGTCTCAAGCTTCTTGGCGCTATCAATTGTGCGGTATTCTTGCTGGACTTGTTGGTGCGCTAACGCGCGTCATGCACCAGCGAGGGTGTATAATCGAGTGGCTTTGACAATGAGTCTCTTTAACATCTTGGTCGCAGAATGCTTGCGTGGACTGCTTGCGGTTCACACAAACAAACGCGCTCCGGCAGACTTGTTTCATTCATTTGATGATACTGGGAAGGCCTTACGACCGATGCCAGTGACCATGAACGGGGACGGCGAGGACGACGAAGGACGACGATGATGGCTGCGTGGGCGGCGACGACGACGCTGACGCTCTGGGGTCCTTCTTCGTGTCTCTCTTGGGAACCTACTGGGCTCTGCTGGGAGGGCCTCTTGAGGGACTTCCTGCGAAGCCGCTTGGCCACTTGGACCCGCCTCGGAGCAGATCTGAGGCCTCTTGGAGGTATGTAGGAAAACACGCAACACCCCGCAACAGAAGATGTGAGTGAAAAGGATGCCTCTGAGGAGGGAAGCCTGGGAGGAGGGGGGGCAGCTCGTTTATGTGGATATATATATATATATGTATATATCCGTAAGGGCTTCGCCGCTTGCCGCCAGCCCCCACTCTCTATCATAATGGGATCTAACAGAGTCGCGTCGGTGCGTCTCGGCGCTGCCTTGGCGCATCTGGGAGCAGCATGCAGGGGCGGATAGGAATCATCAGCGCATATTGAAACGTTGGCGTTATTGAAGACGCCTGCGGCGGATTACCGCCGCCCCCTGCCTTTTTGGAAGCGCCTGCGTGGCCGAAGGTTTGGTCTGAGCTTGGCCAAGCTATCGGGCCACGCGTTCACCGATTGGGTTTCGAAAGCCTTCGGGAAACACGGAGTCGGGCGAGCTATCGGACCAGGTGGTTTCCGAGCTCTCCCAGTGCTCCACGTTTTGAGGTTACCGAAACGCTCCGAACGTTTCGTAACTTACCAGCGCCCTGACATGTGAAAGAACCACTGCACGTGCGAAGCAGAGCTGGACCAAGCGATGCCACTATGTGTCACTGGAAACGCCTAGGCGCCAAACATTGAATTGGAGCTTGCCCCAGCTATGAATCCACGTGTTCCCCCAATAGGTTTGGAAAGCCTTCGGGGAGCACGTGAAGAGGAAGAGGCAATGAGAAGAAGAACAAACACAAAGAAGATAAGAATGAGGAGGAGGAACATAAGAGAGGATGAGGAGGAACTGAAGAAGGAATAGACCTTTTGGGAGTCTCTGGAGAATCTTGGGGTCACCTGGGAGATTCCTGGTTTCTTGGCGGCCTCTTTGGCTGCCTTGGGACGGTTTGGGCCCGTCCGACATCGTCGGAGGCGGTTCTGGCCCGTCTGACGCCGTCGGAGGCTACCGAGGGGAGCCTCGCTGGAGTGGGGCGTTTCTACGCCGTCTCCTGGAAGCCCTATGGCCAAACGTTTGGAGCTAGAGGCAGCATCTTGGGCGCCTCTTGGGCCACCTTCGGCTCTCTTGGGGATAGTTCTGCCGTCTTGGATGCCATCTTGGTCGTCTTGGAGGTCATCTTGGCAGTCTTGAGGTATCTTGGAGACCATCTTGGCCGTTTTTGAAACCTCTTGGGCCATCTTGGGGCCCTCTTGGGACTGGCTTGAAGGCCTCTCGGGCCGTTCTGGAGCCATCTGTGAGGCCTCTGGGACTAGTTTGGGGACTCTTTGGACCGTCTTAGGCGGTCGGAACACCAAAACCGAGTAAAAACAACAGTCCTTTCAAAACCCAAGGAAGATTGAAGATTTGGGCTCCCTCGGGCCTTCCTGGAGCACCTCTTGGACTCTTCTGGGGCAATCTTGGAACCTCTCCGGCCCATCTTGGGCCATCTTGTTCGTCTTGGCGGCCATCTTGGCCGTCTTGAACCTCATCTTGACCGTGTTGGAAGCATCGTGGAGGCCATCTTGGCTGTCTTGGAGGCCGTCTTGGGCGTCTTGGAGGCCTCTGGAGCCGTCTTGGCGCCATCTTGGGGCCATTTTGGAATCCTCTTGGGCGCTACGGGGGCGATCTTTCAGGCTCCTTGGGCCGTCGTGAGCCGTCGGAAGGCTCGAACAGAAAAAAAGCCAAACTCCTTCAAAGACCTCAGGAAAACATTGATTTTAACCTCTTCGGGATCTCGTGGAGGACCTCTTTGAGGCCTCTTGGGCGGTCTCGGAGGCCTCTTGGAGGCCTCTGGGGCCGTCTTGGGCCGTCTGAGAGGTTTCTTGTGCGAACTTGGAGGCATCTTGGACTCTCCTTGACCGTCTTGGAGGCCATCTTGGACCATCTTGGGCGAACCTGGAGGCCATCTTGGGCCACCTTGGCCATCTTGGAAGCAATCTTGGAGCCATCTGGAGCAGGAAAAACATTAGAACCACCCTTTCCAGGCCATGCCGGGACCCGGGCGGGCGGGGCCTAGTTCTTTTGGAAAAAGAGCCAAAGCCAAAAGCGAAAGGAGTCAGCATGCCGGGCACCCCTGTGATGAATCAACAGGGGGCGGCGGATCCTAGTGTCCTTCGGCCGGCCCATCCCGCCACCGTGTCTGGGTTGTGGGTATGAGGCCTCTTGTATATGTGTTGGAGTGTCGTGGGGAGCCTCTCGGGGTCCCCTTGGAGGCGGTTTGGGCGCTACTTGGGGGCCTCTTGGGGCCTCGTGGGGTATCTTTTGGGCTTCTTGGAGGCCTCTTGGGCGCGTCTTGCGCGCCTCTTGGGGCCTCTTACAGGAGATCGTGGCCTCGGGGGCGCGAATGTGGTGTAATGTACGGGGGATCGCGGCCTCGGGGGCGCGAGGGCGGCGTGATTTACGAGCGTTCGTGGCCCCAGAAACGCGAACGTGGAGTAATTTACTACGAATCGTGGTCTCGGATGCGCGAAAGCAGTGTAATTTACGAGAGATTGTGGGTTCGGGAGCGCGAATGTTGTGTAATTTACGAGGGATCCTGGCCTCAGGAGCGTGAATCTGGTATGTATCTTAGAAAAAGAATCGTAGCTTCGGGGACGCGAACATAGTTTAATTTACCGAGGGTATTGGCAGCGGGGGCGCGAATACAATTTAATTTAATCGCTTCGCTCATTCCGCCGGCCCGTATTGTGCCATCGCAGGCGTTTGCTTGCGCGTTCGTGGCCTCTTGGATCCTCGGTGGGGCCGTTTGGGGCTTCTTGGCGTCTCTTTTTAGGCCTCTTGGAGAACTCGGGAGGCCTCCAGGGGGCCTCCTGAGCTCTCGTGACGGTCTCTTGGGGGGCTTTCGGCGGGCTCTTGGCGGTATTTGTTGGTCCTCTTGGGGCCTGGGGCCTGACGTTGTTGGTCCTCTTGGGGCCTCACGGGAGCTTATTGGGGCGTCTTGGGGGTGTCTTGGAGAGTCTCTTGGGGCCTCTTTCGGGGTCCTGGGCGCCTTCTGGGGCGGAGGGCTCGATTTTTCAGTTCTCGGTTCCCTTCTTGAGCCCCTCTTGGGCCCGTCTTGGGGCCTCTTGGTCCGCCTTGGGCAGCACTTGGGCCGTCTGGGGGGCGCTCTTGGGCCGCTCCGGGGCCGTCTTGGGAGCCTCGTGGGCCGTCTTGGAGCAGTCTTGAAGGCCTCTTGGGCCCTCTTGGAGCGTCCGGAAGCGAAAAGGCCAGAACGCAAAAAAACATCGAAAAAACCAATGAAAATCAACGATTTTGGCAACTTGGGGCCCTCTTCGGAGGCCTCTTGGAAGGCCCTTGGAGCGTCTTGGAGGCCTCTTGGGCTGTCTTGGGGCCATCTGGGGCGTCTTCGGGCGATCTTTGGCCGTCTCGGGCCTCTCTTGGACCGTCTAGAAAGCTTCTCGGGGCCCTCTTGGACCGATCTGGAGCCCTCTTGGACTCCGAAACAGAACTCCGGCATCTCTGACCCGACCTTGCCGGGGACTTGCCGGGGACTTGCCGGGACCTTGCCGGGGTACTTTTGGCCCGGGGACCCCCAGGGGCCGCCCCGCGCGCGCGAACTAGAAATACTGTTAACCAGGTACCGGAGATCTTAGCACGCCCTGGCCCGTTGAATTTACCGAGGGTATTGGCAGCGGGGGCGCGAATACAATTTAATTTACAAGGAATCGTGGCCTCGGAGGCACGAATCTCATGTATTCTGTGTCCCAAGGCCCCCAGAAATTCTGAGAACCCTCCCGGGGGAGGCTAACCAGGGCGGTTTCCGGCTCCCCCCCCTCGCGCGGACAGTAACAATTTACAAGTAGGACGCAGAAAGCAAGATTGTAACATTGGAAATTGGAAATTGAACCTGGTACAAGGAGCAGCAAATCTAATCCTCGCAGCCTGATGGCCCCGCAAGGGGGCCAACGGATATATTCATGTTCTTCGCATACGCACACGCAGACATGCATACACATGCATACATGTTTGTCGGTCACGCGCGGCTGGGGCGGGAGCCACTCGACCAATCCAAGGGAGACGAAGTCAGACTAAGATAAGCTACTAACGGTCGATTCTGGTGAGCGGGCAAGGAGGAAGAGTCGGACGGCTACTGGCCCCTCAGGGGGCAGTGGCGAGAGGCGGCGGGCAGCGGACATTGGCGGGGAACACCGGGCATCGGTGCCAAAAGGGCGTGCACCCACGCACACACAGACACACATACCCACTCGCGCACAGTCGCCATGCGCCTCTGTAGTTACACGTGCATGCGCTCAGCAGAGTACTGTAAGCAAATGCGTCTTTGATAGTTGTTAGCACATTAGCAGTGACGCCAATATAGGCATGTACGCGCGCATGCGTACATACAGTGGCTTGGTTGGCTTTGTGTGAGAGGGGCCCTGACCATAGTTGCAGGAGGAAGTGCTTGAGAAGAATGGGTAGTTGAGGAGGAGGAATCGGGGACAGAGGATGAAGAAGAGGAACTGCTGGAGTAGCAGGGCGGAGAAACGATGGAGTGGACGAATCCATGCAGAGAGAAGTGGAGGTGGTGGATGGGCAGGGTGCTGGTATGATGGGATGAAGGGGGAGGGATATTGAAAAGGATAGTGACGAGGACGAGGAGACATCACCTGATACAGAAGGTGACGAGACAGGACCAGGAGGTGAAGGAAGCGGGTGAGAGGCAGGAGGACGAGGGGGATGCCGAGTAGGAGCACGAACTCGCCGTGGGGAGAGGGAACGACGTTCGGGGGAGATGAGGTTGCGGAGGAACACAAGGAGGATGAGGAGTCGGATGGGGACGGCGTAAATACGCCTCGTGTTGCGGGCTGCAGGAGAGCAGGTGCAGATGTGTTGTGGAACTCGCCCTTTCGAGGCAGATCTCTTTCTCGCGACCGCTGGGCCGGGGTGCACTCGGGCTTGTCCTCCCCACCCCAGCCCCCCATCTCACCTCCCCCCCCCTCTATTCCCTCCTCTCCCTCCTTCGTCCCCCTCGCCCTCCCCCTCCCAAATCCTCCTACTCCAACTCGTCCTCCTCCCCATCCTTGTCCTCCGCGTCTTCCTTTCACTGGGTACGGTCGGTCCTCCTCTTTCTTCTCCTCCTCCTCCTCCTTTTCCTCCTGCTCCTCCTCTTCCTCCCTCCCCGACGACGATGGGACGACGACGTTGACGACTACGACAACGACGTTGACGACGACCACGACCACGACCACGACCACGACCACGACCACGACGACGACGACGACGACGACGACGACGACGACGACGACGACGACGACGACGACGACGACGACGACGACGACGACGACGGCGACGACGACGACGACGACGACGACGACGACGACTGGCCCTCGGGGAGGCGGTCGCGGGGCTGGAGTTCTCAGAATACCTGGTCGGGGTGGGTGTCAATGCCAGCGGGGCTGCCGCCACGTGCCGCCGTCGCGCGCGCCGCGGGCGGGAGAGGGAGCGGAGGAGCGCAATGGGGGAGGAGGTGGTGCACGAGCCTCTCCCGCTGTTCCCTCGTCCTTTCGCGCTCCCCCTCTGCCTGCGTGTGTGTGTGTGTGTGTGTGTGTGTGTGTGTGTGGGTGTGTGTGCGTGTGTATGTGTGTGTGTGTGCTTTTGTGTTTTATCTCCAGCATGCAATCTTCCGGATCATCGTCTAGGCCTGGAGGAGGAGGAGGAGGAGGAGCAGGAGCAGGAGCAGGAGCAGGAGCAGGAGCAGGAGGAGCAGGAGGAGTGGGAGGAGTCGGAGGGAGGGAGGGACCAGGGAGGAGGAGGAGGTGCACGACGTTGATTGAGGAAAATGAGGAGCACGACCACGGCGATGACGGCGGTGACGACGACGTGCATTATTCTTGCAGCGTGTTCGTTGACTACGCCTCCTTCTGGTAACGGCGACGGGGGGTATAGAGGGGAGGTGGCGCAAGAGTCCCAGATTGTCCCCCATCTTGCAATCCAGCCTCTTGTTGGTCCTCTCCCTGCCCGCCAGCATCAATCATCATGATTATATTATGTGTCCTTCTTCCTCCCGGGCCTACTCCATCCAACTCTACCCTCCCTGCTTCTCGTCCGCATCTTGGTTTTTCAGGCTCCTCTGCCTCCTTTTCCTCTCCTGCTCGATCGTCTTTCACCTCACTCTCGTATTCGGTCGTCCTCCTCCCCCTCCTGATGATCCTCCTCCTCCTGCTCCTGCTCCTCCTCCTCCTCCTCCTCCTCCTCTCCTCTCCTTATCTTCTTCCTGGTGCATGGCGCCGACTCCCCCATCCTGGTGCCTCCTGGAGCCTCCTTAGCCATTGTCTTCTTCGGGCTCATCGTCGTCGTCGTCGTCGTCGTCGTCGTGGGAGGGAGATTCATGCACTGCACCTGGTCACCACCCCGCACAGCGGCGGTGGGGTCTCGGCGGGCTGCACAGCTCCGCAGCACGTCGAGAGCCTGATCGGAGAGGCGAAGGCCGGCATCGACGATGCGAGGCCGCCAAGAGGGCGCCCAGGGTGCCACCGAGAGGGGGCCATCACGTGGGGGCGAGGTAGGAAGGAGGGGAAGGAGAAGGTGAGAAGTTGTTGGGATGGCTGCTGGGATGGATGGATGGATGGATTGAGAAAGGAAGGGAGGAGGACGTCCGCTCGGAGGAGTGTGGGAAGAAGGGTCGCGCAGAGGGGGGGAAGGAGGAGAAGGAGGAGGAGGAGGAACAGGAGAGGGAGGAGTGGAGTAGGATAGTGGTAGCATGGCCGCTGCGCGTGCAAATCGAAATGTGTATGCAATGTGTCTCAGCGCGCTCGCAGAGTAACTATGTCGAGTAGGAAAGGAGGGATGAGCTACAAGTGATTGTATGGACTATTTGGGTACTCTTTGAGTGTCAGTTGGGTTCTGAGTGTTTCTGGGGGCTTCAAGGGAGATAATCACAAGCAGGATGCGGAGGAGAGGGAGGTGGAGGAGGATGAGGAAACGGAAATGGCAGAGGTGGATTGGGAGCTCGAGGAGGATGTCGAGGAGGAAGGGACAGGAGGGGTGATGAGTACGGCCAGGAGGAGGGTTTGGAAATGGATGAGGAATTGGAAATGGAGGAGGAAACTTGACATCGGGAACCCGGAGAAGAGGAAACCTTCGACGATGATGAGGATGTTGGCAATAGTGGTAGTGATAATGCTGATTATGAATATGGTGACGCTGCTGATAGTTATGGTGACGGTTGTGGTGGTGATGCTGACAAAGTTGGGGGTGATGACGATGGCGATAACGATGTTGATATTGGTAGCGGTGAGGATGGTGTTGATGATGTGTATGTTGATGGCGATGTTGAAGTTGAGGTTGATGTCGTTGATGATGAGTATGTTAATGGTGGTGCTGATGACGATGGTGTTGATGATGATGGTGACTGCGGTGGTGGTGGTGATGATGCTGATGCTGATGTGGATACTCACGATTGTAATGGTGGGGATGATGATGCGTCTTGTGATGATGATGAGGTTGATGATATCGATGATGATGGTGATGGTGATGATACTGTTAGTGATGGTGATGATGATGCTGATGATGATGTTGGCGATTCTGATGACGATGGTGATGGTGATGATCATGCTGGTGATGCTGATGATGACGACGATGCTGATGGGGGTGGTGAGGAGGAGGATTATTATTCTGATGATTATGCAGATGATGATGATGCTGTTGTTGATGATGATGTCGGTCATGCTGATATTGATGATGACAATGATGTTGATGATGATGATGCTTGTTGTGGTGGTGATGGTGGATGGAAGTGATGATGATGGTGATGATGGTGATGGTGGCGGTGGTGCTGGTGGTGTTGATGGTGATGCTGGATGGGTGATTGCTTGATTGGTTTTATTCGGTGATGCTGGCGATGACGATCGCGAAGACCACGCGGGGGCAAATGCGCGTGTTCTGCCTGCCCAGAGAGCGGTGCCCGCACGCAATGGCGCTCTTCCCCCAGCTGGGGTGCAGAGCACACCCTTGCCGTGCGCTCGAGCAGAGGGCCCGAGGGGCACCTCGGCCGCACGCAAGGGGACAAACTCAGTGGGCGGGAACACACACCCACGTCCACGGCCTCGCGGGCCAGGCTCCTCGGCCGAGACCCCATGGATGCGGGGCGGCTCCGCGCGGATGCCCCGCGCGGAACGCATCTCCATGCGATCGCGCATCCATGCGGTTGCGCCCCAGCATCGGGAGCACGCGAGGGTACGGATAATGCTCGTCGCTCGTGAGCTGCGAGCACCCACGCGCCGCGCACCAGCACGCGAGGGCCCCCGGGCGCCCGCCGCGGTGGGGGGGGGGGCACGCGGGAACGGCGCTGCCTTGGCGTGGCGCTCAGCCCAACCCCTCCCCGGCCCCGAGGGCCTCGGCCTCCGTTCGAAGGCCTTCGGGCCGCAGAGGCAGCTTCGGCGACCAGCTGGAGCTCGCCGACGGCCCGCTTCTGTCTGGTAGACGGGGTTGCCGCCACGCTGCGGGCCGTCCTCGGGCTCCTCCTGCATCTCCTGCACGCACGACCTCGCTGTCGCGCCGAACTGGCTGCGGCAGCTTCCCAGCCGAGGCCCGCTGGGTTGGCGTGCGTTGGAGGTCCTGCCTTGTCGTGCCGCTCGTGTCTTGCGGGGCGGGCGGGGGTGCGCCCCATCACTCTCGCGCGTGCCGCAGCTGGAGAGCTCTGCTCCTGGAGGTTACGCTCGAGCACGTTCCCTTTGCACCAGTGGCTAGCATCAGTAATTATGAGTACGGGAGGCTCGTGTTATCGTGTTACATTTGAAAGACTCTCGAGCACCAGGAGAGTACCGAAACTTGATGGTTTTCACGTTCTGGGCCCTGGGAGGCTGTCTCGATACCTTTCTGGGTGCTCGCAATTATGTCTGGGATGTGCTCCTTAAGTGCGATGGGAGCAACGTCAGGCTCGTGTCGTATCGACGCGGCGCCGACCCCAGCGCGGGCGTTCCAGGCTGAACGCCGCCAGTGGCCTGGAGTCGGCCGCCGTCGAACGAGCCGCGGTACCGGAAAGCCGCGCTCGTTCGGTGCTGAGCGGTACGCGTAGCGTCGGGGCCCAACGCGCAAGCCGCCGCGGCCCAAGCCTGCCGCACTGCCGAGACCTCCTCGCGTTGGGACAAAGCGTCGGAAGGTGTTTTGCTGTTTGCGGCCTCCGGGGGCCCTTCCCGGGCCTCGGGGCCGTCACAAAACGATTCAGGATGAAAGCCGGCCCCGGGGAAGGGGTCCAGACCTCTGGGCGTCGACGTTGCGACAAAAATCACGACGTCGGGGGTGTGGGCACATCTCTCCGTACCCCCCCCCCTCCTTCCCAGATTTCCGACGAAGTGCTTGCGTTCGCAGCGTGCATCCCCGCTTCCACTGGGCTGGCTTGTCATCCCGAGCCATCGGTTGACGGTCCCAGGTTCCAGTGAGGGCGCCCAAGAGGCCGAACATGCGGAGCGTTTCCCCTTCATGATCTCTGTGCAGGATGAGGGGGGTGCCTGGGCGCCTTCGAGGGAAGCTGCCTCTGCCAGGCAGGCGCGCAGTGACAGCGCGGAGTCGGACGCCGCGTTCGAGGCGGGGCCAGCCGCTGGGGAGTGGGAAGAGGAAGGGGAGATCAGATGGTCAGGAACTTCTCGGCGACTATCTAGGCCTCCCAGATGGGATCGGAGTCGATGGGGTCGGAGGATGGCGCCGCACCGCCGATGCATCGGCGATGCGGCTGGATGCGAAGCCCGATTTCATTCACGATGACGTCGCCGATGCGTCACCGACGTCGCCGATGCATCGCAAATGCACTGCCGATGCATCGGCGATGCGTCGGCGATGCGGCGCGATCCTGCGACCCCATCTACTCGGACCTCATCTAGGCGGCCTCTAGGCTACTGCTGTGGTTACGCTGGGGTGTGGATTGCGATCGGCACCGTTGGGGCCTGAATTGTACGACACTGTCCTCGTCGGGCCTCCTCGGGGCGCGGCGGAGAGCTCCGTCGAGGTATCGAGGTCTCCTCCCGCCCACTCAGGATGTCCCCCAGGGTGCCAGTTGCAAGCCACACCCTTTGCAGACCACCCCCGTCGGAGTCGCCGACTTTTGCACAGCGTGTCGCGCCGATGGCTGTGCACGCAGGCCACGCCACCGGCCGTCGGCGTGCCGAGCTCGAGGAGATCATCCGTGGTCGCGAAATCCTCTGCTCAGCGTGTTGCGCCGCCGGTGTTGGCCCACGACCCTCCCTAGCGACATGAAACCGAGTCTCGGCCACCAACCATCAACCCTCCGAGCTTGCGGCCATCATATAGTCAGGAACTGTTGCACACCAGGTCGCGCCGCCGGTTCTGGCCCATCACGCCTCGGCGCGACGCGTGAACCGCGTTTCTGTCCTAAGCCATCAGCGCCCTGACCTTTTCCGAGCTGCCCGGCCCACGTAGCAGAGCGGCACGCCATCGTTTCGCGGGGCATCGGGTGCGGCAGGGATTGCCGCCGCCACATGCTAAGCAGAAGTTTCTGACCGCAGATCACTCGCGCCTGCCATCAGCGGCTCGGGGTGGCTGAAGAGCCACCCCGGCGAATGCAGTCTTACCACCAACTATTTGTGCACCTCGAGGCTGCCACGTCAAAGCAAGCAGAAGGATGAGCAGGAGTTGCAGGTGGTGGAGGAGGAGGAGGAGGAGGAGGAGGAGGAGGAGGAGGACGACGAGGAGGAGGAGGAGGAGGACGACGCCTGCAGCCCAAAGATACAGTCCGAAACAGTCGGTACAGCAGTTTCGCGCACAGCCAAGCACCGCTCTCGTGGAGGAGGCGGCAGGCGCCCGTGGCAGTAGTTCTGCCGCGCTCTCGCGCGCATATATTGCAGGCGACCGCCGCGCTTGGACAAAGCGGCAGAGCGGTCCTCCTGCTTTTGGCGCCCCCCCCCCCCTCGCCCTCACTCCTCCGCATCTGCTTCTCCTCTGCGCGAGCCCACGCGGAGGCCGACGGCTCAGGGGCACCCGAGGAGGAGGAGGAGGAGGAGGAGAAGAGGAGGAGGAGGAGGAGGAGGAGGAGGAGGAGGAGGAGGAGATGAGGAGGAGGAGGGGAGGAGGGAGGAGGAGGAGGAGGAGGAGGAGGAGGAGGAGGAGGAGGGGAGGAGGAGGAGGAGGAGGCCCCTTGCGTAGCACTTGTTTTCAAGCCCCATTTCGGCGAAGTCGGCTGGAACGGTGGGCGGGCAGCACAGCAGACGGATCCAGTGCCATCAGTGCCAGGAGTAGGAGGCGGAGGAGGATGAGGAGGAGGAGGAGGAGGAGGAGGAGGAGGAGGAGGAGGAGGAGGAGGAGGAGAGGAGGAGGAGGAGAGTAGGAGGAGGGGGAGGGGGAGGGGGAGGGGGAGGGGAAGGGGGAGGAGGAGGGACGCGCCCGAGTGGTAAGTCTTGTGGTCCGCCCCCCTGGGGGCGGCTTCAGGAGGCCATATGAGGCCTCTGGAGGCCCAGCGGGAGAAGACCGTGAGAAACCTGCCAGGGATCGGCAGGCGGTTTCATGATGTCGGTCGCGGCCGCCTCATGACCGCCCCGTGAGCTGGCCGGTGGGCGCTCGTGGCCGCTGCGTGCGCTGCGTTCCACTGCTCCACAGACTGCACCAACCAGATTGCAACCAGATTGGTTGCGCCACGCAAGTTGCACTACATACTCCAGATTTCGTAATAAAGGGAGGGGGGTCTCCTTTCGGGGGGGGGGTCTCTTCCAGGCTATCTTGGAGGGCCTGGGGGGGTCTGGGGACGATCTTGTGGAGGGTTCTCCCACGGGGGGGGGTCTGAAATGGCTTGTCTTGGAGGGTCCAGACCCCCTCCCTTTTATTACGAAATCTGGAGTAGCTTGCACAGCATGAATTGTCCTCCGTTCGTGCGTCGCGTACGCTGCATCGCCTTCACTGCCCGACATCGGTTGCAGCCTGTAGCCTGCACCGGACGGGTTGCGACTCCTAGATGTCACCACGTAGACTGCACCGTATTGACTGCAACGCGTAGGGCTCAAACATATTGCATTACAAGGAAGGCACACTGAGAGTGCAAGGATTCCTTGTTGTGGTTCCACGCTGGCAGTCATTTCAACGTCTCACATTCCCTCTCCTTGCTCATTCGACTGTAGCATGATTGCTCAGTAGCGGCATACACGAGGCATCTCAGTTCATGTCCTGCATGAGTACAGGAGTCATCTGGCTCGTCCTGTCATGTACGCACTTTCGTAGGCCTCTCCCCTTACGAGGTCAACATCGTCGTCTATCCCAACCTGGGTGAAATCTATGACGGAGAGACGAAGACTTGGAAGAAGGACCCTGCTCTAGGCCTGCTTGTTGTTCCTTCCGTTCTGGGTTTGCCAGAGAGTGTCCAGTTGTGTTTGCATAGGACAGGCGCTCGTTGCGCCAATGCCTCTCAGCATGGTATTTTGGCGTGCGTTCGCGAGAGCGCGACAGGTGAGTCTGCAACATCAGGGGTGCACTAGAGGAGAACCTGGGACCAGCGCCACCGAGAACCTCTCGGGTGGACCCACCCCTGGGCGGTGGCGCGCCTGTGCGTCGCCCGGTACTGGGCGACGCTCAGGTGTGCAGCCTCCCAGGGGTCGTCCCCCACCCCACCCCCGACGGTTTCTCGGTCGCGGTGGCATCTGTGTCTTTTCTCGGCGGCGAGCGAGGCGGGGGAAGCGAGAAGGAAGAGGCCTTCTCAGAAGGCGGCGGGGCTTCTCAGAAGTCCTTCGGCCTTCTGAGAAGTTTTCTGCTGCGTCCCCGGGGAAAGCGACGCTACTTCTCGGTAGGCCAGAGGACTTCCGAGCCTTCGGAGAAGGCCCGCCCCGTTTCGCTCCCCCTCCAGGCTGGCCGCCACTCTTCTGAGCCGCCGGACCTGCCCGCAGGCCCGACGTCCTTCACGGACCTGGCGCAGAAGTGGCGGGAGGCGGGGGCGACCTGGATCGGAGGCGCCCCCCGCCCACGCCGCCCTTTAAACCCGCCGTCCGCCTCTCCCTCGGTTTCGCCCGGGCCGGGCGAGGCATTCGAGCATGAACACGTGACGCGCGCCAGCAGCATCATGCGAGAGCCTCGGTCTCCCCCGGGCGCACGAAGGTAATCGCGTTTCGCGGGTCGTGACCTGGGCCGTGAAGCTTCCCTTCTCCACGGTGGCCTCGCGAAGGCGCGGAGATAACCTCGAGTCGCGCATCGCGGGACGCCATGCGCGAAGATAGGTTACCTAGGATCGCGGGCATCCCCCGTCCAACGCCGCAGTAGGTCGCAATCGCGGGGCAGCAGTGGCGGGCCGCGCGCACAGCGAAATCAGCCAATCACCCAGTGAGAGAGCGTGCATCAGCGCGGCAGTCCCGGGCTGGAGGCAGACCAGGCAGGCCGAATGCGAGGAGACGCGAGCATGCGCGAGCTCAAGCGTGCACACAGGGAGCATCCGAACCAGCAGCCTCATCCACGGCGGGGAGCCGCCCTCCCGACGCGCGCCCCCCCAGAATTAAGCTAACGGAGTTCCCCACTTAAAGATGTTACGGGGTTCCATTGCTTCTTGTCTGCGCTCTGGTGGGGCCTCCCTGGAGGGGTGGGAGGGGCACGAAACCTGATGAATAATATGGTGTGCGAATACCCTGCCCGCTCTGGTGGGGCCTCCCTGGAGGGGTGGGAGGGGCACGACACCTGATGAATGATATGGTGTACGGATACCCTGCCCGCTCTGGTGGGGCCTCCCTGGAGGGGCGGGAACGGCACGAAACCTGATAAATAACATGGTGTGCGAATGCCCTGCCCGCTCAGGCGGGTCCTCCCTGGAGGGGTGGGAGGGGCACGAAACCTGATAAATAACATGGTGTGCGAATACCCTGCTCGCTCAGGCGGGGCCTCCCTGGAGGGGTGGGAGGGGCACGAAACCTGATAAATAACATGGTGTGCGAATACCCTGCTCGCTCAGGCGGGGCCTCCCTGGAGGGGTGGGAGGGGCACGAAACCTGATAATAACATGGTGTGCGAATACCCTGCCCGCTCTGGCGGGGCCTCCCTGGAGGGGCGGGAGGGGCACGAAACCTGATAAATAATATGGTGTGCGAATACCCTGCCCGCTCTGGCGGGGCCTCCCTGGAGTGGCGGGAGGGGCACGAAACCTGATAAATAACATGGTGTGCGAATGCCCTGCCCGCTCTGGTGGGGCCTCCCTGGAGGGGTGGGAGGGGCATGAAACCTGATAAATCATATGGTGTGCGAATACCCTGCCCGCTCTGGCGGGGCCTCCCTGGAATGTTGGGAGGGGCGCGAAACCTGATAAATAACATGGTGTGCGGATACCCTGCCCGCTCTGGTGGGGCCTCCCTGGAGGGGTGGAGGGGCACGAAACCTGATACATAATATGGTGTGCGAATACCCTGCCCGCTCTGGTGGGGCCTCCCTGGAGGGGTGGGAGGGGCACGAAACCAGATAAATAACATGGTGTGCGAATACCCTGCTCGCTCAGGCGGGGCCTCCCTGGAGGGGTGGGAGGGGCACGAAACCTGATAAATAACATGGTGTGCGAATACCTTGCTTGCTCAGGCTGGGCCTCCCTGGAGGGGTGGGAGAGGCACGAAAACTTATAAATAACATGGTGTGCGAATACCCTGCTCGCTCAGGCGGGGCCTCCCTGGAGGGGTGGGATGGGCAGGATACCTGATAAATAACATGGTGTGCGAACACCCTTCCCGCTCTGGTGGGGCCTCCCTGGAGGGGTGGGAGGGGCACGAAACCTGATAAATAGCATGGTGTGCGAATACCCTGCTCGCTCAGGCGGGGCCTCCCTGGAGGGATGGGTGGGGCAGGAAACCTGATAAAATCATGGTGTGCGAATACCCTGCTCGCTCAGGCGGGGCCTCCCTGGAGGGGTGGGAGGGGCACGAAACCTGAT